>PVHT020000012.1:4019634-4041340 GCA_004024745.2 Catagonus wagneri | reverse complement strand
CCTCAAAAAAGAAGAAAAATCTCAAATCAATAACCTAACCCATCACCTAAATGAATTAGAAAAAGAAGAACAAAAACACCCTAAAGTCAGCAGAAGGAAAGAAATCATTAAGGTCAGAGAGGAAATCAATAAAATAGAAATTCAAAAAACAATAGAAAAAATTAATAAGTCCAAGAGCTGGTTCTTTGAAAAGGTAAACGAGATATGTTTTGATAAATATTTTTGCACTAACCATGTAATTTCTCAGGGCTGTAAAAGGAGATGCTATAGCATCTGCCTCAAAGGGTTTCCTAAGATCTGAAAAGGTCATGCAGGTCAAATGCATTACCCCATGTTTAGTACATAGTAAGAGCTCATTAAATAACTTTGCTACTATGATTGACGCTGTTTGTATGCCACTTGGAAAGACTAAGATAAAGTAGCAGAAAAATTAGGGCAGGGGAAAGTGTTTTTTTTCCTATGGTTTTTTGTTTTGCTTCAGTTTGGGTTTTGGCTGCACCTGTGCCATGGGGAAGTTTCCAGGCCAGGGTCTGAACCTGCGTTGCAGCAGACAATGCCAGATATTTAACCCACTAGGCCACCAGGGAACTCCTTTCTACGGTTTTTGTAAACAGGGCCAAGTAGAGCATCAACGATAAGCACATCCAAAAATCTATAAACAGTCCTAAACCAAATAGAAAACTAAGAAAAGGCAATTTAATGAATAATTAGTATCCAGTTTCAGACAGTCCCCCATGCACATTCTATTTCCAGTCTGGTTCAAAATCAACACAGTGCTGGAATAAAGAATGGAGCAGATAGCAAAGTGGTTTAGAATAGAGACATCAAACAAGAGGGGAAAAACAGAAAACTAGAGCCAGTTTGGACTTTCTTACGAAGGTAACAGTCTGGCAAGTGTGCTTCCTGGGCAATGTTCTGCTTCTGAAACATGAAGGGTACAGAGCCTTCAAGAGGTAGCAGTGAGGGCTGTGGTTGTCACATGGATCCAGGGAACTCTCACATCCAGATCAGCCCACTTAGAGAGAAGCCTCCACACAGGTGGGCGCTGTTCTATATCTGGCATCTAAACCAAAGGTGGCTCAGAGCATGTGCTCAACATGTTTATTAAATCCTTGGTATACACTCAGATTGCAGATGCCTATTCATCTCTGCAGCCTATTTCTGACATTTTCTCCTCAAATGGAGCCACAAAAGTCATACAGTTTTAGAGCTGTCAGGGCCTTCTGTGATCATGCAGGGAAAAGGGAAGCCCTAAGCACATTGGCTTATTTGGGCAATTCACTGGGGCGCTCTTCCAAACCGTGAAACAGGTATCTGTTCTCCTCTGATAATGGCAAATACTTGGCCCATTTTGATTTGCGGGGGTTTAGTGATACGGAATTTTAGGAACACTCGGGGGCGAGAATGAGCAGAAAGGCCAGGCAGGAGAGGTGGCTCATCTGCTCACTGGTGTATCCATGGATAGTCCATCTCAGAATGGCTGAAGACCTAGCTTACTCCTAACCCATGAGACAAATGTTATTCCTCTGGTAGGTTTAGGCTCTGCTTTATTTGGACGTGCAGAATGGACACAGCTAACCTGTGCCTATTCAAACTGACTGACCACAAGGGCATCCTGGATCCCTAGAAAACCTGTGCAAGAAAAGTCTCAGCAGAATGGTAGGGAATGTCCCCAAAAGGAGACTCTGCAAGTCAGATAAGCTCAGTGTGTGGGCAAATTCAAGGTCCTTATGACTTGGGTTGGGCCAGACCACTTTCAGAACCATTATCCACAAAAAAAACTAGGGTCTGCACGCATATAAGAAGGCGATGCACCTCAGTCCTACCCCAGCAGCCCTCCTGGACA
Organism: Catagonus wagneri; assembly: GCA_004024745.2. Lineage (NCBI taxonomy): Eukaryota > Metazoa > Chordata > Mammalia > Artiodactyla > Tayassuidae > Catagonus > Catagonus wagneri. The sequence goes on along the minus strand of PVHT020000012.1, from coordinate 4,039,494 downwards.
TCCCATCATCTTGGAAAACAATGGGATAGACACGCTCCAGAAAGGCGACCAGAATCTTGTGGAGGAGGGAGCACTGACAATTAGACGTGATCCAGGATTGGATCATTGGAAAGGGAGGCCCCCAGGAGGCTGAGAAGCCCTTCTGCTGGGTCAGACACCATGCATGCGAGGGAATCTGAGTTCAGACTGAGCACACTGGACTGTGGGTGCAGTGCTTTCTTATCCTGGGGTGCAGCTGTTTTGTTGTGCCAACATCTGCTAGTAATTTACAGCTTTTACTGAACCCCAGGAGATAATTCAAGGACAAATCCTATTCTAAAACCCCTCCTGGGCTTGTATCAGGTAAATGTGCATTAAGAGGGCTGAGTGTATCTGTGAAAACAGAAGTGTGGGCATTCAGTTTCCTCTCACAGAGGGATGCTTTCAATACTAGGTCATTTGAAGGAGTTACGAACTTGGAGAAGGACACCTTTATTTTTCAAAAGGGATTAAAATAAGTTAAAGAACTTCAATTCCTTTACAGCAGAAACTCACTGTAGCATTTTCTACCAAATCAGAGAGAGCAAACTCCAGAAACAGGCAATGAGCCTACGATGACCCTGCTTGTACTTACATATGTTTGATACCTTTCATATTACTTTTCTGACACTTCTGAAGTTAACTTCCATGTCATGTATGTCTCTGAAAGGAATTTTTCTTTCTTTATGGCTCAGTTTTAAAGTTTTTTTTTTTTCTTTCTGAAAGCCAAAACATTCAGAATGTTTCCTACTGGGTCTGACATCAATAGCTTTTCCCCCAAGTCCCATGGAACCAGCCTCATCACACAGAACCCCTTGCTGCTCTGCTTTCCTTCCATATATGACTCCTTTCCCATCACTGTCCATTTTTCTGCTCCAAATGAGAGATCGAATGTGTAGAATAAAATCTGTAAATGATCTTTATCTTACTCGTTGAAAAATAATTACCCAAATGGCCTTCAGTTTTACCGTAATTATCTTCTTTCTTGGTCTTAATGTTTTGTTTTTCCCTCAGATCCATGACTGCATTTCACTTGTTAATCAAGTGACCTGCTAGAATGAATCAACTTTGAATTTTCGGATATAAAGTTAATTCCCATGTTTGCAGTTCTTGCCCAAGTAGTAACAACCTCTGGAAGTTGAACTTCTGGAACAAGAATGACCAAGTGACTTGACGGGGGCAGTTCTGAGACCTTGTGAAAGCTGTCTATGAACATATTGTCACTTGTTCATGATAGGTGATTAATATGATCATGAGAAAAGTGTCCTGTTACGATGATTTCCTTAAAAAATTACATTGGCGATGATTAAAGAGGCTCTTTAAAGACTCCCTACTGAAAATCTTTAAATGAAAGTAAAATATTTAAAAAATCACCTTTCTTCCCCTCCTCTCAATTTCACATCTCATTCCTTCCTTCTTTCCAATGAATAATTATTTCTTGAAAATTTTGCAAACTCAAAACCCAAAGTACAAGAACTGAGGGTCACATATGCATTGAATTTATTTAGTTCATCTGGAAAGCAGGTTACAATATGACTCAATGCCTAAATTTATCAAATAAAATAACTGCATTTTAATCCCCAAATTACCCATTTAGAGGAGCGATTCAAATGTCTGCCCACTCAAATGTTAATACTTTCCAATCACACTCTCTAATCTTATAAAGAGATTAGACTACAAGACTGAATTGTATCTAAATCCAAATCATAATGTTTGCAACCATTAACTGAGAGCTCATGTTCCCAACACTGTACTAAGTGCTGATATACATTATCTAGTTCACTCTTTACAATCCTGTGAAGTAGGATTATACCCATTTAAAAGATGAGAAAACCAAGGCAAGGAGAAGTTATGTATTTCACCTAAGGCCACATCAACAGTAAGTGGCAGAGCTGGGAACTATAATTCATTCTTCATAACCTTCCTGAACCTTACTGCAATTATAACAAAATGTCAGGTCTCACCTTTCCCACATCTTCTTTGGCCCTGGCCATGGGATGAGGAAGTTCCCGGGCTAGGGACCTAACCCAAGCCACAGTAGTGACAACACCAAGTTCTTAACTGACAGGTCACCAAAGAACTCTTCTCACGTCATTTTTCAAATGCCAGAAGAAACTTAAAAACACTACAACTGACAATCAAGCTTAATTGAAGCCAGAATGACCTGGTGCTTCTGTCTGGCGAACACAGTAGGACACCCTGCATACTCGTGTGTTCAGGCACCTCGGAAGGTGACTCACAGGAGGTTCTTGTGGATAACACAGACAACATCAGTATGTTGCAGCTCTTAAGAAATGCACTGGTAGATCTTTATCAGGCCATCCTGGTCAGGTCAGGGTACAGTCAGCTCAGACCAAGGTCAGTAAATGATGACTTCAAGAGCAGCTATAATGCGTAATGAATTCCATCAAGTTCCACCAAAATGGTTATGTAAACAAATATTTTCAGCTATCTTATCCCATTTAAGGAAAATTTTAAGAATTTCTCTTGGGAAATAAAAACATCCTCTTAAGGTCAAATTCTATCAATCAATAAGAGAGTAAAAAAGTACTGGAAGCTATAATCTATGTCACTACCCACAATTACTTTTTTAGAACCTCCCAGATCGATAGGAGAAATTGTGGCTCTATTTACTGTCACTAGGGCAAAGAGAAATATCTCAAAGAGAAATAGGGAGGGAAAATAGAAGCTAAAAAACTGAAGGTAAACTCCTAATAATCACTGAGAGAAAAGATTGAAACGACACATGACATGTAATGAGATTTTTCTATTCCATGATATCTCCTGGGACAAGAAACTGAATTTAATAAAGTTCTGATTCTCAGACTAATAACCAGGAAAGTTTCCAAGACAGGGGCTTAAGATTTGGCCATCTGTCAGAGAAAGTTTCATAAAAGGTGTGTTCTATCTTGGGAGAATACGGTGAAAGTTCCAGTGGGATTTTGTAGAGGCGAGGTAGCTGCGTGTGATGTTCGTGCCTTTCTCTGGAAAGAATAAACTCGTCTTTCTTCCAGCAAGAAGGGTGCTAATTTATTTAATGAACCACGAGGAAACTTGCTGTTTCTAAGACTTCCTCAGCCTTCCTCCACCTCCACTGGTTCTGCACTATAATAGTGAATACACCAGCACAAATGGAAAAGCTTCAGCAGAGCACAAAGATCTGAGAGGACGAAAGATAATGAAGGGAGGCTGAAGGAAGAACAGGAAAACTGCACTGAGAGAAGAGCCATGACATGTCAAGGGCAGTTTGCTCTCAGCAGATCCTGTCCTCCTTTCTCCTTTCTGCTGTCCATTTCCAAGGAGTCAGCGCCCACATGTTTGCAATGTGACTCGTGGCTAACGGTACAAGAATAAAAAGCTAAATCTTTCCTCTTTGGTAGCAACCTGGTTCTGCTGAGCTCACATGCTAAGCCGATCCGGGAACAATAAAGTAAACTAAATTTGAGCTGTACTTTCAAAGTCTGAATTGCTGAACCACATGTTTTCGGCAGGCTTAGGTGACGAACAACCATGGTTTACTGTTACTGACGTGGTAATAAAGAAATGATCAAGTTTCCCTTTTTTAAGGCTTAGTTAAACTAAGCCGAAGCTTGCCTAGGGACACCAGATGAAGTAAGTCCACTTTGACAGAAAAGACGTGGGCTACACAGAAGCAGAAGTGTTTTTCCTGCTCACTGATGTCAGTCGGCCAGTCAGCCAGGGCCAGTCTGGGCAAACATCTTTAAATTTTCAGACCTTTCTTTTTGAGAAAATATCAAGTGCTCAACATTCAGAAAATTGCTGCATCTTAAAAGTGTGACCTGGGCCGGTGGTACCAGAGTGCAGACACAAGGCCTGCACACCTGTGCTGTGATTTCTCAGAGGGCTCCTAGCTGCCCATGGAAATCAAAAGCTTAATTCTCTCTTTTTGCCCTGTGATATTCTTCTGCCTTTCAATTTTCAGAATTGTATTTTCTGCCTTGAATCTCTCTCTCTCGAGGTGCCCAAGAGACCTAAGCAGAGGAAATAACAGAATGAGACTGTCAAAATTCTGTACAGCCAGAGTCCATCCAGTAAAATAGAATATTATATTTGTGAAAGCAGTCAATTCCACTTGTTTTCTAGAAGGCACAAAGCATGCGTAATAGACTCAATTCTGCAGTTCCTTTCCAAAAGGGGAAGAAATTTATATGGATGCCAGTGGCTTGAGAAATGATCAGTATTCTATAGAACCCACTACCTTCCCTATGTAGAGAATAAAAGGGAAATTTTAGGCTAACTACATTAGTATTTCAAGATGTTACCAAAAGAATTGACATGAGGAATTTGATACAAACAGTATTAATACACCACATGCTTTAATGACTAGAACAACAATTATGGTTACTTCTAGAATATCAATAAATTACCAGGTAAAGCTGAAATTAATTCCTCCCAGCCCATTTTCCTTTATCTGCCCAGGACTGCCTTCTCCCTGGGGTCACTCTGGGTCTTTGCCCATCTGCTTCCTCTAACAGTGAACATGTCTGGGGTCTCTCAAAAGACAAACTCCAACCTCGGTACTCTGTGACCACATCAGCACCAAAGATGCCCGACCATAACTCCTCAAGGTTCTGGCAACAGACCTTATGACAGTGGTATCCAAAGGGCGTGATGAGAAGAAAGTGACCCAAGACAGTAGGACCAACCAGTGGCCAAGTGGTGAACAGGTAGTAGAAGAGATAAGAACTTGAGTTCTAGAGTTTTGGATCAGTCATTCTTACAGTATTGACTCAAACCACTTCTCACATGATCATATAAACAAAATTTGATTTTTTTTTCTTTTTACAGCTGTATCTGCGATATAAGGAAGTTCCCAGGTTAGGGGTCAAATTGGAGCTGCAGCTGCCAGCCTACACCACAGCCACAGCAATGCTGGAACTTAGCCACATCTGCAACCTATATCATAGCTTGTGGCAAGGCCAGGGATTGAACCCGCATCCTCAAGGATACTAGTCAGGTTCTTAACACACTGAGCCACAACGAGAAATCTCAAAATTTGATTTAAATTCAAACCCATCATCACCTCTTGACAATTTAAAGACAGTAACTGATTTCTCAATCTTAAATCCACTTGCTTTAAACTCAAAGAGCCTCTAAAATAGTTCTCATAAGCACTCAATATGCAGAGAACACAATAAGGGCTCAACTAAATTTTGTTTTAGATGATGCATTTAAAGAATCAAATATACAGACAAAAGTCTGAGAAAATAAACATCATTTTTTATTTCTTTTCAGACCCTAAGGTAATAAGGGTGGTGTGGGTTTTTTTTTTTTTTGGTTTTTATTTACTTTTTACATTTACTTTATCTGAAGATAATTTCCTTCCTTGGTGGACACAGAGGCTGAAAAGCAAGCAAGCAAGGTGGTCTCTAAACCTTTACACAAACCTTTACTTTTTTTAACAGGACATCAGAGATTGACTGTCAGATCAGTAGGTGACACTGCTTGGTTTTAATCATCTCTGCTTCTACTGTGAACTCAGCTCATATCAAGACACTAATTAAAAGGAATCACATCCTAATTAAAAAAAAAACTAATTGCTGATGCATAGCCCAACTGTCAGAAATTAAATAATGGCCATTTGGCATAACTGATCTTATATGAACACAAGATTCAGAAGATCCTTCAGTAGAAAGCGGTGATGCACACAACATAATGGCGTAGAAGGACATGTAGGACAGGCTGCTTAGCTCTTAGCTGGCTGGGTGTCCACTTGGCTATCCTTCTTGTGAATTCACAGACTCTCCTCTCTTGGCAGAGCCTCTAAAGGTGAGCACCTAGGGGCTGAACTGGGCCCTTTGCAAGTTTTCTTCTTTGCGCTACTCTTAGAATTTCCATCCACTTTTCATGCCTTCAGTGGAGACCTCTAAAGGATACTCAGAAATCCTGCCTCCAGTCCTGAGTCCCATACCACAAATTAAGTACTGCATTTCCAAAATTATTTGGACACCTGGTGTTCCTGCAAATTCAACATGGTCAGAACCAAACTCACTATCATTAATTGATTTCTGTTCATTTGCTTGTTCCTTCTTTCATCCAACCATTAATCAGCATTGTGAGAGGTCTGAGGTACAGACAAGGATAAGGCACTCCTTGACGTTAAGGAGTTCAGTCTGCTCCCAAATTGGAGAATAATGCCCTACTAGTCAAAAAGGATTGATGTGCCCTACGCTAATATCCTTATTTTGTGTATAAGTCAAATGATGCCAAGGGAGATCAAATGGCCTGTTTAACGGCGATTGTCATTGGAGTTAAACCTACTCCTCTACTTCATATCTGAGAAGACACGCGATTGCTCACTGTGTATCGCCCTCAACGGCTGTCAGTAAAAAAGCACGTAAGTATCTTTCTCTTGAACATCTCTCACATCCACCATTTCCTTTGCTTTCTGACCCTCACCAGGCTGTTCCAGGTCAGTGTCACCCTCCCACATTACCTTGAACTTGCCTGCAGAGCTATTCAGTTTCCCTGAACCTCCCCACACTAGTGAATTTCCCCTGCCTGTCCAGAACTATCCATACCACCATCTACCCATCCTTTTCCAATTTGATCTACATGTGGATGCCGAGATAATCTTTCTAATACACCCTAAATGCATCCTGTTCCTGCTCCAAACCTCGCAGTGAGTTTTAGATACCATCAGCACCAACTATGAAGTGGGGATCCACAGCACACTGGCTCCAGTGGATGCTATGTGGGGAAAAGGGTCTCTGGTCCTAGAGAATACCACCTGAACTCTTTCCTTGGACAATCAACTTCTCTTGAGCCAGAATTTCCCAAACTTATTTGACCACAAAATTCTTTGTGCCAGGGACACAAACCACCACCCCTCAGATCCAGTGGTTACAGAAACTCACTGTGGCAGAGAGTACGTCACAGCACAACAGCTTGCCCAGGCAGCCCAGATACACCTACTCTCCTTCTCAGTCTCATTTCTTATATTTTCCATGACAACCTACTCCAGAAAAACTGATCATTTCATTGTTATTGAAGATGCTATAAACCTAAGAGTTTCCCTTCTCTTTGTTTTCATAATTTCTCCAGTTGGAAACATTTTCCTTCTCTCTTTCCATTTAATTAAATTTTACCCTTCCTCCAACATTCAGTTCAGATCTCATCTCTTCTATAAATACTTTCCCAACTCTCTCATCTAAAACTACTGTGGCATTTATTTACTTGTATTAGAAAAATCAAAATATCAACAGTGGAAAATAACCATAGTTCACATTTGAGGCAAGAAGCTAATGAAATGACAGAATTTTCCCATCAAATACCTTCAAAAGTAATTTATATGGTACGATTATATTACACTCACAAGAACTGTATTTCTATAAAACTATCAGGATCTTTAAGTAGAAAAAAAGGAAATTTAACATCAATAAATAATTCACTATAACTGATACTGAGTTCTTTTTTGACTGAATAACACTAAGGAAGACACTAGAAAAAACTTATGACTTCAGAGTTCCCATCATGGCACAGCGGTTAATGAATCCGACTAGGAACCATGAGAATGTGGGTTCGAGCCCTGGCCTTGCTCAGTGGGTTAAGGATCTGGCGTTGCCGTGAGCTGTGGTATAGGTCGCAGACGTGGCTCGGATCTGGCGTTGCAGTGGCTGTGCCGTAGGTCGGCGGCTACAGCTCTGATTCGACCCCTAGCCTTGGAACCTCCATATGCCGCAGATGCAGCCCTAAAAGGCAAAAAACAAAAACAAAAACAAAAACAAAAAAACCAATTTACGCCTTCATTTTTATTTTGCAAAAATTCTCAAGAATCAACTAATACTATCATGAGAAGAAAACCTGAATACTGTACAGAAAAGACAAAATCCTTACAGATGCCATAAATATGACTTATACTCTAAGCAGATGTTATCCCTTTCCTGGTGATTTTTTTTCATACAACCTAAACAAAATCAGCCTCATTTATTTAAAATGTACCATTTCTGAGTATAACTATTTTAACTTTAAAAAAATTGGGGGGCATCACTATTTTTAAAAATGTTCTTCTTCCTAATGGTGATAAGATGCTTTGTGAGGAAAATGTCCAATTCAGTTCCTATCTATAAATCAAAAACAATCATATTAAATGTACATTTTAACACACATAATTTGCATCATGAAGCTTTAGATTATGGAAGAGAGCATAAGGAGAAGAAAATCTGAGGTAAGGGTAGTCTTCTTACTTCTGAATTGGAAATATATAAGACTTACCTGTGGGCATCCCACCACCCACTAACTATCGATATTTGCCATCCCAAAGCCACCTACTCCCACAAGGCACATGAAGAGGACAGCAGTCGTCAACCTGACTCCCCAGTGCCAGCTGGGAAAAATCTTTGGAATGTCTACACTCTAGATCTGATTGCTGTGACTAATTGCTCTTTCCTGCCTCTGCTCCACTCAACCACTTGCTTGATTGGACTTGCAATGCCCTCCTGATCTTTTCAACACCTTTCGGCATGACCTACTTGATAGGTACTGATCCTGTCATTCCAAGGCTGTATGTTCACTTTTAAATTAACGTCTTTCTCAACTCTATATCTGAAGAGCCCTTTGCTCAACTGAGACCTGGATAATTTTCTGACACGAGAGAATATTCGGCTTCAACCCACACCCCCAACCCTGTTTTCCTTCCTGAACCCTTTACTTCAAGCAAAACTGATCCATTCACAGATAACTGAATGAAACATGCCATGCACACTCCAAATTTTGCTTGCCAAAAGTGCCATTCTGTGAGACTCAATTCAAGCCTCTGCTCTCAAAAAAGCCTAGTCTAACTTATTATCGTATGATAATAACCTCAGCCTCTGGACTAGAGTCCTGACTGTCTTTACCAGTGATTCACAGAACAAGTCCTGCTAAATATTAATTCCAAAGGATATCTCCAAGGGGAAGCCTCCCTCTCAGAGTTGATAATGAACATCATCATACAAAAGAATTTTAGGAGTCTTACAGCAAAGAAACATTTGAAACAATATCGAATCCACTGTTTCTCATACTTACTTATTCACAGAATCCCTTTTCTATGTTATATCATTTGGAAGTACAGACATAAGGGATAACTGGTCTATACAAATCAATGGTATTTCACACAAGTGATTTTGTATTCTAATGTGTCCTTGTGCAAATGCCTCCTCTCCAACTGGTTTGAAGGTAACAAGCCAGCAGCTCTAATCAGCCATGGGCTTTTTCAACTCCTATTGCTGTCTTTATCCTCACATCACTCTATGATTGTTAAGTTTAAGTTAATATACAGTGCCTAGCACATAATAAATATAGAAGATTCTGGTTACTTTCATTCTGAGGCAGTGGGTCAGAGTGGTCAGGACAATGGTCTGTGGCAAGAGCACCTAAATATATAAAGCAAATATTAACAGATATCAAGGAAGAAACTGACATTAATACAATAATAGTAGGGGACTTTAAAACCCCATTTACATCAATGGACAGATAATCCAGACAGAAAATCAATAAAGAAACAATGGCAAGTGACATATTAGACAAATTGTACTTAATAGATATCTATAGGACACTCCATTCAAAAACAGCAGAATACACATTCTTTTCAAGTGCACAGGGAACAGTCTCCAGAATAGGTCAAATGATAGGACACAAAACAAGTCTCAACAAATTTAACAGACAGAAATTGTATCAAGCATCTTGTCCAACAGTAACAGCCTGAAACTGTAAGTTAATTACAGGAAGAAAAATGGAGAAAACACAAACACATGGAGACTAAACAACATACTACTAAGAAACTAATGGGTCAATGAAGAAATCAAAAATAAAAGCACAAAACACTCGAAAATGAATGAAAATAAGAACACAATTTTCCAAAACTCTATAGGATGCAGCAAAAGCAGTTCTAAGAAGGACATTTATAGCAATATAGGCCTACCACAAGAAACAAAAAAACTTCAAATTACCAACATAACCTACCAACTAAAGGAATTAGAAAAAGAGGAATAAACAAAGTCCAAAATCATCAGAAGGAAGGAAATAATAAATATCATAGGGAAAATAAATAAAACGGAGACCAAAAAAAAAAAAAAAAACCAGGAATGATCAATGAAACCAAGATAAATAGAAGTGATAAGCCTTTACTTAGGCTTATTAAGAGAAAAAGAGAGAGAGGGAGTTCCCATGGTTACTCAGCAGTAACGAATTCAAGAAGTATCCATGAGGATGCAGGTTTGATCCCTGGCTTTGCTCAGTGGGTTAAGGATTTGTTTTTGCCATGAGCTGTGGTATAGGTCACAAATGCAGCTTGGATCTGGAATTGCTGTGGCTGTGGCGTAGGCCGCTATCCTGAGAATTTCCATATGCTGGGGGTGCAGCCCTAAAAAAAAAGAGAGAGAGAAAGAGAGGATTAAAATAAATAAGAAATGAAAGAAGAAAAACTACAATTGATATCACAGTAAAACAAAAGAATACTATGTATAAGAGAATACTACGGAGTTATATGCCGACAAATTGGACAACCTGGAAGAAATGAATAAATTCCCGGAAACGTACAATATTCCAAGACTGAATTAGGAAAAAAGAGATAATCTGAACAGACCAATTACTACCACTGAATTTGAATAAGTAATGAAAAAACTCCTGGCAAAAGTCCTGGACTGGACAGTTTCACAGGGGAACACTACCAAACCTATCATGAAGAGTTAATATCTATCCTTCTCAAACTAATCCAAAAATTGAACAGCAGGGAACACTCTCAGACTCATACTATGAGTCCATTAACCTGATACCAAACCAAAGATACTATAAAAAAGAGATTATAGGCCAATATCTCTGTGAATACAGATACAAAAATACTCAACAAAATATTAGCAAAACAAAATTCAACAATATACAAAAAGTATCATGCATCATCATCAAGCAGGACTGGGAGTTCCCTCCGTGTCTCAGTGGTTAACGAATCTGACCAAGAACCATGAGGTTGCAGGTTCTATCCCTGGCCTTGCTCAGTGGGTTAAGGATCAGGCGTTGCCATGAGCTGTGGTGTAGGTTGCAGACGTGGCTCGGATCCCACGTTGCTGTGGCTGTGGCAAAGGCCAGTGGCTAAAGCTCCTGTTAGACCCCTGGCCTGGGAACCTCCATATGCCGCAGATGTGGCTCTACATAAAGGCAGAAAGACTAAAAAAAAAAAAAAAAATCAAGCAGGACTTATCCCAGGCGTGTAGGAATGGTTCAATAAATGCAAGCCAATCAATGTGATATGCCGCATTAACAAAAGATAAAAATCATATGATCATCTTTCCATCAATGCAAAAAAGCATTCAACAAAATTCAATACCCATTCATCATAAAAAAAACCACTCAATAAAGTTGATGTAGAAGAACATATCTCAACACAATAAGGGCCAATAAAATAAATACACAGCTATTATAATATTCAACAGTAAAAAGTTAGAAGGTTTTTCTCTAAAACTAAGAATATGACAAGGATGCCCACTCAGTCCCAGCCACAGCAATCAGACAAGATAAAGAAACAAAAGGCATCCAAACTGGAAGGGAAGAAGTAAAATTGTCAGTATTTGCAGATGACATGATATTATATAGAGAGTCCTACAGCTACCTAAAGTCTCCACCAAAAAACTACTAGAACAAATAAATGAATTCAGTCAAGTTGCAGATTTTCTATACACTTATAAGGAATTATTAGAAAGAGAAACAAGAAAACCATTCCATTTTTTTTCAATCCCACTGAGAACAATTGCAGTAAAAAGAATAAAATACAGAGGAATAGCCTTAACCAAGGAGTTAGAGGATCTGCACTCTGAAAAGTATAAGACACTGATGAAGGATATAGATGATACAAATAAATGGAAATATATCCCTTGTTCATGGATTAGAAGAATTAATATTAGAATGTCCATACTACCCAAAGCTACAGGTTTAATATAATCCCTATCAAAACGCCTATGACATTTTTCAAAGAATTAGAAAAAATAAACATAAAATCTTTATGGAGCCACAAAAGACCACAAATAGCCAAATCAAACTCAAGAAAAAAGAACAAAGCTGGAGTTATCATTCTCCTGGACTTCAGACTATACTAAAAGTAACAGCATTCAAAAGAGTATGGTAGCAGCACAAAAGCAGACATATCGCTCAATGGAACAAAAGAGAGAGCACAGAAATAAACCTATACATATATGGTCAATTAATCTATGACAAAAGAGGCAAAAAACATAAAATGAGGGAAAGACAGTCTCTTCAATAAGTGGTGCTGGGAACACTGGACAGGTACATGTAAAAGAGTGAAATTAAAAGATATCTTTATATATGTAAACTCAAAATGAATTAAAGACCTGAAACCATAAAACTCCTAGAAAAGAACATAGGCAAAACACTATTTGACATAAATCATAGCAATATTTTTGGAGCTATCTCCTAAGGCAAAAGAGATAAAAGCAAAAAATAAACAAATGGAAACTAAATAAACTTAAAGGCTTTTGCATAGTGAAGGAAGTCACAAACAAAACGAAAAAGACAACCTACTTATGAAGAAAACATCTGCAAAAGACCTGACCTGATTGATAAAGGATTAGTATCATAAACATAAAACCAAAACAACATAATTAAAAATGGTTAGTAGAAGATCTGAACAGATATTTTTCCAAAGAGGACATATAGATGGCTACTAGGCGCATGAAAAGATGCTTACTATTGCTAGTTATTACAGAAGTTCAAACAAAAATAAAACAATGAGATATCACCTCACATCTGGCAGAATGGGTATCATCTAAAAGTCTACATATAACAAATGTTGGAGAGGAAACCCCTGTACACTTTTGGTGGGAATATAAATTGATGCAGCCACTATGGAAAACAGTATGGAAGTTCCTCAAAAACCTAAAAATACAGCTACTTTATGATCCAGCAATTCCACTCCTGGGTATATATCTGAAAAAAAGAAACCACTGATTTGAAAAGATACATGTACCCCAATGTTCATAGCAGTGTTATGTACAACAGCCAGAGTATGGAAGCAACCCAAGTGTCCATCAACAGATGAATTATGTATAACTATTATAATTATATATAATGAAATACTATTCAGCTGTAGGAAAGAATGAAATCCTGCCACTGGCAACAAGTGGATGGACCTAGAGAGTATCATGTTTAGTCAGGTAAGTCAGATGGAGAAAGACAAACATAGATACTATCACTTCTATGTGGAATCTGAAAAATAAAACAAATGAATGTACACAGCAGAATAGAAACAGACTCACAGATTTAGAAAACAAACTAGTGGATACCAGTGGGAAGGGGGAAAGAGGCAAGGGCAAGATAGGGGTATGGAATTAAGAGATACAAACTACTATGTATAAAATAGATAAGCCTCAAGGATATATTGCAAAGCACAGGGGATAGTCATTTGCAGTAACTTGAAATGGAGTATAATCTATAAAATTATCAAATCACTATGTTGCACACCTAAAAAAAAAAGAGTTCAGTCTGTGGAATCAGACAGACCCTGCTTTAATTCTGCCTCAGGTCTCTCAGGACAAACAGTAAGGTCAAGTACTATGTTTTGTTCACCAATGCCTGGTACAGATGCAGTGCCTGGTACAGAACATACAGTCAGTAAGTATTTATTGACTGAATTAAGGACAAAGCAGTTCTCAAAGTGAGTGATTTTGCCCACCAGAGGACATTAGACAATATCTGGACAGAGTTTTAGTTGTCACAACTACCATCTGATGGGTAGAAGTCATGGCTATTATTAAATATTCTATAATGTACAGGACAAAGAATTATTTAGCCCCTATGTCACTAGTGCAGAGGTTGATAAATCTTGTGTTAGAGTGATGCTAATTAGGGATACATTTCTAGCTATTGACACTAATTGTTTGGCCTTGAGTAAGTTATGAAATTTCTCAACATCTTAATTTCCTCAACTGTAAAATGGGGGATTGATTACAACTGATAATATACATACAAATGAGATAACTAGGTAATATATGTGAGGTGCTTAACAATGATTGGTGCATAGAAAGTACGACCTATAAACATGACCTCTGCACGTTCTCAGCATTATCCTTCATTCACTGTCTCATAATGAGGACGAGGCTTCTCAGATGCTCTAGGAATTCACCATCTCAATCTCAGAGTGAGTACTCATAAGTCCTGCACTCCCACCATGTTGACTCTAAGGTCAGACAATATTTTTGTGCTTACCAGAGGGTCAATAGTGAAAATGGCATTCAAGAAGAGCATGCTGTCTGCCTGAACCAGCCTTCTCTGATTCTCAAAGGTGCGGGAGAAAATGGAAAGACGTTCTCGGAGTGAAGGATCAGTAACGCACTCCTCAAGAAACTCATCAATCTCATTCTTTTCCTCTTTGATCAGATCATCACAAACCCTTAAAAAAAAAAAAAGGAGCAAGAAATGTTAAGATTCATTTTGACACTCCCATGAAGAACATTGTAAAGGACTGCTCTCCAGCCCATCTTTCTGAGAATGTTCTCACGCTAGAACCTGGGACGGTCCTTCCTTGCCGAGGCTGCAATATACCAGCTAAATGACTCTATACTTTAACCTCTCAAGAATGTCACTTTGCTTCCTTCAAGAAGTCCTCCCAGGCTTCCTATACCTGCCCATTTGCTTACCCCTGAGCCCTTACATGTATTTGGACAAATGTTTTCTTTTAGGTAGTTATGTTTCTCAGGCTGAATTTTCAATATTTAACATCTACTCTGCCTCTCACACTTTAAAGGAAATTTTATTTCTTTATAAAGTGCTTAGGAGTTCCCTAGTAGCTCAGTAGGGTTAAGAATCCAGTGTTGTCACTATTGTGGTGTAGGTTCAATCCCTGGCCTGGGAACGTCCACATGTCATGGGCATGGCCAAAAAAAAATTTTTTAATTAAAAATAAATAATTTTTTGAAAAGTTGCTTAGCTTTCATTCTTTCCTAGTTGTTAGTTACCTAGAGAACACAATCTGAAGCTAGCAAGGACTAGATTTTGATACTATCTATTTACTTACTCTGTGACTTTGGGAGTTACCTAAATCCTCTCAGCCTCAGTGCCTTCATCAATAAAATGGAAATAGTAGGAGCTTCTCCATCATAAAGATGTGTTGAGAATTAAATGTGATCAACGACCTGGTATAGTTCCTGGGACAAAGCAGGTACTCAATAAATACCAGTTTTCTCCCTGTATCAACCGGAGGCAATTACCAGGCTGTTGAGCTTATAAAATGCTCAGACTACACCTGGAGACATCTCCTTTCTTCTTTCTCTCTAGCTCTTCGTATACTTTGTGACAAGTCAGAAAAGCAGCATTCCCCAACCCTCTACTTACAATGCTCTGTCAATTTTGTAGTACAGCAAAGTGACCCGGTCATACATATATACACATTCTTTTTCTCACATTATCCTCCATCATGTTCCATCACAAGTGAATAGACTTATAATTCCCTGTGCTATACAGCAGGATGTCATTGCCCATCCACTCCAAATGCAAGAGTTTTCATCTACTAACCCCAGATTCCCAATCTGTCCCACTCCCTCCCCCTCCCCCTGGCAAACACAAGTCTGTCCTCCATGTCCACGACATTTTCTGTTTTGTAGATAGATCATTTGTACCATATTTTAGACTCCACATGTAAGTGATATCATATGGTATGGAATTTGTCTTTCTCTTTCTGACTTACTTCACTCAGTACGAGACTCTCTAGTTCCATCCAAGTTGCTGCAAGTGCCATTATTTTGTCCTTTTTATGGTTAAGTAGTATTCCACTGTATATATGTACCACATCTTCCTGATCCATTCATCTGTCAATGGGGATTTAGGTTGTTTCCATGTCTTGACTGTTGTGAATAATGCTGTGATGAACATACAGGTGCATGTATCTTTTTCAGTGAAATTTTTGTCTGGATATACACCTAGGAGTGGGATTGCTGGATCATATGGTGGTTCTATATTTAGTTTTCTGAGGTGTTTCTATACTGTTTTCCATAATGGTTGTACCAATTTACATCTCCACCAACAGTGTAGGAGGGTTCCCTTTTCTCCACATCCTCTCTAGCATTTGTTATTTGTTGACTTGTTAATGATGGCCATTCTGACAGGCGTGAGGTGCTTGCCTCATGGTAGTTTTGATTTGCATTTCTCTGATAATTGGTGATGTCGACTGGTGATATAGGCATTTTTTTCATGTGCCTGCTGGCCATCTGAATCAGTGACAGCTCTATAATACAAAGAGGGAATAAGGACACCAGAAGTCATCCTCTTTGTCCTATCTGCAGAATGAGAGCCATGGCCTGAGAGTCTTAGAAGGGAATGTGTGATGCCACCTTGAGCTGGGTTGACACCAACAAGGGCCTCGGTATACCTCAAACTATTATTTTGTCATCTTGCTCTACTGATATTCATGGTCTCTGATACTCAGGTGTGGTTCTGTTTCACAAATGAAGAGACCTCTCATCAGAGAGCATAACAACTCAAACACCTTCTCTTTTAGTAAAACCATGAATTTAACCCACTTTCTCAGTCTGGTAGCCCAAATACTCATCAGCTTTAGGCTTTAACTACAGCCCAGCCTATGGACTACAGTCAATGCAGAAGACTTGTGTCTCAAGTACAGTAGGGTTGAACCATTACAGCTCCCTCTTCTTCAGTTCCTAGAGACCTGCACTCTGCCCCTTTGCAGTACCTCCAAGAGGTGGTAATGGGATGCTGAGATTATATGAAGTCCGAAAAAGAAAGACAAATGCCATATGATAGCACTTATATGTGGAATCTAAAATACGACACAAATGAACCTATCTGTAAAACACAAACAGACTCACAAACATACAGAACAGACTCGTGGCTGTCAAGGCAGAAGGGGGAAGGAGTGGGATGGACTGGGAATTTGGGGTTAGCAGATGCAAACTGTTATATTTAGAATAGATAAGCAATGGAGTCCTACTGTATAGCACAGGGAACTAAATCCAACTCGGGATAGACTGTGATGGAAGATAATATATGAAAAGGAATGAATATATATGTTTGAATCATTTTGCTATACAGGAGAAACTGGCACAACACTGTAAATCAACTATACCTTAATAAAAATAAATTTTAAAAAATTAAAAAAAACAACAACCTTGTCTTTTGCAGCTGGGAGAAATACTCCCATGTCCACAGCTGGCATGGGAAGGATGGAGCCATCCAGCTTCAAATGGACTGTATGACCTTGGACATGAAGTGACTTTGTGACGACTACTATAAAAAGAGGATGAGAGGTCTTCTTTGTGTTTATCAAGGACTACTCAAGTCTTCAGATTCTTATATAACTACGAAAGGGAAGGGTTCCCCCAAAACAACCGAGATTAAATTTATTACTACCTGGGTGGCAGGCTTGAAGCCCCAATAAGATGGATTTATTTAGAGAAATATGTCATTTCCTACACCAGAATGTTTTGGAACTTATCCATGCCAATCACTTTGTGGGGGCTCCACTTAAGATTCTGTAAGTTTGTATATAAAGCAAATCTAGAATTAGAGCAGCTGCTATCGCGACAATGGCCATGACCTGGACAGAGAAATGAGAGCAGAAATTCCTAAAAGCCCATGCGGAGTCTCTGGATATAATAAACAGCGATGAGACCAAGGATGAAAGCATCTTCTAGGATGTTTTATAATCCCTCAGGCCAAGGTAGGCAAAGTAAGGAGGAATGAATTCAGCCTCAATTTTTGAAGAGATTAATTTCTCTGCAAGTCCCAGAAAAATATCAGAAAAGAGAGAAATCCAAAAGATAATTTTTTAAGGTTCTTATATTGACTCCTAAGGGTTTCCAAAAAAAAATGGGAAAGAAAACCTTTAAGCCCAGAACTTCTTTCTAGAGGAAGTGACATCTTCACTGTCAGAGCCTGGAGTCCAAGATTAGCCCAAGGTCCCCAAGTCAGTCCATACGTCCTAAGGTTTGCACCAGCATGTTTTGGTAGGCAGAGAGGAAGTCATCCTTCCAGGATGGAAATGATAAACTGCCAGAAAGGAACAGGGCTTCCTATTCCTGGCTAGGGCTGAAATTCCTCCACCGGGAAAAGAGATAACCAAGTCTCTGCTCAGGTACCCCATCAAGATGCTGGAGGATAAGAAACCAAGACAGCTGGACTAAAGCCTTGGGGGCATCCATAATGCTAAAGCAGCTTTCAGCCCCTATAGATGAATGCCCGAGCATGACTTCAAACTCATGTGGAAACCCAAAAGTAGCGGGCAGGTTCTTGATTCTCACCTAAAAATCTACACTCAAGTTTATTTTTATTTTTTTTTGTCTTTTTGCCTTTTTTTATCTAGAGCCACACCCACGGCATATGGAGGTTCCCACGCTAGGGGTCTAACAGGAGCTGTAGCCGCCGGCCTTCACCACAGCCACAGCAACACGGGATCCGAACCGCGACTGCAACCTACACCACAGCTCACGGCAACGCCGGATCCTTAACCCACTGAGCAAGGCCAGGGATCGAACCCACAACCTCATGGTTCTTAGTCGGATTCGTTAACCACTGAGCCACGAAGGGAACTCCTACACTCAAGTTTTTAAATCTTAGGTTGTCGGAGTGCTACACAGGGAAACTTTAAATCTCAAAGTATGTAGGAGCCCATTTAGACCATCTCTGTTCCAACTTCAGAACCTAAGTCAGCCTTTCTCTCTACACCTTAACTACAGAGGCTGCTGAAGGAAGAAGGGAAAAGAAAGAGGTTGCAGGAGAGTCAAACATACAAGTGAAGATTCCGGTATCCCTGTACTGCAGATCACTCGCTGAAGATCTCACTGCTGCTCCTCGGAGAAGAGCAAATCTCTGCCCACAAACAACCTATCCAAGAACATTCTACTTTATCTGCCACTGAGGTGGGCATAAGAGACAACTGGAAGGTTTGTGACAAGGAGGAGGAGGGTCCTACACCCACAGCAAGAGCACAGCCACCCGTGAAAAGAGGCCGCTACCCAAGACAAGAAACAAATGTTCAGTAAATAGCAAACATCTCTATTTGCTTTGCTTTGTGGGAGGGTGGGCATTTTGTGGCTAGTTACATCCAGGACAGGAATCCATGGCTAATAATATGAGAATTGTGGCATCCTTGGGGATGTATCAAGGAACAGGAGAGGCATGGGAGAGAAAAGACACTTGGTCAAATAAGAGATTAGGGAAATGGCCCTAGGAGAGGGATAGGGGCAGCCCATTCAATAGATTTTCTTCACTTAGATCAACCAATCCAGTTTGTAGAAAGATGAGTTATGTTGCTGTGTGTCACCCACAGTGAAAATAGAGGTATTCTTATTTAACCATCTGAAAGCCACTTTTCAAGTGCACTGTTTAAGAAAGGGTAATTATCCAGGATGATAAAATTAGGCTTCCAAACATGGTTATGAAAATGCTATCCTATACTGTTCCCTTGCTACCAAAACTGCTAGGGGAACTAATAGAAAGAGCAAGAGAAACAGTGAAAGAAAGGCAGAGACAGAGAAAAGATAGAGTAAGACTCAAAGACAGTATTAGAGACAGGGCTGTGAGTGTCAGAGGAGGTCAAGCGGGGTTAAAAAAAAAGAAAGAAAGAAGAAAAGAAAAGAAATGCCCGTGCACAGATGATTGAAACCATAATCTTTATACCTTAGCATTTCTGAGAGCAAATGGTTTGAATTTTTCTTGGGTTCGCTGTTGAAATTAACTTCCTTAAATACTTTTTGGACACAGGCATGGCATTAGTCACTCTCTAAGCCTTTGGTCAAACACATAGTTGAAATTAAAGCTGAAGTTCCCATTGTGCTCAGTGGAAATGAATCTGACTAGCATCCATGAGGACGCAGATTTGAT
>PVHT020000012.1:4005335-4019534 GCA_004024745.2 Catagonus wagneri | reverse complement strand
AAAAAAAAGAAAGAAAGAAAGAAAATTAAATCTGACTTACCCTCTGACAGTATATACTCATTTCCCCAAAAAAATTATGCCCATGGCACAAGCAGAATACTGAAACACTACCATTATTGCCATTTCTTTATTTGTACCTGATCTTCCATTTTATCTTTAAACATGTCTAGACCATTCTGAGTGCTGGTCTGTACATGTCAGCTGGGAATCAGATGAAGCAGTGCACAAGCAGTTTCCCTGTGCTTTTTAAAGTACCGATATTTCTATACCAAGAGGCAAAATGAAGTTTTTAAAGCAGGAAAGGCTTTTCTTTTCTCACTTTTTAAAGATGGCACAGTGGCAGTGTGGTGATTAAAGCTCATTGTCTGAATGATAAAGCTTCTGGTCCACTGTGTCCTATCATTGTCGCAGCTCCTTCTGATTCAATTAGGGACAACACACTAGGGGATTTCTGCCTGGTTTCCACAGACCTAAGACTTTTATTTTTAGTACATACTAACTTGGTTTTAAACAAAGCTTTGAAGCTTCCCAGGGATAATCTTTAATGAAAATGGAGAGGCAAATAAAAAGGATGAAATAAATTCCAATGAAAGAAGCAAAAGTGCTAATTCAGGGAGGATGGAAAAAGATAAAATTGCAAATGGAGTTTAAAAGAGTCAAGGGTAGATTCAGTAAAAAGAAAGATTTGAAATTTAACAGTGATGAGATTAATTAAAACAGTTTGGTTTTCTTTTGTATTAATTTTCTCCATTGCCTGAAGCATCATTTTAAAAAGCAGTAGATTACAGATACCAACAAGAAATCATTATTAAATTATACGGTGAGCAGGGACTTTGCAATGCTACTGAAACCAAAAATATAAAAGCTATTCTATCTAAGCCCTTCTTTTCCTCACTCTTCCTGTTTTCTGAAAGTAGTTTTTCACTGGAAAAAAAAAGTCCACATTGATCCAAATTCAAAAGAAATTATTTTTAGAAACCCTATGAAAATGGATCAGGGTTATGAAAAGAAATACAGCCATGTAGATTAGTTTTGAGAGAATAGTGAAGAATGATGTATTTGGTCCTTAAAATCCAAGAGTTTGGCTACTGACAAATTATAACCAGGATAAAATTAACTGAGGAGGGACAGTATTGTGTTCCACATGGCTCAGCTCCAGTTCTTTAAATGAAAAAAGGAGCACTGTACACTGTACCAAGTTATAACCGATATGACATTTTTGAATTTATTAGAAACTCACTGCAAAAGTCAGAATTTTTAGGAGTTCCCATCGTGGCGCAGTGGTTAACAAATCCGACTAGGAACCACGAGGTTGTGGGTTCGATCCCTGGCCTTGCTTAGTGGGTTAATGATCCAGCGTTGCTGTGAACTGTAGTGTAGGTCACAGACGCGGCTCGGATCCTGCGTTGCTGTGGCGTAGGCCGGAGGCTACAGCTCCGATTAGACCCCTAGCCTGGGAACCTCCACATGCCACGGGTGCGGCGCTAAAATGACAAAAGGCAAAAAAAAAAAAAAAAAGTCAGAATTTTTATAACTAAGTTTTGTGTTCCCCCAAATTATCCAGATAGCATATGGATAGCAACTTTTCTTACAAACCTCTGCTTTTCCCGGTCTTCCTCTTCCTGGGTAGCAAATACTTTCCACTGGAAATGGGCAATGATGTTACTGTGGTTGTGAATAGTTACAGTTCGCTGATTGGACAGAGTAATGTAAGTTTTTTCAAGAATCAAGGAATTCTTGTCCAGCCTTATATTCATATCTATGGCAGCTCCATATAGCGATATAAACACTTTTTCACCTAGAAATTAACAAAGTATAAATTATTCTAGAATGATGCTACAAGGCTTATTCCTGCCCCCACCCCTGCCAAAGTGAAGTTAGGAAATATAATATTTCATAAGACATTGCATTCCTTTTTTAAAAGATTTTTATTTTTTCTCTTATAGTTGATTTACAATGTTCTGTCAATTTCTGCTGTACAGGACATTTCATTCTTTTCCCTCCATCAATCCAGAAATCAGACATGGTCAGACACCTTAAATGTTATGTTTGGGGCAGTTATAGAGAAATAAACTTGCTTGGTTATTAAAAGACACTTAAAAGATACATAAAATACGAATAGCGGTGGTGGATGGTACCAAACTTTTTCTTCTTTGTAATAGTTTTAAATCCTAGAGACCGATCGTGATGGCAACTGAGTACTAGAATTATAACCACTAGCCTTATCTTTATTCCAAGCATGAGCTGGATTTCTGAAAGTTACTGCACCAAGTACATGTGGGATGAGCTGCTCAGCATGAGAGGATCTAAGTCCAAACAAAGGGGATCAGGAAGGGAGAATTAATAACTTCATTAACAGAAAACTATTTAAAAGGAACCACATCCCTAAACAACAGCAAATAAAACAATGGAGAATGCGTGTGCAGCACCCACCCCCAACACACACATGCTATGTCTGGATAGTGGTTACAAAGAAAGAAAAAATAGACAGACAAAAGCTATGTTTAAAATTTCTGATTTTTTAATGTTAAGAACATGATTCTGCATATCAATTTAGTCCTTGACTTCATTCAAGATGCACCAACCGCCTTGATTCTAGGTGTATAAATGAGGTCCACTGGGCTTCCAAGAAGACACAAAGCTACAAACTATATTCTATCTGATCTCTGCAATATCACAGCAGGTGCCTCACTCTGACATCAAAGTAGGAAAAGGAAATAATTCAATACCATGAACGTTCTGTTGATCTGTGCTGCTACCATTTTAATCAGAAGCCAGTAAGCCTAATCTCTTGAATTTCTATTTTAGCAAATATTTCTGCGACATTCATGACTGTATGAATCAAGCAGCTACTTAGTACACTGATAACCCTTTATACCATGCAAAGGTTTTTTAGGCCCTATCACTGAACACAGCAAAAATTTCCCAAAGTTTACAGAAAAGTACCTAGTTATTTAACTCTAAAATTCTGAATTTTTATTAAAAAATGCACACATAAAGCAAAAAAATACAAGTACTAGAAAAGTGTGTACCATGAAAATAAAATGTCTTCCTCCCCTTCACTCCATGCTTTTTAGAGGTAAGAACTGTTAATATTTTCAAGTACTTCCTTCCCAAATAAGAGTTGCACTCTCATCAACTTTTAAGCTTTCTGATAAGTTAAATTTACCAATCTGATAAGTAAAAACTTGTTGCTTTAATTCACAGTCTTAATTATAGATAATTATTTCATGTATTAATTGGTTACATATATACGGTAATATCATTCTTTGATCATTCCTCAAAGAAGTTATTATTCTTGTGGGGGCAAGAGAGAAAGTAATCAAAGCCTTAAGTCTACAGCATGGGGAGGTTAAGGCAAAAAATAAAAGGCTGTCCTTGCGATAAGCTGATTTTTCAGAGGACTATGCTTCCAAGACAGAGGTCAATGGGAAGTAGACTAGCCTTAGTTCAGAGTTAAATATTATGAAGCATATGGAGGTTCCCAGCCTAGGGGTCAAATCATAGCTACAGCAGCCGGCCTACGCCACAGCCACAGCAACGCAGGATCTGAGCCGCGTCTGCGACTTCCACCACAGCTCAAAGCCAGATCGTTAACCCACTGCGACTTACACCACAGCTCACAGCCAGATCGTTAACCCACTGAGCCGCGTCTGCGACTTACACCACAGCTCACAGCCAGATCATTAACCCACTGAGCAAGGCCAGGGATCGAACCCACAACCCCATGGTTCCTAGTCGGATTCGTTAACCTCTGTACCACAATGGGAACTCCGTCAACATATATTTGTTTTTAATATTGCTTTAATTTTTGAACATATGAATACATTACCATCTAAAACTTAAATGTAAAAAAGGACTATAGGGCATTCAGGAAACATCTAAAGCTGCCAGGCAGCATTAGTAATGAGGGCAATACAAAATAAAATAAAAAAAAATACCATTTCAAAAAATAAAAATCAATAAAATGCAATTTTATAACCATCAGATTAACAAAAATCAAACATTTTGACAGTGCTGTTTTGGCAATGTACTAGCAAGCACATGGAAAATCAAGAATTTTCATATACTGCTAATGGAAATACAGATTGGTACAACCACTTGACCAACCCATTTAGTGCGCAGTAAGCTCAAGAACCATTTGCCCTATAACTCAGCAACTCTGCTTCTAGATCTAGAGCCAGCAACTCCACTTCTAGATCCCTGAGACAATCCAACATAGCTGCAAAAGACATGTATAAAGATACTCATTGCAGCAATGTTCACAGTGGCAAAAAACTAGGAAAATCCTAATATTCAACAGGTGAATAGATAAATTACAGTGTTTTCACATACTGGACTGTGTTGCCATAGTTAAAATGAATCACAACTATAGGTCTACATTTTTAAATCTATAAAACATAACACTGGACGGAAAAGCTAAGTTGGGAAATGGTGTATAAAATATAATACAATGTGTGTGAACTTTAAAACTACTCAAGACAATGGTGTATATTGTTTATGGATAAGTAAATATGTAGGAATGGCATTAAAATGCACCCTATACATTTAGTCCTCCTCTGGGGACTAAAATATGGGAGTTAGATCATGGAAGGTGACCCAAATCTATAATCAGCTTAGTTATTTACAAAATAAAACATCTGAAAGAAATGTGTACAGCAAAATGTTGAAAATATAATGGTTGTTGATCACATTCTGTGCTTTTGCACTTATCTGAAATATTTCATTGTTTACAAAAAAAATCAAGGAAAAAGATTCAAGGGCTTACTCATTTCATACAAATCTAGCAGTCAGACTAATGTCATCAGCTTGAGCCGATCACTGCAAAATGCTCCTTGCCAGAAATATAAAAGGAGCCACTGGATTATTTTTTTTCCCATTACTTAATGAATTTTATCACAATTATAGGTGTACAAAAATCATCACAACTCAATTTTATAGCATTTCCATCCCAAACTCTCAGTGCCTCCCCCACCCCCAGCTTGTCTCATTTTGAAAACCATAGGTTTTCCAAAGTCTGTGAGTCATTATCTGTTCTGCAAAGAAGTTCATTGTGTCCTTTTTTTTAGTTTCCACATGTAAGCGGTAGCATTTGATGTTGGTGTCTAATTGTCCGACTGGTTTCACTTCACATGATAATTTCTAGGTCCATCCATGTTGTTATAAATGTTATTTCGTTCCTTTTAAGCCACCGTATTATTTTTAAGAACCATCTAATGTTGATTTTTTTTCACTACTATCTTCCAAAAGTCATCAGATCCACAAAGGAAGGAAGCAATAACTCTTATCCTGCCCCCAGAGCTGTTGAAGAAGGTGCTTTTTACACCCACTTTCATGAAGATAACCTTAAATAGGGTCCCCAACACCCAGCTACTTAGATGAGTGATGGGATGGAAAGGGTGCTCTGCCTGTGAGAATGGATAAGGCTGCTGTGCTCCTCCTTAGAATGTTTTGTGCCCTTGGAGTGTCTGTGCCCACCATGCTTCCTTCTCAGTTTCTGGGGTTGAATTCTGCAGTCACTGCAGACGAGGTTAGCCACAGTCATTTATTATGTCCTAGTAAAGACACCTTGTGGAAGGTGTCATTACCTCCTCCTGCAAGGTTTGCTACTATCAATCAAACAAAAATAAGTATGAACAAAACTCAGTTCACCCCCCCCCCAAATGTGAAGCTAGATATATACACAATACATTTCATACTGGGGTTTCAGTTACTTTCAGACAATGGAGGACAGTAAACAAAATATATGAGTGGAGCTGTAGATTCTCCAGGGAATGAGTAGGTTGATGGAAAGAATGTTTTTCATCTCTTGGTCAGAGCAGGGTCAAATGTACCACTCAAGTGAACTGCTCAGTCTAACTTCTTTGGAAGTGCTCCTTCTTTGAAGAGTGCAGAAAACAAATCACGCAACTTGAGTGTGCTCACCTAGCACATCAGTGGCAATACCAAAATCAGTGTTCTCAATCTACAAAGAAGGCAGCAAAGGATTACAGAGGCCCCTCAGAGGAAGCCAGAGACCGGGTTCCAACACCAGCTTTACTTAGGTGTACAGTCATTTAAAGCCCCTAGGCCTCAGTTTACTCATCTCTAAGATGAAGGGAGTTACAGAGATGTCCTCTAATGTCCCTAAAATACTAACACCTAATGACGTGAGAGTCTTCATTTGCTGTGGAATTTTCTTTTTTTTAAACTCTGACACCACTGAAAACATAGAATTATCACATACAGATTCAACAATACAAAATAATCTTAATGTGACAAGCTTTATAATCTAAACCCAAGATATTTAAGTATAGTTGATTTACAGTGTTGTGCCAATTTCTGCTGTACATAAAAGTGACATATTTTTTCATATCTATAAAACATTCTCTTTTATATTATTTTCCATTATGGTCTATGTAATTACATAATTACACGGTCTATGTAATTGCATTGCTATGTAATTTTTAAAAACATTCTCTGATCATCAGTATATCTGAACTTCTGCCATTTCCTATGCTAACCTGTAAAATAAGAAACAAAGAAAAGAAAGCTAGGTCAAGGAATGTTTGCATTGGCTCTAAAGCCATGTTTAAAACATTTGCTTCTTTTATAAATAACTATGTTTTGCTAGATTTTGTAATCATAATGGTCCATGTTTATAATTCACTGCAACAATCACACAATTGACACAAAGCTCACATAACTAAGTCTGCATGGGTAAATTCAGATACATATCACTTAGCAGTTTCAACTGTAAGATGTATCACTCACTCAACTACTATTTATATTTTGGCACTCATTTATTAGTCTTTAGGAGGAAGAAAAGAATTTCTTCATGGTTTATTAGAGTAAAATATATAATTGAAAATAAAACTATTCACTGAAGTACTAATATTATGATTGGTTGTATATTTAGTAATAATACATCATCAAGCCTTTGGGGAAAAGAGCTTGTTTGCCAACTTCTGACTCCTGAATTGAAATATCTCCTCCGGAGTAAGAGACATAATACTTTTAAAATGCTGAGTAAGTGCATCAGCTCTATTTCCTGATTATGCCGAGAGTTAATGTCACCTCTAAGGTGACAGCAACTTTACCAGGCATTAAAGAAAAACCATTGCTATGCTCCTACTTCTAGGGCTGATTCAAGTAGCCAAAGTTTCAATAAGAATATCTGTTTTTAAGCTTGTGCTGAATACTAATATTTCCTTGAACCCTTAGATTTCACAATTTCTCAATACCCTGCTGAAAAGTATAAAACTTAAGCAATTAACCATTTGTTTATCTCCTAATAGTCAATATTTTCACTTCTCAGTTTTATTAAAATGATAAAACTAATTGACTCGTTTTAATTTAGTTTTGCTTTGTTGTTATCAATGTAGCCTTGAAAAACTGACATCTTAATCTCCTCTGGAGGGATTAGTTTGTAAGAGGTATCAAGTTACTTCTGTTCTTTCTCAGTTTCAGACTATAATAAAAAAGGTAACTAAATCATTCCTGGAGTAAAATCAATTGCTTGAACAAACCTGACTGCACTACAGAAGGGCATACAAAGGAGGAAAGGAGGGGAGAGTTCTGGTTCAGGAAAACGCTAATGAGTAAAACATTAGATATTGGAAAAATTTATACGTGACTTCCTTAATTGCTAGAGCACTGGTTCAAATTTCAGTTGAAAATGTAAAATCTCCCAGCTGCATTTAATCAACAATGTGTCCAGTGGAGGACCAGCAATGGAAGAGCATAAACGTAGCAGTCAGAAATGTGACTGAGGAGTTCCCACTGCGGTGCAGTGGAAACGAATCCAACTAGGAACCATGAGGTTGCAGGTTCGATCCCTGGCCTCACTCAGGGGGTTAAGGATCTGGCATTGCCGTGAGCTGTGGTGTAGACTGCAGCAGCGGCTCAGATCCTGCATTGCTATGGCTGTAGCACAGGCTGGCAGCTACAGCTCCGATTCGACCCCCAGCCTGGGAACCTCCATATAATGTGAGTGTGGCCCTAAAAAGAAAAAACAAAAACAAATGTGACTGAGTACTTCCTGCGAAGCAGTAGAAATGTTCCTCCTCTGGGACATTGTTTGAGAAAGTATGAAGAAAGACTGATGCTAAATTTCCCTCCTCAAATCAATTCATAACTTCAAACACCTGCAGAAATTTCAATCAGATACTTATTTGGTGAAATAGGAAGCCAATGATCAAGGCTGCTTGGAAAAGCTCTGCGGCTGTGCTTAGGTAGTCATTACTGCTTTTCACTAATGAAAGGTTATAGATCCCAGTCATTGATAATCCACAATAAAGATGAAAGCATATTCTTATCTGCAGTTAATTTCATTTGAGGAAAAATTCTACGAAACAGTTTACCTCTGTCTGCAATCTTTCGAAAATGACTTTATTTATAAATCAAAGTTGACACCAGAACCTCAGGGTACGGAAACCAACTTTTTCATGGATGATTAAATTTTAATAGACAAGTATTCTTTTCCTTTAGCACACAGGACTATAAATGTAAGTACAAGTGTCAATCCAATACTTTCATGAAAGCAAAATCCAGATTGAGGGCCACTGGGAGAATATAGCTGCATTTCAAAGTCAGCTGATTAATGGAGTAGAAATGCACATACAAGAGATTAGGGAGATGATCTGGGATGGGGAAAAAAGCGCTGCACAGGAGTTGAGAGTCTGAGTTTGGGCTCTAATTGTGTTTCTGACTAGTTATATGCCCATGGGCAAGCTACTTAATTTCTTACGGCTTCAGGTTTTCATGTGCAAAATCTAAGGACTGGATTAGATTATCATGAAGTCTCAAATTTTGAGTCTCTTGACTACAATCACTCTAAGCCTCTAAACTCAACCGAGTAAAATATTCTGACATTATACCTCCAACATTTGCAAACCTGTTTGTTTTTAAATGATACCCATATACTAGAGTAGTCACATGTCAAATGTATTAAAAATAAAACCCAAAGGAGTTCCTACTATGGTGTAGCGTGTTAAGGATATGGTGTTACTACAGCTATGGCATAGGTTGCAGCTGTGGCTTGGATTCAATCCCTGGCTGGGAATTTCCATATGTCTGGAGTAAGGCCAAAAAAGAAAAAAAAATACAAACCAAAATATTTTAAAAAGGTGAGCTAATAATATTTTAAAGATAATTTACTTAATATATTTACCAATTTACCAACAATTATTTTAGTAAGAGCAAAAACAATGATTGTTTCTTTCTTTTTTAAACTCCTGGTTTAAAATGTTGTTATACAGTGATTTGAAAAAGGTAATTCTAAGGCCACAAATTTTTCTAATACTTAATTTTAGGAAGTGACATAAACAAAATAATGATACCTCATAGATACAGAGATCTAGATGGCAGAAACATCTCACTGACTGAGTTTATTACAGTCTTTTTTGTTTTTTTTTTTTTCACTTCCATCTACTACCAACACTAATAACACAAAGGCTTTTGTTGAAACTCAGCTAATAACTTTCCCATAAAAGTAACAATTACTTCACAGTCAAACAGAAGAGTCAAATCCAAATGCATTAGAAATTGCGTTCAACATAAGAGGGCTTAATAGTACAATTAAAAGACAAAAATTCTCAGAGTGGATTAAAACACAACCTGGTGACGCTTCCAAATGTCACACCTTAAATGTCGAGACACAGAAAAGCTGAAAGAAAAGGGATGAGCAGAATATACTAAGTACAGACTAATCAAAAGAAAGCTGCTGTACTATAGCAATAGCAGATCAAGTAGACTTTAATATCAGAAATCTTATTTATTAAGAAACATTTTATAACGATAAAATAGGAAGTTATAATAAACCTAAATGTATACGTATTAAGTATCATAGCCTCAAAACGTATGAAATGAAGATTTATATCACAAAAAAGAAATACAAAATTCCCAATTATAATTTTATGTAATAGAATATATAAAATGTTATATAATTTATAATATTGTAAATAATTTTATATTTTTTTACCTTTTATTATTATTTTTTCCTTCTTTGGCTGCACTTGTGGCCCAGGGAAATTTCCCGGCCAGGGATCAAAACCAAGCTGCCACAGTTTGGTTACTTAACCCACTGCACTAAGCCAGCGATCAGACTGGCAATGCCATAGAAACAAGTCAGATCATTAACCCACTGCACCACTACAGGAACTCCTATAATTGTGAATGTTTATAGCATCTTCTACTAACTAATAAAATCAGGAGAAAAACATTAGTAGGGATATATATTGGGCAGTATAATTATTAACAAACTCAACCTAATTGATATTTGAGGAACTCGTACTACTTTCAAGTGCACAGGGCTTATTTACCAAAATGGAACATATTCTGAGCTGACTGCATCTAAATCAATGAAATTAGAACACACCCTCACGCCATGCACAAAAATAAATTCAAAATGGCTCAAAGACTTAAACATAAGACAAAACACCATAAAACTCCTAGCAGAGAATATAGGCAAAACATTCTCTGACATCAACTGTACAAATGTGTTCTTAGGTCGGTCTTCCAAGGCAACAGAAAGAAAAACAAAAATAATGGGACCTAAGCAAACTTATAAGCTTTTGCACAGAAAAGGAAATCATAAATACAAAAAGACAACCTGTGGAACAGGAGAAAACAGTTGTAAGCAAAGCAACTGACAAGGGCTTAATCTCCAAAATATACAAACAACCCATACAAGTTAACAGCAAAACAAAACAAAAAAAGAAACAAAAAAACCCAACCCAATTGAAAAATGGGCAGACCTGAACAGACATTTCTCCAAAGAAGACATACAGATGGCCAATAGGCACATGAAAAAAAGCTCAACATCACTAATTATTAAAGAAATGCGAATCAGAACTACGATGAGGTACAACCTCATACCAGAATGGCCATCATTAATAATTCTACAAAGAACCAATGCTGGAGAGGGTGTGGAGAAAAGCGAACTCTGCTACACTGTTAGTGGGAGTATAAACTGGTACTACCATTATGGAGGTACCTCAGAAAACTAAACATAGAACTATCATACGATCCAGCACTCCCATACCTGGACATACATCTGGATAAAACTACAATTCAAAAAGATATATGTACCCATAAGTTTCACTGAAGCACTAACCACAATATCCAAGACATGGAAATAACCTAGATGTCCATCCCAGATGAATGGATTAAGGAGATGTGGTATATATATATATATATATATATATATATATATATATAGTGGAATACTACTCGGCCATAAAAAAACAAAATAATGCCATTTGTAGCAACATGGACTCAACTAGAGATTCTCATACTAAGTGAAGTCAAGTCAGAAAGGGAAAGACAATACCATATGATATCATTTATATGCAGAATTTAAAATATGGCACAAATAAACCTATCTACAGAACAGGAACAGACTCATGGACATAGAAAACAAACTTGTGATTGCCAAGGGGGTGAGGGAGGGAGTGGGAAGGAATGGGAGTTGGGGTTAATAGATACAAACTATTACATTTAGAGTGGATAAGCAATGAGGTCCTACTGTAAAACATAGTGAACTATATCCAACCATTTGTGAGGAAACATTAGAAGATAATATGAGAAAAAGAATGTATATATATGTATGTATGACTGAGTCACTTTGCTGTACAGCAGAAATTGACAGAACATTGTAAACCAACTATACTTTAATTTAAAAAATTTTAAATTCTATTACTCTGATAAAGACTACACACTGAAGATATCACACTAATTGATGAAACCCTGAGTGTGTCCGCTCTGAGACTGAGAACCAGAGAAAGATGTCACTGTCGCCATTTCCATTGAACACTGATTGAAGGTCTAGCTTATGCAAGAAATAATATGAAGTAAAAGACCAAGGACTAAAAAAGAATAAAACTATGATTATTTGCCAGTGGCTGCCTGAATATAAACAAATATCAAGATGATCTACAGATAAACCATGAACAAATAAGTAAATTTATCCAAGTCTGTAAATAAAAGATCAACATACAAAATTTAACTGTTTTGATATACCCACAAAAAATTTGAAAAATTAGAAAAAAATACTAGTTACAAAATAAAAAATGATAAACTGAATTTCATCAAAATGAAATCATTTTGCTAATGAAAAAACCCTGTTAAAAATTAGAAAGATAATCCACTGATTGTGAGAAAATATTACAACAACTTCTAAAAGACTTGCACTAGAATATATAAAAACTGTGAGACAATAATAAAATGATAAGCCAGTAAAGAATGGGCAAAACACCTGAATACATACCTGGGAATAAAAGACATAAATATAGTCAGAAGCATATGAAAAGTTACTCAACATTTTAAGTCATTAGAGAAATGCAAATTTAAAAAAGGATACCACTTCAATTCCACTGAAATGACTAAAATTAAAACAAAGCAGGAGTTCCTGTCATGGCTCAGTGGTTAATGAATCCGACTAGGAACCATGAGGTTGAGGGTTCAATCCCTGGCCTCGCTCAGTGGGTTAAGGATCCAGCGTTGCCGTGAGCTGTGGTGTAGGTTGCAGGCACGGCTTGGATCCTGCGTTGCTGTGGCTGTGGTGTTGGCCGGCGGTTACAGCTCCGATTAGACCCCTAGCCTGGGAACATCCATATGCTGCAGGTGTGGCCCTGAAAAGACAAAAAATAAAAAAATAAAAAAATAAAAAATAAAACAAAACAAATGAGCAAACATAACAGAACAGAAACAAACTCAGATACAGGGAACAAACTGATGGCTGCCAGAGGGGAGGGGAGGACGGACAGACAAAATAGGGACAGGGCATTAAGAGGTACAAACTTCCAGAGTCCACGTGGTAGCTCAGCGGAAACAAATCTGACTAGTATCCATGATGACACAGGTTTGATTCCTGGCCTCGTTCAGTGGGTAAAGGATGCAGCATTGGTGTGAGCTATGGTGTAGGTCGCAGATGCAGCTTGGATCTGGCATTGCTGTGGCTCTGGTGTAGGCCGGCAGCTACAGCTCTGATTCCATCCCTAGCCTGAGAACCTCCATATGCCACGGATGCAGTCTTAAAAAGACCAAAAAAAAAAAAAGGTACAAACTTTCAGCTATTAAAATCAGTGTCACAGGGACATAATATATATCAACTATATAGTGAATACAGTCAATAATATTCTAGTAACTTTGTGAGTCGACAGAGTCACTACCATGGTGATCACTTTGCAATGCATAAAAATAATCAGATCACTATTTTGTACACCTGAAACAATATATTATAAGTCAATTATACTTGAATTAAAAAAAAAACCAGACAGACATGACCAAGAGTTGATGAGGATGTGGAATGATAGGAAAACCTCATATATTCTGTTTGGAAGTTTCTTATAAAGCTAAGCATTTAACTACTCTATGATGTAGCAATTCTACTCCCACATATTTATCCAGGAGAAATAAATGCGTATGTACGCACGTACACACATGTACAGATATGACTTGTATGATAATAGTTATTAAAGCTTTATTTATAATAGTCCACAACTTCGAACAACTCAAAGTTACATTAACAGGAGAATGGATAAACTGTGTATAACCATACAATGGAAGGGTGCTCAGGAATAAAAAGGAAAGTACCAAAACACAATAATTTGAATAAATATCAAAAACATTATGTTGAATGAAAGAAACCGGACATAACAGAGTGTATACCGTATATTCCTCTGAAGTCTAAGAATAAACAAAATTAATACAGGATGAAAAAGACTGGTATTCTGGGATTGGGGATGGAGAGATTGATTGGGAAGGAGCACGAGGGAACTTTGAAGTGACAGATGTTCTACATCATGAATGGGTTATACAGATATTTACACTTGTCAAAATGCCTCAAACTGTAAATTTAAGAACTCTGCATTTTTATTGTATTTAAATCATACCTCAACAAAAAGTGAAAAAAAATTACATCATCATCAAAGATGAATGAATATATAGGAATAAATATACTCAAAATGTTCAAGATTTATACCCAGAATACCACTAAGGGGAATTACAGAAAACCTAAATAGAGGAGGGATTAAGATGGCGGAATAGAAGGACTGGAGCTCAACTTCTCTCCCGAAAAACAGCAAAAATACAGCCAAATGCCGAGCAACCTTCAACCAAATGGACTGTAAACTTCCAAAAAAGATACTCTGCTCCAGAAGACACAGCGGAGACCACATCAAGAGGTAGGAGGGGCGATTACGCGATAGAAGCAACCCC
>PVHT020000012.1:3959094-4004335 GCA_004024745.2 Catagonus wagneri | reverse complement strand
AAAAAAAAAAGAAAGAAAAAAAAGAAAACCTAAATACATGCAGGGGAAAACTGTTTATAATGCAATATATAGAAAGCTTCATGGAGTTCCCACTGCAGAGCAGCAGCAACCCAACTAGCAACCATGGAGATGGGGGTTCGATCCCTGCCCTTGCTCAGTGGGCTAAGGATCTGGTGTTGCCATGAGTTGTGGTGTAGGTTGCAGATGTGGCTCACATCTAGCATTGCTGTGGCTGTGGTATAGGCCAGCAGCTGCAGCTTCAAGTAAGCCCCTAGCCTGGGAACTTCCATATGCTACAGGTGCAGCCCTAAAAAGATGAAAGAAAGAAAACTTGCTAAAATAGTGGGAAAAGATGAACCACTGCACAAATACTGCTGAGTAATGTCAAAAGAGACAAGCATTAGAGTCAGTTTTAAACAGCAAATTAAACTAGGGACTGAAGTAACTAAATACTCAATAAAATATTTTTCATATCATTTTAAAATAGATCATTAACCTGATAGGAAAATAAGGACATCAAAATAAAGTGAAGAATACCAGGAAATAATCTAGTGCCAAAGTGGTCCTTCGGCCCCAGGCTTTTGTTAACTCTAGAACTTCTGCTTGGGTGCCTAGGACTGGACATAAAGTACAGGGCCTGCCCAAAGTAAGAATGCTAAATTCACAAACTTCAAAACACAAAGAGGCATATGCCACCTGGGTATACTGAATAACTCAAATGGAAGGAGTATAAACGACGGCAATTACAGAGGGATTTTTTTTTTTCTTTATACAGCTACACCTGTGACATATGGAAGTTACAGGGCTAGGGATTAGATCAGAGCTGCATCTGCAGGCCTGCGCCCCAGCCAGAGCAACACTGGATCCCAGTCACATCTGCGACCTACGCCCAGCTTCTGGCAAAACTGGATTCTTAACCTCCTGGGTGAGGCCTATGAACACTCGTTTACCACATAAAACTTAAACAAATCTTTATGTTTTTCTCTTGTTAATGTGGTTTTTTTTTTTTTGTTATAGGGGCCCCATCCTAAAAACCTACAAGGATAGAGGAAAAAGCTATTTTTCCTCCTCTACAGATACCATGATTAAAAATCATAAGAAACAACAAACAGCAAAACAAATTAATGAGCAGACTTAGTATGTTTAAATTATCAGATAACAGAATATAAATAACTATGTTCAATATATTCAAGAAATGAAGGGAAATGTGAAAAATAAAAGAGTAGAGAGCAATCAGATTTGGCAAGAACCAAACTTTCAGAAATTAAAATAGTTATAATAATTGAAAAATTAAACAGCAGATGAGTCTTCACTGAAGAGGGAATTGTTGAATGAGATAATAGATAGGAATAAAGCATCCAGAGCAGTTTACAAAGAAATGGAAAACATAAAATTAAAGGTTAAAAGGAATAAATAATAGACTAATAGTAGGTTAAGTAATAGAATAATAAGGAGTACCCTCATGGCTTAGCGGTTAACCAACCCG
Organism: Catagonus wagneri; assembly: GCA_004024745.2. Classification (NCBI taxonomy): domain Eukaryota; kingdom Metazoa; phylum Chordata; class Mammalia; order Artiodactyla; family Tayassuidae; genus Catagonus; species Catagonus wagneri. The sequence goes on along the minus strand of PVHT020000012.1, from coordinate 4,002,849 downwards.
ACTAGGATCCATGGGGATGCAGGTTCCATATCTAGCCTCACCCTGTGGGTTAAGGATCTGGTGTTGCCATGAGCTATGGTGTAGGTCACAGATGCAGCTTGGATCCCATGTTGCTGTGGCTGTGGCTGTGGCTGGGCAGCTGTATCTCCAATTCAGCCCTTAGCCTGGGAACTTCCATATGATGTGGGTATGGCTCTAAAAGAGCAAAAAAAAAAAAAAGGAATAATACAGTACAGGATAATGGAATGCAGAAGAGCTAATAATCCATATGGGTAAAAAAAAGAAACTTGGTCTGTACCTGATACTTATGCAAAAATGAAATCAAAGAGAGATCATTAACTTAAACATTGCAGCTAAAACTACTACCCTTCTAAAAGTAAATACAGAAGAATACATTCGTTATCTTAGAAAAGGCAAAGTTTTCTTAGTAAGAAGGCAAAAAGCATTAATCTGGATAAAGAAAAAAATGATAACGTGGACCTCATCAAAATTAAACATTTCAGCTCATCAAGAAATATCATTAAGGAAATGAAAAGGAAAGCTACAGACTGGCAAAGAAAATTAACAACACATACAGCTGACAAATGACTAGTATCAGAACAAGTTATAAAGTGCTCTCACAAATTAATGATAAAAGGAAAAAAACTCAATAAAAAATGAGCAAAAGACTTGAACACAATTTAAAACGATATATGAAAATCCAGTAAGCACATGAAAAGATGCTCAACATCATTCGTACATCATTCGTTCATCATTAGAGAAATGAAAATGAAAACCACCAGAAGATATCCCTTTATGCCTCTATTACATCTAAAATGAACAATACAATATTACGTGTAGGTGAGGAGGTAAAGCATCATGAAGAAACATGAATATGAAGCAACTAGAATTCCCATGCTTTGCTGGGGGGAGTGTAAAACAGCACTGCTTTGGAAAACTGACATCCCTTATGGGTTATGTGCTGTGCAAAAATCTTCTGTTGAGTTACATGAGTCCAAACTTCCCCCTTTGGCTTAAGCTACTCCAGATTAGCTTTGTCTTACTAGCATCCAGTGAACTGTGGAAAACACTAAAAGATAAGAAATGGAGATTATGCCACTGATTATGTGTTGTCATTATGCTGGCCAGTGTGGAGGCAGAACCTTGTACTCACACTTAGGTCCTTAGGAAAGGGAATGAGTGGTCTTGCACCGATATGCATCCACAAAGCCAGAACTCTAAACTGTGCCCAGATGTCATGTGTTGTACTTTCCCTGGCTGTGCACTTGTTTTTTCCCTATGATGCCCTTCTGATACAGACAATCAACATGAATGGGTAAAACATGAATGCGTAAAAAAGAAGTGAGAAGGAAATGAAAAGAGACATGAACTATGAAAAAATAGCAGTAATAAGTATTAATTTGAAAAACAACTTTGGAGACCTGCATGATGTTCATGCAGTTTATATGACCATAGATTACATATCTGCAAAAACAAAAAGTGAATTATCTGGTACAATCACTGTGGAAAACAGCATGGAGATTCCTCAGAAAACTAAACATAGAACTACCATAAGATCCAGCAATCCAACTCCTGGGTATATACCCAGACAAAACTATAATTTAAAAAAATATATACATGCCTATGTTCATAGAAGCACTATTCACAATAGCTAAGGCATGGAAACAACCTAAATGTCCATCGATAGAGGAATGGATTAATAAGATGCAGTACATACAAACAAGAGAATCCAACTCAGCCATAAAAAGGAATGAAATGGCCATTCACAGCAACATGGATGCAACTAGAGATTATCATACTAAGTGAAAATAAGTCAAAAAAAGAAAGACAACTACCATATGATGTCACTTATATATGGAATCTAAAATACGGCACAAATGAACTTAATACAAAACAGAAATGGACTCAAAGACATACAGAACAGACTCGTGATTGCCAAGGGGTGCGGTGGGGGGAGAGAATGGGATGGACTGCGAGTTTGGGGTTAATAGATGCAAACTACACATGGAAAAGCCATGAGATGCTATTCTCTAGCACAGGGAACTATATTTAGTTCTTGGGATAGACCATGATGGAAGATAATGTAAGAAAGGGAATGTACATATACGTATGAGTGGGTCACTTTACTGTACAGCAGAAATTGGCCCAACATTGTAAATCAACTATACTTTAATAATAATAATAAAAATAAGTGAATTACTAAGCCTTCAAGAAATTTCTAGTGGCGGAGTTCCCTTCGTGGCTCAGTGGTTAACGAATCCGACTAAGAACCGTGAGGTTGCGGGTTCGATCCCTGGCCTTGCTCAGTGGGTTAAGGATCCGGTGTTGCCGTTAGCTGTGGTGTAGGTTGCAGACGCGGCTCGGATCCCGCGTTGCTGTGGCTGTGGCGAAGGCCGGCGGTTACAGCTCCTGTTAGACCCCTAGCCTGGAACCTCCATATGCCGTGGGTGTGGCTCTAGATAAAGGCAAAAAGACTAAAAAAAAATAAAAAGAAATTTCTAGTGGCAACAGAGTGCTAGATTTAAGTAGATATTAAGTGAGATATCTGCATATTCTAAGAATTAAAGTAACCATATCTAACATAGACTAGAGGGCACACACAAGAACATTTTGAACTGGGTTTATATTTTTCAAATGTTAGACAAATGCAGCAGTAAATGGAAAATCCATAGGATATTAAGTGACCTACAAGTTTCCATTTACATATAAATAACCTCAATCTACCAGTTAACTTCTGGGTATAGGATCCTTCCTTTCCTTTTGAGTCCTGTATTGCTCAGGCTTTCAAGCACTGGAGAAGTTGTTAGGTGGGATTTATATCTGGTTTAGCATTATTTCATTCTTTAGCTGTTTATGTTGAGAGTCTTAGCTTACTCTAATGCAGCTGAATAACCAGTTCCCATTTTGCTTCATCGTATTTTCCATCTGACCTTTCTTAACATATAGAACTTTTAACAAAGAATAATGCATACCTGTATCATAATACACGATAAGCCTTTGGCTGTGATTGCCCACTGTCTGTGGCTGAAAATCCACTTCCATTTGCACTGACTTTCCTACATTAAGAGTTCCAACAGATGGCTCTATAGAGAAGGGCCTGCAACACACATGGAAACATACCGTCAGAGCACATGCCCGAGTAGTGTGAGGGGCGGTGGACAGGAGACATGAGTTCTAGCTCTGCAGAGAGCACACATCTGACATCATCATTCAGAGATTCAGAAGTATGCTTTCCCCTCATGTGAGAGAACTTTAGTTTTAATATTAAAAAAACAGCAATAGATTAGCAAATGCAAGAAAAACTTAAATCATGCCCAATATTCTTATTTACATCCTTGTCATTCAGCCATTCTCTTAACATTCAATGAGTGATTCTAGTAAAGAACAAACTTATGTGTATGCAAATACTGTAATTTGCAAAGGAACAGTACCTTCAAAGTCAAATCTTGCAAGAGTTATGACAAGAGACGGTTTTATAATAGAAAAATATATCAGAGTCTCAAAAGGAAAGTGATCATACAATCACATGAGGATAAGGTGAGGACAGCTGAAGAAAGGGTCTATTTAAAAAAGAGGAAAGCATGTAGAGAAACAAGAGACAGTGCAATTGCCCAGGGTTATTAACATTAGAACTGTTACTCTTTCTATGTCCAAAAGGCCAAGGAGAAGGAGTGGTCTTGAAACCCACTAGATTCCTAAGAGAAAGCTGCCTTACGAGGCGCAGAGAGCCAGCCCAGGGACCCTCACATGTAAGACACTAGAGGGAGAAGTATCCTGACTTCACATCGCCTGTGATTGCCTGTTGGGGCTCTCGCTGGCTGAACCCAAGCAGAAACCAACCAGAACCTATTGATGTGTGCCATACAGGTCAGCCTCCTGGGTGAGAGTAAGCTGGAGAAGGGCAGAGAGCATTTGGCAAGGCAAACTGGGACACGCTCTGTGTCTTGAATATACAGTTTGGGCATGTATACCTTATGCAAAGGTAGGGTGGATTTGCAAAAAGGAAATGGTTAAGGTTGGGTTTTTGTTTTGTTTTGTTTTGTTTTTTTGTTTTTTTTTTTGCTTTTTAAGACCGTACACGTGGCATATAGAAGTTTCCAGGCTAGGGGTCAAATCGGAGCTATAGCCACTGGCCTGATCTCAGCGGTGTCTGGGACCTATACCACAGCTCACAGCAACGCCAGATCCTTAACCCACTGAGTGAGGCCAGGGATCGAACCCGCACCCTTATGGATACCAGTCAGATTCGTTACCACTGAGCCACAGCAGGAACTCCCAGGAAATGGTTAAGTTTAATTGTCCTGGAAAGGACTAGTTAGAGAGAAACTGGATCTAATCATGAAGTATCTTAAAGTACTTGCAGAGTTCGTCCTTGTAAATTGGAAACCCAGCCCATTAAATTATGTTTTATGGTCCATTTCACTTCTTTAAATTGCTAGTTTTTCAGTAATGTGTTGGACTATGTATCTGCCTGGCTAAGTAGTTTCTGATTATTTACTTCTAACACACAATGTTTTTTTAGAGTCTTCATTCCTTAAATCTTCCCTTAGATAATGAACTGAATTTCAGAAGATCTAAGTTTTCTTCTCTGAGGGTACAGAGTTCACAGCAAAGGCAGTACTTGGTGGTACCTGAGATTATCACTGCAGGACCTCTTATGCTTCCAACCATGGGCAATGGTTTATTTTCTCTGGGGCTATTTGGACTGCCCTCTCCTTTCTGTTTTCCCATTCCTGTGTCTGTGCTTTTCCCATACCTTCAGCACCAATCCTTAAAGGAACGTCATGCACTGACTGCTGTAGAGGCACCATAAAATAGCAGTTACTAGGCTGGAGTCAGTTGAATAAGTTCTAAATACAGCTCAGCCATGACCCTGGGCAAATCTCCTCATCTATAAAATGAGGGCAGTGACAGCACCCACTTCAGAGTGTTGTAGTGAGGATTAAAGGGGACTAAAATGCTTGGAATAATATCTGGCACATAGGAAATTCTAAACAAATTTTTATTTTTGTTATTGCTATTGTTATCTCCTCTTTGGCAGTCCCTAGATGGAAAAGGAGCCAGAAGATGATCTTGAGTATTTACTTACTTATTTATTTTTTTTTTACTTTATTTAATGTTTAGATTCTTTAAAAATGTTTATTTTCATTAATCTTATGAAAATAATTTGAATAACAATTTTTAACATTTTTTTGTATAATGATTTTTATTTTTTTATTATAGCTGGCTATAGTGTTCTGTCAATTTCCTACTGTACAGCATGGTGACCCAGTTACATGTATAGACTCTTTTCTCACATGACTATGCTCCATCATAGGTGACTAGACATAGTTCCCGGTGCTATACAGCAGGATCTCATTGCTTACCCATTCCAAAGGCAATAGTCTTCATCTATTAACCCCAAGTTACAGATGAGCTCAAGCTTGTATCATTCTTCTTTCAATACCTCACAATTCTCTAGAAAATACATATAGGACCTAACACATCAATGGCCCCCTTCAGTAGACCACCATAATCTATGTAATCAAGTTCAAAGTCCTAGATATTCAAGGCGCCACACAATCTTCTCCCATCCAGTTTTGGCCTTCTCATTAAATAGATACATCTCTCCAAATACCCTGTACACCTGCCATATCAGACCGGGGTGGGACAGGATGGGAGAGGGCTTTAGTTTCCTCACCCCTCACCTTCCCTAGCACTGTACTTCCTCTTCCTTACAGCCAGATAGTGCCCCCCTACACAGACATTCCAGAACTTCTAGGGTCACATAGGAACACTCACCATTTTCCATGTCATATTCCTGCCAAAGTCACATATCACAGCCCAGACTCTAAATCATCTTTTAAGTAGACTCTTAAATGACTCTCCCTCTTAATAATGTCTCCTTCCTCTGAGAGGCTGTAACTTTAACTTCTTTAGTTCATCTTGTACTATAATTAGTTTTCATGCCCGGCTCTACCACAATAGCTAGAGACTCTTGAGATAAAGGAAAAGAGAAAGCAAACAAACTTTTATGAGCACCTACCTACTCTATGCTGGGTATTACACTGGGCACTTTACAGCTGTCAATCTTTTAATCCTCTAAAAACCTTGAGAAAGTAGGTCTTACTATTTGCATTTTAGATGTTCCAAAAGGGCAGGCAACTGGCCCAAAGCTACCCAACTAGGTAGTGGTAAAGCAGAGATGGAAGTTCAAGTTCTTTCTGTCTTCCTCAAGCCACCCCTGAATGTAGAAGTCACTGGGTTAGGTTCATCTTTGTGTCTCTCAGCACCTCTTTACTCATAGGAGCCTCTCGGAGGAGGTTGCCAAATTAAATTATAATCAGCTTTTAAAAGGAAATTAAAAAAATCTCTAATCTAATCTTTATAACATCTTGGAGGAACAGAAAAGGAGCAGACTTTTGGTATCTCAAGAATCTCTGCTTGATGGAAGACGAAGGTGAGTCTCACCATCTTGAAAGCTCTTTCCTTTTCAGATTTCTCAGTTTCCTCCCTTTAGGAGCAACACTGTAATATTTTCTTCTATCTCTGCTTCCCTACTTCCTAGTATTTTTCTTCCCACATTGTGCTTTCATTTTCTTTTCAAATATTTCTTATTACCAAAAGAACAGTTTTAAAATGAATTGGATAGTATTACATTATAGAAGCTAAACTAATTTTCTATGGACAGAGAGACTCTTCTTAAGACCTCCAGAAATCTAATTCCATACAGTAGTAAGACAGTCTTTCATTGTGTGCTAATTGTTGAGTTTATATTACCCTAAACTTCTTCAGTAGTTAGAAAATCACCTGGGATAGCCATTGCTACTTAGAGCTGCCTAAGCTTCCTCAATAAATCAGACATTAATTGGATAGAGTATGCTAAGTTCTGGTACTTAAACATTGTCCATAATTTGATTTTGTACTTCATTTTACGAAAGGCAGACAGGATGAAAAGGCTAGAGAATACCAAGTACCAGAAAATGCTCTTTTAAGAGGTAAAAGCTATTGCTCCTCCAGGGTATAAGGCTGGCTTTGTCTGCCAAAATGTTTGGTTTTCATATCACAACCTCATTAACACTGAATACTTGATTAAAGGAGGGAATGCAGGTTTGTGAAAAAACAGGAGCCATGAGAAAGATTTCGAGTTTTTCTTTAATCCACTATGAACTGCTCTTAGGAACTAAGAACTATTCTATCCAAATGATTCAATATTTTAGCAGAAGACTAAATATTGGTTCTATTATATTAAATACTGAATGTAATAATCATATTTTTCCTTCAGATAATCTTTCTTATTAACTGAATCTAAACTGAGGTTTTAGATTTTGAATTGCTTCTTAATCCCTTCTATTTGACCTTCCAAAATTAATCCTACCTTAATAGTCAAAGTTATTCTGGTACCTACGAGAGTTTCAGGTCAAATTTGTAATAAAGTTGAAGAGTAATTGTTAATGTTCTCAATATATTTTATAGTACATTGCAGCTCATTTTATTAGTGTAAAAAACATTATGCCTTTTTTATAGTACTTGGAGCATGGTTTTTATTTTAAATTATTGTAGAGGTTTATAGTTGTAGCTCTGCCGTCATAATATATTGTTGGTTAGGCATCCTATAAACATTTATTGAGTACTTATTTATGCCAGACACTTTGCTAGAGGCTGGAGGCATACAAAGGAAAAGATATATAATCCTTGCATTTGAGAAGCTTACATTCTAATGGGATCAACAGACACATAAAGCTTTATTTTTTATAATTTATATGAACCTAACCATTTATAATTTAACCATTAATTAAATCATTATTTCAATGAAAGGAATATGATTTGTTTTTTAAACAACCTAGATATTATTAGATATTATTTCTAACTGTATAATGACTATAAAAGCAGCACGATCATGAGTATAAACCCTGGGTTTTTTCTCCAAATTCTCAAATTGTATCCACTGCTCTACTATGTCTATTGACAATCATCTTGTAAGAGTGGTCCTCAAACGTGTCTGGGCATCACAATCACCCATGTGTTTTTTTTTTTAGAATGGATATCTGTCAGGGGATCTCCCCAGAGATTCTGATTCCATATGACATGACTACAGGTTCAATCACAACCCTTCTCATTGCAGTCGTTAGACTTCTCAGTAGCAAACAACGGAAACCAATCCTGGCTAACTGAGATAGAAAAAGGATTTATTGGAAGGATTTGAGGTAGCTCACAGAACTGACATCATGGCTGGAAAACACTCATTTTGTGGAAGGAACATAAAACTACCATTTCATGCATAGCCTAAACAGGAAGACAAAAAGTTAATAGGAAATATAACGGAAAGACGTTGTTACAGAGAAGATGAAAAGATGAAATACCCAACTTCAGGTGGCGAGAATGCTCTGGGATTGGTGAGAGCAGCAAGCCATCACCACCACAGGGCGGGAGACAAAAGAAGTGGAGGACGTATTACCAGATCCTAGGGACATGGCAGAAGTTGGGACCATGGCATGTCTGTCTGACTGGAGCTAGAACCATAAAGGAGCTGCAGCTGCTTGCTGGGGACTCTGCTGAAATCAGAGAGGGAGGAGGAGAAATACTCTGGCTTCTTTCTACTTTCCAGTCTCCTTCTTGTGCCCGCACTGGACAAACCCAGCTGGAATCTGGCAGTCCCTGGAGGCTGGTGGGTGCTAACACAGCCCCACCCAATACTGAGCTGAGCCAGGGAAGAGTGAGGAGTGGATTTGAGGGTAAACAAGCCCAGAAATGGCCCATGTTCGTCTTACTCCAGGTTTTACTATTAATTACTGGGGGAACGTGGGTAAGTCATTTCCCTTCTCAGACTTTGGTTCTTTTGTCTGTAACATGGGACTGTTGGACTAGAATTTCTAATATCATTGTGATACCTCAAAGCTAGCCCTTGAGTTAGCTCAACATTTTACCTTAGAAGTGTTTCTCTATTAGGAAAAGAGCATTCACATTCATAGTTACATGGAGAGAAAAGTTTTTGATTTTTTTCCCTGCAACCTCACACTATTCAATTTGTGATTTTGTTTCACTTTACATGAATGTAATATGTAAGAAACTGGCATTTATGTGTAGTTTTTAAGATTCAGCCCAACAGTTAAGGAAGATATGCTACCTACACTTGTTTTTCCACCTTAGGTGGATTCTCTTTTTCATTGGACCAGTATCAACATAAAAGGAAGTTTTGAATGTGTATTATGGATAGTGGTTATAAAAAACTTTTTTTAATCTGGTGAACCAGTTGAACAACTTGCTCTCTTCTCCTTCAGTCAAAACACATGAGTCTCATCATTAAATAACAAACAAAGGCTGTATAAGCACTTTGAGAATGTCAGGAGACAATGATTTCCAAAAGAATTTTTCCTTTACCTTGATAGTTGATTTATCTAAAGTGGGTTAGTGTCCTGCTTCCACCCTGGGTACAGAAGGCTGGAAAGAGTGTTTCTCCCTGACTCCAACAATGAAGAAAACTAGATAAACAATAAAAAAAATCACGATTTTTCTCAAACCTACCAGAAAGCTGAGGTTGCAGGGCAAACAAAAATGGATAATTTCCTGCCCCTAAGGGAGATGAGACATATGCAAACTACTTCACCTGTGGTGGGCAGACATTTCCTATGAGCAAAAGAAACGGTGAGAGAAGATGGAGCAAAAGGAATATTTGAAGAGATAATGGCTGATATTTTCTAAAATAATGAAAGATTCAGGAAGTTCAGAGAATCTCACGCAGGATTTAAATCAAAACTAAATAAAAGCAAAATAAATCCTTAAAACAAAACCAAAAACAAAATCTGCACCTAGATACATCACATTCAAACTACTAAAAACCAAATATAAAGACAAAATCTTGAAGGCAGTTCAATAATTACATACAGAGGAACAAAGCTAGGAATTACAGCAGACTTATTAGAAAAATGTAAGCCAAAAGACAATGAAGTGGTATCTTCAAAGCACTAAGAAATGCGTATATATAACTGTCATTTCACAATTCTATACTGAGGAGAAATCTTTCAAAAAATGAAGGCAAAATACTTTTTTTTCAGTTAGACAAAAACCAAGAGACTTTTGACTATGTCTAAGAAATATTAAAGTAGTTTTTTTTAGCCAGAAAAAAAATGATGCCAGACAGAAACTTGAATCTATGTGAAACGGTTCAGAGATAGTGATGTTTCTGGAACATGAGGAAGAATAAACACAAATACCCTCCTGAGGGATGGGCCTCAATCCATATTCTGGCATCCCTGCTACCCAAATATGGCAGACCAAATAACCTAAAAATTCCTACACCAGAAAAGATCTAGAAAGACTGGATAAAATATAATTTACATAAATGTATATATGAGCATAGAAAAAAAAAAAAAAGGCAAATCCACAGGGTTCAAAGACGAAGAGGAAATAAAACCTGAGCATTAAATCACTGGTCCCTTGAGGTCTGGATTTTAAAAGCCCTGATGGAGCAGGAGACAAGGTCCTGGGACGGTCAAATCAGAGAGCTGGTAACAAAATCCCCATATACACGGAAACTTGCAGGTCTACCAAAACATTATCCCTTTAACACAAGGAAAGATCTCAATCTTAGTTGTGAGCATGGGAAACAAAGTCTCTCTAGGGAATTCATAACTTTGAACATGTGTCTTAGGCAGGTTTGGGGTTTGGAACTCCTAAGTCATGAAATTACCATAAGGTGGTCTACAAAGTATAACCTTTGGGAACCAAGCAGAAGCAAATGCTAATCCTTTCTGGAGAGATGTGTCCTGAAACTAGCAAAGTATTCCACAAATAAAGTCCTTTTGGAAACAAGCTCATGATCCAGCTTGATACACGCACTATTTTTTTTAAAGTCATAGAAAAGAACTTGACCTTCTATGTCCTGTCTTCTCAAGCTAGCCATTCTTCTTATGGCCCTGCTATTCAGCCAGGGTTTTTGTGTCCCAAAACAATCGTTCTTTACCATCTTATAAGAGAGGTAGGTCCTTGAGGGCATAGATTGTCCTATCATATTTTTATTGTCCCATAGTGTCTACTACACTGTAGCTATTCCATAAACAAACAGATTAAAATCGAACACCTTCATTTACTAGCTATGTGCTCTTGGGCACATATATACAACCTCCCTATTATGCAGTTTTCTCATATTCAAAGCCAGTAATAGCAGGTTTAGTTCTTTTCATATCTCATCACTCTGAACTCTTCTTCTGCTTCTTCCTATTTTCAAAGATACTTTTGATTACACTGGGCCCACCCAGATAATCCAGGATAATCTCCCCATTTTAAAATCAGCTGATTAGGAGTTCCTGTCATGGCACAGTGGAAATGAATCTGACTAGGAACCATGAGGTTGCGGGTTCGATCCCTGGCATCGCTCAGTGGGTTAATGATCCAGCATTGCCGTGAACTGTGGTGTAGGTTGCAGATGCGGCTTGGATCTGGCATTGGCCAGCAACAACAGCTCCGATTAGACCCCTAGCCTGGGAACTTCCATATGCCGCAGGTGCAGCCCTAAAAAGACAAAAAGCCAAAAAAAAAAAAATAATAATAATAAAATAAAATAATCAGCTGATTAGCAACCTTAATTACATCTGTAATCCCCTTTGTCATGTAATTCACAGGTTCTGGGGATTAGGACATGCACATAGCTGAGGAGCCATTATTCTGTCCACTACACTGGCAGTAGCTCCTTTAAAGAAGGAATAAAAGGAGAAACAGTTACTATACGGCACTTACTATATACAGCTGTTTATATTTATTAATTCATTTATTCCTCACAACAACCCCATAAAGTGGCTACTACACATTTCTCCATTTTTCAGATGAGAAAACTTGGGTGGCTCCTAAATCTGGAAAAGGCGAAGAAATGGATCCACTCCTTGTGCCTTCAGAAGGGAATACAGCCCTGCTAACACTTGGATTTTAGTTCAGTGAGGCTTCTGATTTCCTGAAACGCTGGATATCAAATTTGTATTGTTTTAAGCCATGAAGTTTAATTTGTTACAGTAGCAGTAGACAACTAATACAGCCAGTTACGCAGTTCTCAGTCAAATCCAATATGTTTATTAATAGATTCCCAGGAGCCATTCTCCATGCTAAACAGAAAGACTCTTATCCAGCATTTCAGAAAACCATCCATGCCCAAAAAGGTAACCTTGAATTTTGGTTTCCACGTGGGATGAAGAGGAGGTCTGTCCCACATCATTGAGGTCTTCCAGCCCTGCTACTGAAGATTTATAAAAAGCATTTGCACTCTGACTGCTATTCTGTGCTGACAAGATTTAGCAATAATCAATCAAAAACAAGAGCTGAAGGAATGCATACCTATGAGTTTTGATATGAAACACAGCATCTTTGTTGCCAATGTTTCGCACCAGCAGAATCTTCTGAGTGCTGTATTTGACAGGGCAAGTAGAAAAATTCAGTGTGTCAGGAAAATCTAGGATGGCTCGTGCACCTCTAGCTCTGATGGGCACAATAAACTTTTCTCTTTCAGTAACACAGGTCAACATATGAGCATAATCCTACAATAGAAGGGTACAATCATTACTTGTGGAAATACCAACATGATTAAGATAACTGCAAGAAATATGGCTCTATGCCAAGCAACCTTGCAAAAACAACTTAACATATTCTATGAAAACTTGTCAAGACAATTACAGATGTACTTTCAATGAGATACTCTGTTCTGAAAGAAAGAGAACAGTTCAAGTTTTAAACCTACAAGCCAATAGAGAAGCTTACGTTTCTTGCGTTTCCCAGATATTAGGTGGGGTGGGGAATAGATGAGGCACCTTCTTTAGATCAGAGGAGGTTCTCAACAGTTCCTCCACATCCTCCTTCCTAAATCCACCTACTGATCCTTTATGCCCATGTGTCAGATTGACAATTTCAATCAATGGTCTCTCTGTGATCACACTCTGCGATATGACTGTACAAAGCTTCTCCATCATGAGTGGAGTCTATTTCTTCACCCTGTGCTTTGACCAGTGGAATATGTCGGAAATTAGGCTATGCCAGTTCCAAGCAAAGGTTTCAAGAAGCTTTGGGCATGTCCAGTCTTGAAACCCTGCCATGTAAACAAGCCTGGTCTAGCTGACTGCAGGATGAGAGCCCCCATGTCACAGCCAGGGCCCTGCTAAGCCAGCCTATGGCCCCAGCTGTGTGAGAGAGCCCAGCCAAGTTAAGTAGAGTTACCTACCCAACTCACCAGCGGGTCCAGACAAGATCAGATAAACCATAGTCTTATGAGACATAGTAATTGAATTTGGGAGTGGTCTGTTATTATACAATAGCTAACTGATACATCGCCCATTTTGAACCTCACCTGTTATGTAAAGCCATTACTGATTATTCCAAATAAAAATGATGAGGCCCTGGGAATCTATCATCCCCAGTCTTGAGGCTAAACACAACAGAAATGCTTAATAAAGTCACTCTTTATCTAAGATAGAAAAACGCAACTCTCATTCTCAAGGTAACAAAGTTAAAAATAAACCCTCACTAGCAAGCAAATATGAATGTGAAAGAGAAGAGTTAACACTCCTCTCCAGAGAAGGCCAGAAGCTCAGAAGCCACCTTGAAAGGAATGTGCTATCTAAACCCAGTTCATTTGCCTTCATTTTAAGTTTCCCCATCACTTTTGTGTATGTTTTGGCTACAAGGCAATCCTGCTAAGTATGAAGTCCTCTTGGAAGCAAAGCTTCCTTTTGGTAATCATGCAGTAAATGGTTTTCAGTGGTAGGGAGATCTGAAAAAAAACCCTCTTTGGACTTTAGGCATAGAACAGGCATGGGAATGTCTGACACACTGACTGACATACAGACCTGGCCATGCACTCAATTTCTTTAAACCCACGGGACAAGCAGAAAGCAGTGGTATTGCAAATTAGTTTATTTATCGAACCATGGTTATTAAATGTTCAAGCACCAGGCACTGAGCAGGGTCTGGGCATACAACTGAGCAGTAAACACAGATGTGGATCGCTTTGAGCTTACATGGTAATGGAGGAGATAAAGAACAAGTAAAGAAAGCATATCTAATATACAATGGAATACATATACCAATAGATAAATAAATATAAAGATAAAATAGCCAGGAATGCTCCCACGACAGAGCCTTTACATCTGTTTCTATTGTAGTCTCTCTGACAGCCTACGCTCAACTCATACCCAGCAGCCCAGTCAGCATCTCACTGGATACAAACTGGCCCAAAGCAAAGACCTGACCAATCCCACTGCCTACAACTGTGCATGAAGATGTCTGCCAAGGGGAGAAACCGGGCCTGAAATCCAGTCCACTCTGCTGGCTCCAAGTGCATCATACTCACAAAGGATCTACAATGCCAACCGAAGTTCTGCTCGTGACCTTCCTTCCACCCTAAATCTGTTCCCTCACTGACTCCCCATGTTGGTACTGGCATCTCCATCCTTCCAGTGGCCTGGATTTAAGATCCTAGAATAAGGCATCCTTGATTACTTCATTTCTCAGTTTCTTAGTAAACAATGTAGAAATGACTTCAAAATATATCCAGACCTTGATCACTTCTCACTGCCTCCACCCTACCCTCCTGGCCCTAGCCACCCCAATCTTTCCTGGTCTAATTGGAATCTTTATTTTAACCCTGACTCCTCTAAAATCTATTTTCCACACAAGGGCCAGAGGGATCCACCTATAATATAAGTCAGCTCAGGAAGTCCTCCATTCAAAAATGTCTTAAGCAGAGAGTTGGGGTGCTCTGAGTGCTACGGCCAACACCAGTCATTTCTCCGGCCACACCTCCCCTCCTCCCCCGAGGGCTCCTCCGCTCCAGCTCCAGCTTCTTGCTACTCCTTGAGCACTCGAAAGATGCTCTACCTTCAGAGCCTTCAAACATGATGTCCATTCCCTCTAGAATACTCTCCCTTCTGGTTATTCACATCACTTACTCTCTCACCTCCTTCAGGAACTTGCACAAGGTCCATTTTCTCCCTAAGGCCTCCCCCAATTGCCTGATTTTAAACTTAACTCTCCCTCCCCCATCCCATCACTCCCTAGTCTTTCATTTGCTTTTGTTTCCCCAAAGCCATCTGACATACTATATACTTTACACATTTACTGAGTCTACTGTTTGCCTCTCCCCAGCATCTCCATGTCAACAGAGATTTTGCCCATCGTATTAACAGACCTCATATATCCAGTGCCTTGAACAGAGCCTGGTACTTAGTAAACATTAAACAAATACTTGCTGAAGACATGCAGATGAGTAACACAATGCTAACTGAAGAGAAATAAAGCACGGTAAGCGGACAGAGAATGAGTGGACAAAGGCCTTTACGAGGAGGTGACATTTTCAGCGGAGACCTAAATGAAATGAGAAATGAAGCCCTAGGGGTGAGTGGTAATCTGGGCAAAGCGTGATTCAGAGACTGGTCAGAGGGGAGCAAGGCAACTAGAGGTTAGAGATACAGCAAGGAGGTTGAGGGGGGCAGATCACATAGAATCTTGTAAGCCACTGACAGGACCTGAGAACAGCCAAAAACGTTAATGAGGCTGAAAGTGATCATGATGCTTTAGAAGAATCACTGGTTGCTATACAGGCAACAGATTGTAAGGAAGTTAAGAGGAAAAGAGGGTGGCCAGTTAGGAAGCCATGGCAGTAGTCCAGGCAAGAGATGACACTGACCTGGCCTAGCGCAGTAAATGCATAGGCTAGTGCTTGGCAAGTAGTAAGTACTTAATAAATGTTATTGTCATTACTAAAATGTTGCATAAACTACAATGATTTGTGTAAGGCCCATAGGAAAAACTCAATTTGTGTTTACTTTTGTTGTTAGGGAAATAATAATGATAATCCTGGTAATGACAGGAGGCCTCCCTGAGGAGGTGACCTTTGGATGGAGGCCTGAATAGCCAAGGCATCCAGTCAGGAGAGAACTAGGAACGAAGTGTTCCTGGTAAGGGAAGTTGCAAACGAAAAGATCCTAAGACAGAAGCGAGTAATAAAAATTAATGGACAGGATCCATGAAATCTAATAAAACTGAGCTGTTGGACTTTTAGCTCTTCAGTTGATTCTGGTTTCTGTACAGTAGTACCAGTCTCAAAAATTATGCTATTCAGGGAGTTCCCTTCGTGGCTCAGTGGCTAACGAACCCAACTAGGATCCATGAGGATGCAGGTTCAATCCACTGCCTCACTCAGTGGGTTAAGGATCCAGTGTTGCCATGAGCTGTGGTGTAGGTTGCAGATGTGGCTCAGATCCTGTGTTGCTATGGCTGTGGTGTAGGCCAGCGGCAATAGCTCCAATTCAACTCCTAGCCTGGGAACTTCCATATGCTGCGAGTGCAGCCCTAAAAAAAAAGCAAAAAAAATTATGGTATTCAGATATAAGGAAGTACAAATTATAAGAAGCATACTTTATCCTAGAAAACCCCACAGAATTCAACACAAAACAGTCTAGTCTGATTAACATCAGAACCCTAAAGAGATAAGTACTGTTTTCATTTTTTCTTAGGAGATCAAACCCAGCAAGCAAAGGCTTTGTTGGGAATTAGCAACTGGAAAGCTGCTGGCACATGTGGAAACTTAATATTAACTGAGGCTTTGAGAAAAAGAACAAAAGATGCTGCAGAATCCAGCCTGAGAGGTGATCCTTGAGTAACTTATTCTATGTTTACATATTCTCTGCCTTTAATCTATAAGGAACTGAAGACAGCTGAAAATAGCTTCGAAAGCTAATTGAAATATTCACAGAGATGTTTTCAAGTCTTTTCAGATTTCCAAATGAGGAAGATCTTAAGTCTGATCAGAATTATATGTTTTATTCATAACAGAGTCACATGCTCATTAAAAGAATACGAAGAAACTCCTTAAGCAGCTCCTTAAAAATGTATTCCAATCTCTGAAGTTCTGTATTTAATATAACTATATTAGATTATACAATATATGATTACATATTGCTCAACTGGCTCAAAATTAATTCAGATGTTAGGACTTGGGAGGATTTGCCAGCCTGCAAGCTAAGCAATTTATTTAAGTTGATGGACTTCCTTCCACTGTATTTAAATTCAGAGCAACCAGGTCACCATTCAGCACCAAAATACTTTATTCCAAGGCTTTCCCTGACTATGAGAGACTTAGCCATGAATTACTTTAGATCCCAAAATGTTATCCTATCTAACAATGGTCTCCAGATGAAATTTCTAATCCATTTTTTTATCCATTAGCCTTCCTTCCATCAGGGCTACCTTCCAAACTTAAAAAAAAAAAAAAAAAAAGGCAGTGGAATATGAAAATGGCAGATTTGACTCTGAAGACTGAATCTTGATTTTATATTAGCTCCATGATAGAAAGCAAGCATGGCAATAATTCTGTCCTTTAAAGTCTCAGGCAAAAGAAAATGCTGTCTTCTACCGCAGCAAATGACTTCCCAGGCATTTAAGGGCAAGCACAGCCAGCATGGTTAAACCCTCACAATCCTCTTTCTGCCTTTTCTCCATTCCTAAGCTTGATGGTGGAACTGCTAGCACAGAGTAAAACCATGTTTGATTAGGACTTAGGGCATTTAATACTCACTGCCCTGAAAAACATTAAAAATTCCCTAATCAGTTAAATTTACTTATTTTATAGTATCTTCTCAATCAGAAATTCACCTCTCAAAAGAGAAGAATCAGTTCTCAAGTCCTTATCAGTTTAAAAACAAGACTGATCAAGTCTCAGTAGCGTTACCCTGCACCACTCTGACTCTTCATATGACTTATGGGACCTCGGCCTCCTAGCAGGCATCTACACTTCTCCAGCTATTAAAAGGGAGTGACCTCTGACCTTTGGCTTGTAAAAAGATCTGAGGAAGTCTGAGGACTCCCGAATTTATTTTGACAATTTTTATCATTAGTATATGATAATGTGGTTACTCCATGATTCCTGTACAAATCATCCACTTATGGCAATTAATCTCTTTAGCTTTGCTTTCTAGGTTACCTTAAGTGTACCGATATATCTTTATCTATACCCATATACCCTGTCTTCACTCCTGTTCTTATCTAAGACAACCCCTTCCCTTGTGCACTAGGCCTTTTTTTCTTTCTTTCCTTCTTTGCTTTCCTTCTCTCTCTTTCTTTCTTTCTTCTTTCTTTCCCTTCCTTCCTTGCTATGCCCACACCTGTGGTATATGGAGGTTCCTAGGCTAGGGGTCAAATAGGAGCTGCAGCTGCCAGCCTATACCACGGCCACAGCAACCTTGGGTCTAAGGCACATCTGTGACCTACACCACAGTTTGTGGCAACACTGGATCCTTAACCTATCGAGTGAGGCCAGGGATCGAACCCACATTTTCATGGATACTCCGTCGGGTCCTCAATGTGCTGAGCCACAACGGGAACTCCTTACAACAATGCTCAGATAGCCTCATCTTAAATATTAAATAGCATACCTCTAGTGACGACATCCACGTCCAGCTACTGCCCATTTTTTAGGTGAGGGATCTTATCAACTAGAGACAAACAATGAAGTATTTACAGTTGAAATGATGTATAGGACGTGCTTCAAAATCCTCTGGGGCGGGGGACAGGATGATGACGCAAGACTGGTCACGCATTGAGAGCCTGAAAATCTGGGTGATGATATTTCTCTATGCTCTTCTCTATACTTCTACATATGGGTGAAAGCTTCCAAAATAAAAATATTTTAAATACTTTATGGTGGCTTTCTATTCTACTTTGCATGATTTCTAAGACCCGTCACAGCCTCACTCTCTTCAAACCTGTCTCCTACCATTTTCCCAGAAGCTCCCTCTGCTCAAGTCACACTGGCCTTGTACTTCCTGGACCTGCTGCCAGACATGTTTCTGTCACAGGGCCTTTGTAAGTGATGTTCACGCTCCCAAACAAATCTCTTCCTTCACATAGCTGCGTGGCTTACCTGAGTTCTCTGACCAAAAGTTCCCTCAATGGAGAAGTCTCCCCTGATCTTCCTACTGAAAGGTCACAGTCCCATTTTCTATCACTCTCTGTTCTCTGTCATATCAATATCTGACATTAAATGATATGTTTGTTTATTCATTGTGGAACATAAGCTCCATGAAGGCCAAGCTTCTACCCACCACTGGATCCTGGCCCTGGCACAGAGTAAGTGAAGTAATATTACTCATTTTAATCTTTATTTGCATACTAAACTATTTAAAGAGTTCTTCAAAGAGAGAATGCATGAGATCCTCCTTAGCTATATTATAAAACGATGTGTATCAGATCAAGAAGCTAGAAAGTAGTGATGTGACTCACTGAAGATACAAAAAAAAAAAAAAATTGGAAGAAACACTCTTAAAGGAGACTTCCTAGACATCTTTCTCATGGTTGAAACAACAGAGAAAAAGTTAACTTCTAATACAGTCATGGCACAAAAAGATATTTGAGTCTCCTTTTTATGTGCTTTTGCTTTTATCATCTGTGGGCTATCCTCAAGTTAAAGAAACTACATTATATTTTCTTGGGATTAACCTACTTACCTCACTTGGCCAATATTTACTTCATATTTCCTGTATCTGAGGCCCTTGCTAGGCACTGAGGTTACAGGAGAAACCCAGACAGAACTAGGGAAGGCAAATTCCAGGAAGGAAGAAAGCTAAATCCCTATCATTATTTCTGTCAACAAAAATTGCTGATTGTGGAAAATGTTATGATGTGTATACTTTAATTCAAAATGTGGTACGCCAATTCATTATTGCTGACATCGACATAACAAAATATGCTAACTTTTTCTACTCTTCTTCAGCTGTGTTTCTGAAATTTCATAGTAACGCATCAAGAAAACTATTTTGAAAACAAACTAGATATTTTCTCAAAACATAACTAAGCAATAAAATTGCATCAATTCATAATTCCTCTAAACTACTGCTACCATTTCCGTAGGCCAACACTATTTACAAACAGATGCTTTAACTTTAACTTACTTTACTTAACTTTCTCTACTTTTTAACTTTCTTTACTTAAGCCCAGAGGAGAACCAGGTAAGTACCAGCCCAGCTTTCCTATAAAAGCCTCTACTCCTTTTCATAGTGAAGTTTCAAACTTAAGAGGCCAAGACAAATACTAGGCTCCAGAATTCTACAATGTTATGATAACACTGACTATTATATTTCAATTATCCATGACATGTAAACTAGGATTAGTAGATAAATAACATATCCAACCTTTTTTTTTTTTTGAAGTCTGTGTGAGAAAAAATAAGGAAAGCCAAAGTGAACTTGCTGCACCTATTCTTGGTATTTGGTATTCTTAACATGTTAAATCTCCAGGAAGCGAGATTAATGGATGACAGGAAAAAATGTAAATTGTATTATCATCTTCGACATGCTAATATACATGGGCGCTGAAAATCCAATTGAAAGGGAACTGTCTTATTAAACTGTGGCATGCTGCAATTTATATATCTCAACCTCCAGATGTGAGCGGGGTAAATGAGGATGGAGTGTGTTCAGATCAGCAGGGGATAAGGAGGAAAAATACATATGTACTTGGCCATCAATTGGCCAAGTGGAGAAAAAGTGACACAGTGATAGAATTGCCTTTTATTCTTCCTAAAAATAAAGCTGGCTCTAGCAACTACTCTGGAGCAGCCCTAAAGACAGTGTGACTAACCCTAGCTGATCTTTCTGTACACAGTACTGTTGGTCTTCCAACAGTAAGAGTGAATGTACATGCCCAGATGGCTGGAAAAATTGCTGGAACGGGGCCCTAATGGTGGTGCAAGGGTAGCAGGATCTTTTCAGAAAAAAAGGACCAGAAGGAGCTTCCCCAAATACTACCATCAGTTTTACACAGTCAGCGAAAGAAGAAATCACTATATCTTTAGAAAAACAAATTATGTCAATTATTTCATAGCTTAGAGCTCAATCCAACACAAAATTCCAGTGTATCCAAAACTGGAGAAACTCCTCACAGGAAGCCATTATTTTCATTCTATGTCTCCTCATATGTGCATGTAACGTTTGAAAAGTTTCAAATATTTAAAAGAAGAAACTGTAAATCAACATTTAACTTTTTTTTTTTTTTTTTAATTAGGGCTTTCCCAATAGACCATGGGCACTGGTGGTGAAATGGAATGGTAAGAAGGAAGAAACTAGGAGTAAAATAAGAAGCCACAAATGGACCTAGAGGTTACCACACTGAGCAAAGTCAGTCAGGAAGAAAAAGACAAATGCCATATGATATCACTTATATATGGAATCTAAAATACGACATACATTAACTTATCTATGCAACAAAAACAGACTCACAGAGAACAAACTTACGGTTGCCAAGGAGGCGGGGGCTGAAAGAGGGGAAGACTGGGAGTACGGGATTAGCAGAGGCAGTCTAGTATATAAAGGATATCCATAGGCTATCCATCCATAACAACAAGGTCCTAATGCATAGCATGGGGAACTAGATTCAATACCCTGTCATAAGCCATAATGGAAAAGAATATGAAAAAGAATATGTGTGTGTGTGTGTGTGTGTGTGTGAGAGAGAGAATAACTGAGTCACTTTGCTGTACAGCAGAAATTAATACAACATTGAAAATCAACTATACCTCGTTAACATTTTTTAAAAGGATAAACAACTACAAAACAGAGCCCAGTAACAACCCTCCACGGAAATGCCGGCACTTCATATTTATAAAGTAAATATCAACTTACCTAAAATACATTTCAATTATTTATTTGCTGCATAGACAAGCAATAATAAATATCTCTCCCTTTGCTTTTAGCTTTTGATTAGGGAAATTTAAAACATATACAAATAAAACAGAATAGCACAACAAATCCCATGTACCCATCCCCCAGGTTCAACAGTTACTAACATTCTGTCATTCTGGCTTCATCTGTACCTCCATCAATTCCCCTTCCTATTGTGATTATTCTATTTTTTAAATTTTTTAAGGTGAAATTTAGATACAGAAAGCATAACTATTAAATGGACAATTCTGATGAATGAATTCATCCTATAACCCACACACCTCTCATGACATAGGCCTTTACTCAGAAAGTTCTGTGTATCCCTTTCTCAGCCAGACTAACTGCAGGCAGAATAATTATCCAGAAAAAGACATTTTCTCCAGAACAACAACAACAAAAAATTTAAGGAAAGCCAATTCCTCAGTTCTAGCAAGCTTTATATTTCAAGCTGCCCAAAGCTGTAATCATACAGAAGTTAGTGTGGGATGTTAACACCCAAACTAAATTCAAGTACCACTCTCTTCACAGGCAGTATTCAGACAGGGAGCCTGGAGAAAAAAATAAGGATTTCAAAAACATACACCAAAAAGCACTACTTCTGCAGCTACTTATCTTTTTATTTCAACAGTACTGCAAATAAAATTACAAGTTCATAAACACGGTCCAAGAAATAAATAGTAATACTACAAAGTGGAAAAATAATAACAGCAGTATTAATGAAATTCAAATTTCTAACCACAGTGATACATGTGTGGCAGTTTACATTAAATTCCCTATCCCTGCTCTCCAGAAAAGTAGAAACGGTAACAAAAGCAGCAGAAACACTGACATTTACAGCAATATGGGTGATGGAGGAGCAGGGGTTCAAAGCCAGTTTACTCTCTCTGCATTATGCTTTTTTGATTCCAACCATAATGGCACAATACAGATAAGCACACACACGATTAACATTATATACAGCCTGACATTTGTCATGCCTATTTAAGTCTTGTGTTTTGTCCTCACTCCCTTCCCTTCCCGTCACATCCCCACTTTGGCCCTTACAGAGGAAAAGGTAACCCACAGTTTTGGACTCCAGCAGAGGATCTGAGGAGGCACCTCCCCACTTAGTACCCCTGAGCTGGTCCTTCCTTCCAAGAGGAGCTGGAATTTATACAGCTGAGGACGGTCGGAGCACAGGTTAGATTCCCCATGGCAGTGGTGCTGTTGGGGGAAGTGGCCTCATTTTGAACTCACGCTCTTTCTAGCCGGCCTGTGTGCAGACAAAGGTGAGCAGACAGGGTAGGTCTCTGCTTTCAGCTCTGGCCTCTGCACTCGTGACTGGGTGGAGCTACTGGTTAGATCGGCCCTTTACTGAGGACTGGTTACCACCCAGTCATTAGGGAGCAGGAGGAGGCCTTGTCTGGGCCTCAGGGCCTGGGCATATTCTTTTTCCATTAATGAGTCTGGTACCAGGATCAGTATCTGAATCTTGGGTCTCTCCTTAACTAGTCAGAATCCGGGGAGGATGGATGTTACTAACAAGGATCCCAAACTTCAAAGAAGCAATAATTCCATCCTTTGTCTTGGCTCCCTGCATCTGGACAGCATCTTTTCCTTTTTGGTGTCTCTCTAGTTGTATAGTCCAACATAAATATGCTGAGGTAGCTGCCAGGGGAGTATCCAGAAGGACTTGCCTTCTTCATACTCTGGCTACTTGCAGCTCATATAAGCCCTCATCACTGACAATTCTCACTTATTCCTAGTAGTGCGCCATCACCTCCTCTCACCCATCCTTGTTATTCTTCTCACCACCATCACCACCACCAGCAGTAACACCATCAATATCACCAGCATCCATACCACCAACACCATCTACACCCATGGCCACCAACACTGCAACCAATACCAGCACCTCCATGAATGCTCAGATTTGCAAACTCCTAGTGATAAGCATTCAACTAATTTTCTGCCAGCACTGCTGTTACCTTGTTCTCCTCTGGAGTGAAGAGGATTCGAAATACGGATGGCACTCCTGGAGCTACTTTGTGGCTAGTATCTTTGGGGCTAATTATTTTAAAATAAGGTGAACTTTCCTCAACAATTTTCACCATCCTTGGAATCTGCAAGGAAAACATGTAATGATGGTCACGGTGAGTGTGAAAGCAGAAGAAAAGGGGCAGGCTTTGTAGTTATGCATGAAGTCTCCATCAGCAACTTCCCAGCCATGTGACTTCAGGTCTGACCTTCAGTTCCCTGACTATAAAAGGAGACGACAGTACTTACCTTTACCCCAGTGCCTCACACAAAGGAAGCACTCAGTGCATTTTAGCTTCATTGTTTTATAAGCATTATTACTATTATTCAATTTGTGATTACAAATCTTTATTTTATTATTTAAATATGACCATCTTCAAAGGCTAACTGCTTAAGCATCTAAACCCCCCCCACACACAGTGAAGTTACTGTGGACCTCCCAACATGTGAGAACTGCTCTGGGAGAAGCAATCATAGTTACTACACTCTCGCTATGGCTCATCCATCATACATGATGTGCCACGTGACCCCCACAACAACCTCTGAGCTTCATCAAGACTCATTCTACAGATAAGGAAACAGGCACCTGCCCTGAGAGCTCCAGCTTTACTAGCAATGGTGTTTAGAATCGACTCTCAGCCTAATTCCACCTGCCCCCTCAAGGGGATTATCCTGTGTAAACACCACTGTGAAGCAAGAACCCAGTACAATATCCCCAAGGCCAGGGTCAGAGCAGCTTCAAACAGCTGCATCCTTTTAAAGTCTTATTCCTCTGCTCTGCCTCACACAGAGTAAGTATTTATATCTCAGAGAGTCTGAGCAATAAAATAAATGTAATTGTGAGGAGAATGGGGGTAGGTCAGGGGTGGAAGTCCTGAGAACACCGGAAAGGAAGAGGATTTTTTTTTTTAAGGCTGAAAGAGGATAGAAGGTTAACTATAGTTAAGTATGTCCTAGGAGTCTCAGGTGAAAAATGAGGAAAAAGCAGCTCCCATAACCTCTCAAAGCTGAAACCTAGATGGAGAAGGAAAGAAGAAATGCAGAGAGAATTCAGACAGACCTGAAGACTACAGAATGAAGAGCTAAGAAAGAGATTGTGCAAATATGATAGTTCTAACTGGCTTTGCTGATAAGAGAAATACACAATGGCATTTATGAGGCCATATAAGCTTTCTGGGAATACTTTTAGTGAAAGCATAACTGTGGATTAAATACTAGAAAGGAGGAGTTCCCATCATGGCGCAGTGGTTAACGAATCCAACTAGGAACCATGAGGTTGAGGGTGGGATCCCTGGCATCGCTCAGTAGATTAATGATCCACCGTTGCCATGAGCTGTGGTGTGGGTTGCAGACACAGCTCAGATTTGGCGTTGCCATGCCTCTGGTGTATGCCGGTGGCTACAGCTCCAATTAGACCCCTAGCCTGGTAACCTCCGTACGCCACAGGTGTAACCCTAAAAAGCAAAAAAAAAAAAAAAAAAAAAAAAAAAAAAAAAAAAAAAAAAAAAAAAAAAAAAAAAAAAAAAAAAAAAAAAAAAAAAAAAAAAAAAAAAAAAAAAAAAAAAAAAAAAAAAAAAAAAAAAAAAAAAAAAAAAAAGCTAGAAAGGAAAACAATAGCAACACTAATAATAACAACAACAACAGTGATATTATTTAAGTGCTTACTATGTGACAGGCACTGAACTGAGTACTTTACATTCATTATCTCACTTAATATTCAAAAGAGCTTATTGAAAGGGGTGTTATTACTATCCTCATTTATTGGATAAGTGAAATGAATTGCCCGAGGTCTGCAAATAAGAGATAGCTCACCTGGAATCTGAACCCAAAGTAGTCTACGGCCATACCACCCTGAATGTACCCGATCTCGTCTGAACCCAAAGTAGCCTGACTCTGGAGTCTGGGTGTTTCTAATTGTATCCCAGGTAGAATCATGTTGCGGCTTGTAGAGTGTTTGTGGTTTACTTTCAACTTATGTGCTTGAGAGGCATAGAGAAACAAGAAACAAACAGGCTGTCTTTTGCATTGTGTGCCAGTGAGGAAACAAATAAAAGATAAATGAGACACAAAGTATTTCTAAGTGCCCCAAATTTGTCTGATTCCTTACATATCCATGCACTAGGAAGTAGAGAAGCAGGCTTACATCAGCCACCTGGAAAAAGGGTCCTGGGGGAAACTGGCCCAAGAAAAAGCCTGCCTAGCCTAGAGAATCTGTCTTCTTGTTAGTAGCTGAACTTTCCTGGGATGAGGCCCTTCCTTTCATGGGGTCCAGTACTCTAGCAGTATCTTACCAAGAGGTATGAGGTAACCAGAGGAACTGAGTGCCCTTTGGCAGACAAGACTTACACAGGCCTCATATCCTTGATATGTTCATATACACCCACTGACACTCATTTCTTGTTTATGGCCAGGAAGAAACAGACAAAGCATCCTTTGGATAAGCTCCTCTCTGCCTTTAATAGCCTAAAAAGAACTGGAACAAAACTCAAAAAGGAGAAAGGGAAAAAGAGAAACGGAAGTGAGAAACTAAACTGGTTGGCAGTCCTACACGAAAAGAGAGAGCCCTAATTTCTACGTAAAGTATTTCTTCCTGAGGTCAAGGAATGTAACACTGAACATCTCAGGTCATTTTTCTTCTCTCTGCCTAACCTTTAGCTTCTATCCCATAAGCTTCTCTTGCTAACGCTACTGCGGCAAAGAACTAAATGCACCATCTTCTCCAAAGTCTGACTCTGCTGTCAGGAAATCAGCCCATTGATCTCTGAAAGTCATCACTGATTCCTTCAATGAGCTACTGTACTGAATATAGCTGCAAGTCTTCCAAGTGCCTTGAATTCTTGCATAGTCTTCACTAATTTTCCCTTATGTCTTATAACTAGAATTTTGTCTCAACATTCTAAGACTCCTCTAAGTCTTTCTACTTGTCCTTAATACCTGACATTTAGCATCTCTCTGGTGTCTTCCTGTCTGATTACTTTTTACACTTAACTGTGCTTCATTCTGACCTTCTACATTATTTGTTCTTTCAATATCATTCATGTCAAGGAAATCTTCAGGCATTTAATACCTTTTCTTGAAATAAATCCTAATTTCTCTCTGAAGGAAAAGGCATAAGGATGGAGAAGAAATCATCAGTTGCAACCACAAAGAGACAAGGTACAGGCAGTAGAAGAAGCCATCCAAAACTACCTGCAGACAAAATCTGAAGGCTATCTGAGGTAGAAGGGAGGAGACAGAAAAGAAAAAAAACAAATCTTCATTTTTTAAAGTTTTCTTTAAATACTATTTGCAAAATCTAAATGCATTGGTTCAACAACTACAATTCACAAGAGTAGAATTTGGGGAAATGGTGGCTCTGATGTGGAGTATGTAAACATGAATAGTAATCACCCTGTCTTAAATGAAAATCTAGCCCAAATAGTCATCGTAAGAACTTCATGACACTAATATAGTCAATTTTTGTTTTGTTTTGTTTGCTTTTTAGGGCTTCACCCGGGGCATATGAAGTTCCTAGGCTAGGGGTTGAATCAGAGCTACAGCTGCTAGCCTACCCCACAGCCACAGCAACTCAGGATCTGAGTCGTGTATTTGACCTACACCACAGCTCATGACAATGCCAGATCCTTAACCCACTGAGCAAGGCCAGGGATTGAACCCATATCCTCATGAACTGGATTCATTTCTGCTGAGCCATGTCAGGAACTCCTAATATAATCCATTCTTTAATCCACAAAATGTTAGTGCACATGTTGGGAGTTTACTGTTTCTCGGGTACTGCATGGTACTGAGCATTCAGCAACAAACCAACCAACATAGTCTCATTTTCATTAAGTTTACAGTCAAAGGGCAGGTTTTTATCTGTTTCCCTAGGTCTATCAAAGAACCTATCTAAGATCCTACAGGATCCTATCTTATTTAGTCCCTTCTTAAATATCCGTTAAAAGTACAGCCATGCCAACAAACATACTCACTTTGTCATTGTTCCTCAAAACCAGTGGAACTTCATAGACTTCACAGGGAGTGTAGTTCTGAAATACAATTTCTGATGGAAAGGGCTGGAATAATGCTTGATCCAAGTCAATTCCTGGAAACTGTGGGTAAAAGAATAAATTAATCCTATAGTCACACAGTGGCAGAAATGACTGGGGAAGATAAGAAATTATCACATAGACCTATGAATACTAAGAACAAAGAAAACATTCAAAAAGGGATAAATACCACAAACATTATTATAATTAGTATGGGTACTCTCATCAACTTCTTTAATACAAACCAAAAAAGCCATAAAGAAAGATAAAGGACACTATATAATGATACAAGACGAGGATATTACACTCATTAACATATATGCACCCAATATAGAAGCACCTAAATACATAAAACAAATATTAACAGATATAAACAGAAAAACTGATGGGAATACAGTAATAGTAGGAGACTTTAACATCCCACTCACATTAATGGAAAGATCTTCCAGACAGAAAATTGAAAAAAATCAACAGAGATCCTAAGTGACACAATAGAAAAATGAGACACAATTGATATTTTCAGGACATTGCATTCAAAACAAACAAAAAAAATCTTTTCATGTGCACATGGAACATTCTCTATGGTTGACCACATACTATGACACAAAACAAGCCTCAACAAATTTAAGAGTATAGATATTATTTCAAGCATATTTTCTGACAACAATAGCATGAAAGCAGAAATTGACCACAGAGAGAGAAATCAGAAAAAAATGATTACATGAAGCCTAAACAACAAACTACTAAAAAAACAGTTGGGCGAACAATGAAATAAAAGAGGAAAATTTAAAATACCTTGAGACAAATGACAAGGAAAACATGACAATAAAAAAAATCTATGGGATGCAGTAAAAGCAGTTATTAGAGAGTGCATAGCCATATAGGCCTTACCAAAAACACCTCAAATAAACATGCTAACCTACCACCTAAAAGAAATAAGAGAAAGAAGAACAAACAAAACCTGAAGTTAGCAGAAGAAAGGTAATAATAAAGATCAGATAGGAAATAAAATAGGTTAGAAAAAAATCAATAAAGCCAAGAGCTAGTTTTTTGACATGGTAAACAAAATCAACAAGCCCCAGGTCAGGCTCACCAAGATGAAAATAGAAAGTACACAAATAAGCAAAATAAGAAAGGAAAGAGGAGAAATAACAGCAAATACTAGAGAAATGCAAAAAAAGAGAGAGAATACTATATACAATTATATGTCAACAAACTGGACAACCTAGAACAGACAACTTTCTGGAAACATAAAGCCCACCAAAACAGAATCAATAAAAAAAAATAATTTGAACAAATTGATCACTAGAATTGAAATAGAATCTATAATTAAGAAAATAAACTCCCTGGTAACAATAGTCAGGGACCAGACAGTTTCACTGGAGAATTCTACCAAACATATAAAGAAGAATTTATAACAACCTTTCTAAAACTCCTCTAAATGACTCCAAAAGTCATTCTATGAAGCCACTATTACCCTGATATCAAAACCAAAAACAATACTAAAAAAGAAAATTATAGGCCAATATCTTTAATGAATATAGGTGCAAAATTACTCAACAAACTATTAACAAACAGAATCCGACAGTATATAAAAAAGATCATACATCACCATCAATTTGGATTCATCCCAAGATCACAAGAATGGTCCAACATGTCAATGTTATATACCACATCAACAAAAGAAAAACCAAAAACCACATGATCATCTCAATGGATACAGAAAAAAAGTGTTTGATAAAATTCAACACATATTCACGGTAAAAAAAAAAAAAGACTCTTACCAAAGTCAGCACAGAGGGAATATATGTCAACATAATAAAAGCTGTTTATGAAAAACCTACAGCCAACATGACATTTAACAGTAAAAAATTCAAAGCCTTCCTGGTAAAATACAGAACAAGAGAAGGATGCTCATTCTCGCCACTTCTATTCAACACAGTATTGGAAGTCCTAGCCATAGCAATAAACAAGAAAAAGAAATAAAAGGTATCCTATTTGGATAAATAGGAAGAGAAGAGGAAATGATTTGATACTCTATATAGAAAATCCTAGAGATTCCACAAAAAAATATTAGAACTGATAAACAAATTCAGCAAGGTAGCAAGATACAAGATTAAAACACAAAAACTGGTTGCATTTCCTTACACTGACAATGAAATATCAGAAAAAATCAGACTATCAGAAAAATATCAGAAAAAAAATCCCTTTTAAAATACCATCAAAAAAAAAAAAAAAAAGGAAACTACTTAGGAATAAACCTGACCAATGAGGGAAAAGGGCTTATATACTGAGAATTATAAAACATTAATAAAGGAAATTGAAGATGATTCAGAGAAATGGAAACATATCCTTAGGAGAATTAACATTCTTAAAATGGCCATAATATCCAAAGCCATCTACAGATCAATGCAATCCCTATCAAATTAACCATGATATTTTTCACAGAACTAGAATAAATAATCCTAAAATTGCCAAAGCAATTCTGAGGAAAAAGAACAAAGCTGTAGGTATAACCCTTCCAGACTTTGGACAATACTACAAAGCTTCATTAAGCAAAACAGCATGGTATTGGCACAAAAACTGGCATATGGTTCAATGGAACAGAATAGAGAGTCCAGAAATCAACCCATACAGCTATGGTCAATTAATCTTCAACAAAGGAGGCAAGAATATACAATGGAGAACAGACAGTCTTTTCAGCAAGTGTTGTGGGGAAAGCTGGACAGCTGCATGTAAATCTATCAAGTTAGAACACACCCTCACATCATACAAAAAAATAAACTCAAAATGGCCTAAAGACTCAACTATAAGAAATGACACCACTAAACTCCTAGAAGAGAACATAAGCAAGACGTTCTCCAATGTGAATCATACCAATGTTCTCTTAGGTCAGTCTTGCAAGGCAAAAGAAATAAAAGCAAAAATAAACAAACGGGACCTAATATAACTTCTAAGCTTGTGCCTAGCAAAAGAAACCATAAACACAATGAAAGAATACCTATGGACTGGGAGCAAATATTTGCACGGACAAGTGCTTAATTATCAAAATATACAAACAGCCCATATAAGCTGGCAACAAAAAAACAAACACAACCCAATCAAAAAAGGGCAAAAGATCTAAATAGACATTTCTCCAAAGAAGACATATAACTGGCCAAGAGGCACATAAAAAAAATGCTCAACATCACTGATTATTAGAGAAATGCAAATCAAAACTGCTAGGAGGTACCACCTCACACCTGTCAGAATGGCCTTCATTAACAAGTCAACAAATAACAAATGCTGGAGAGGGTGTGGAGAAACGGGTACCCTCGTGCACTGTTGGTGGGAATGTAAATTGGTACAACCACTATGGAAAACAGTATGGAGGTACCTCAGAAAATCAAATATAGAACTACCACATGACCCAGCAATCCCACTCTTGGGGCATATATCCGGACAAAACTTTCATTCAAAAAGATACACATACTCGTATGTTCATTGCAGCACTATTCACAATATTCAAGGCATGGAAACAACCTAAATGTCCACCAACAGATGAAGAGATTAAGAACATGTGGTATATATACACAATGAGAGACTATTCAGCCATAAAAAGAACAAAATATTGCCATTTGCAGTAACATGGATGGAACCAGAGACTCTTATACTAAGTGAAGTAAGTCAGAAAGAGAAAGAGAAATAACATATGATATCACTTATATCTGAAATCTAATATATAGCACAAATGTACATTTCCACAGAAAAGAAACTCATGCACTTGGAGAACAGACTTGTGGTTGCCAAGGGGGAGGGGGAAGAGGTGGGATGGACTGCGAGTTTGGGTTAATAGATGTAAAGTATTGATTTTGGAATGGATAAGCAAGCAATGAGATCCTGCTTTATAGCACGGGGAACTATATCTAGTCACTTGTGATGGAGCATGATGAAGAATGATGTGAGAAAAAGAATGTGTGTATGCGTGTGTGTGTGTGTGACTGAGTCACTTTGCTGTACAGCAGAAAACTGACAGAACACTATAAACCAACTATAATGGGAAAAAATTGTTATAAAAAAAGAAGGAATATCAGGTGCAAAGGCCTTTTGGTGGGAATTATTTGAGTGTTTGAAGAGCAGCAAAATCGGAGGTCAGTTAGAGAATGAGCTGGGGATGAGTGGAAGGAAATTATTTTGAAGGACGCAGGATCAGATTACGTAGGACCTTATAAAAATGAGGATAATAGGAAGGGACTATACAGTTGTTAACACAGAAATGGCATGTTCTCCTTTACATTTTTAAAAACCACTTTTCTTTGTGGAGTATTAATAATGGAGCAATGAGACGGAAACAGGGAGCTATTTCAATAGTCTGAGTAATGCTGGGTTGAACTAGGACGGTGGTAGCAGAGGTAGTAAGACATGGTTTGATTAAAGATATATTTGTGAAGGCAGAGTTTATTAGCACTTGTTGGATTTCATAGAAGAGGTGAGAGAAACAGAGGTGTCAGAAATAACTCCAAGGTTTTGGGCCTGAGAAAAATGCATAAATGAGGGTGTTACATGCCAGAGGGAAGAAAAACAAAAGAGGAAAGATTACTTCTCTAGGAAAGGGATGTAATACAAAAATTAGATCCTAAAGATATTACGTTTAAGCTGCCAATCATACAATGTACTGAATATATGATCCAGAGTTCAGGGGCTATGCCATATCAGGAGATGTAATTATAAAAGTAATCATTTAAAAGGTGAAATTTAAAGGCTCATTCCTACAAAGGATCACCTAAGGAGTGAGTTCAGGAGAGAAAGAAATTTAAGGACCCAGGGAGCCACAATATTCAGGAGGAGGAGGAAGACCCAACAGATTAAAAAAAAAAAAGGAAAAAGGCAAGTGAATAAAAAGCTACAAAAAAGACCCCAAAAAAGATACTAACTGTGTAAAATGTTGTGAGACAACCCAGGTGTGTTGAACTGGGCAAGCTTAAGAATGAATTTTAAAAGAAACACACATACACATACAACTCAAAGTAAGGGATACAGAGGACAAACTGATGAATATAATTACAATGAAATGTAAATGAAAAGGAAGTTTAATGGGTTAGAGAGGAAATACAAGACATAGAAGGCAGACAAAGAAGGCCCAGCATGTTCACAATTGATATTCCTAAAGAAAAGAACCAAAATGGGCATGAAAAAATACTTGATAATTAAAAAAATTTCTAGAAATAAAATAAGGGTACACAGTGTCTCAGGAAAAATTTAGTCACATTCTAATAAAATTATTGGACATTAAATAAAAATTAACAATCTCTGGGCATACAAGCTAAAAGATTAAAGCACCTGCAGTGGGAAGAATAAAGGATAGCTTCATACTTCTGCTCCCATCATTTAAAGCCAGACGGTAATGGAAACAATGTCTGTAAAGCCCTTACGGGGAGAATGTGTGACCCAAGAATTTTACGTCTAAAATTTAAACCTGCAGTTCGTCTGTAAAGGCAATAGGTAAATACCGTCAAACATACAACATTAGGGAAATATAGTTTCCATAAGCTCTTTCTGAGGAAATTAAAAGAGGATGACTCTCACCCAAATAAGAAACAAACGAAACTCCCCCCACCAAAGTAAAACTACCTGAGTTCAGAGAAGAAAGAGGAGAGACAATGAGACGTGGAACACCAATTTTCTCATCTTAATAGCAGGAGTCAGCATGCATTAAAACACATACATACATGCAGTACACAAAAAAATACACATACTCAGGTCTTAGTTATGTTACAGGAAAGGGGCAAACAGCCCTAAAAAGGACGAATCAGTTTGGGGAAAAGCTGTGTTCCCTGCCCTCAATGTTAGAGGGTAGTGATGGGGAAGAGAAGAAACAACAACTAAAGCTGGCAGTGTCCAGAAGAAGAGCAAATTTTTTGCATATCCTAGACAAGCAAGGCAATGCCATGGACATGAGATCAAAAGGGCCTGAGGGAGTTCATTCGTCATGTGGGAAACAACCATGAAAAACCTTCAGGAATAGCTGGGGAACCCTTCAGAGGAGGCTAAGCTGTAGCAGTTCAACTGCTGGAGGCTCATACTCTAATTTGTGCATAAAAAGGTAAAGCATGTAATTGAAGAAATTAAATAAAAAGTAGGAAACAAAATCTTATTTTATAATCACAAGCTCCTGAAGCCTGGAAAAATGGTTTACAAGAGAAGACAGACACATGTTAAAACAGCTATTCTTTAGAGACTAAAAAGGATACATTTGTTACTGGAAATGAGCCAGAAGAGACAAAAATGCCTGTTTTGAAATAAACAGTTCCTCTTTCTTTCTGTCTAGTAATGACAGCTCAGGTAAGGATGGATTTCTTGCACTAGGAAGATAACCTAACTGGGTTTGGCTAATATAACTCTTGGGATTACTCCTATTCTGTAAACAATAGTGTCTAGAAGTAGCTAAGGAAGAAATGTGACTAATCAAAAGTTATTTGTACCTTGCAATTCTTTTTACATCAAATTAAAGATATCAGGATCAAGAGAGGTAGAAAGAGAATATACAAGACAATTTCAATAAGGGGCTGCTTGGCCCAGAAACAATAAGTATTGCTTAGTCTTGTTCTGGAATATTCACATTATTCAGGAACTACTACATATACAAGTATAACAGAAAGCAGCTACCTTTTGATGTGTTGTTTCTCCCATATCTAAAAGTTCAATGATCTGTGGTCGGCACATTATACGTGTGTTAGCCAGTCTCTGTTCTGTGGTGAGGGACATTTCTTTCAGGAACTCTGAGGGCGTCAGCTAGAATTTAAAACAACAGGAGCCAAAGATTCATAAATGGTTATACTGAAAAAGTGTTTTCATAAGTGCCAGTAATGAATAATTTGTGTTTTCAGCTTTTAGGATAATTCTGGAATGCTACTAAGTTCCCTTATAAAATGTTCATAACTAAATAATATAAGCAAAGTACCCATGCACTTCTGAGCTCATTGCACAATAATTTGAAATGACATGTGGTTGCTGTTTCCTTATGATACGGAAGGACTTACACAAAAGAACTGGGGTAGAGGAGAGGGAGGTCAAGAAATTGCATGAGAACATGTCTAAAGAGCTTAACATTTATGCTCAGAAGTGCATAAAACTCTAGATTTTCAAAATCACTTACGGGCTTCAGAGCTAAGGGGTCTGAAATATTTCTCAGCTGAAGATACAACATGTGAGTAAAGCTTTGGGGTGTTTATCAAGTTATATCAGGTTAAAGAGAAATCATGTAAAATGTAAAGGATCCGGGAAATGTCGTTGTACTGCTTAGAAGTGAGTTTGAACTTCTTAGAAATCATAAGAGCACATTCAGACCTCGTTTTAAATGAGCTCTAAGCCAATCATCAGATGCAGCATCCAGTCACATCCACACACCCAAATAAAAACATGATGTACCTTAACATTTTCTAATGTTAGGAGAAAAAAATGTAATCTATCCTTTGAATAAAATCATTTAAGTAACCCAGCAAGGGCTTACCCAAGACCAATCACTCTTAACTGTTGTTCTGGAATGTTCACTCTGTTTCAGGGCCTACTTTATATGCAAAGAGATTATGATCACTGGCAGCAACATAATGCTTAACTATGCGCCAAGACTTTTTAAAATACCCGGGGCTATATAATTTAGCTGATTCATTTTGTCTTGGGTTAAAATCAATGATCTTCAAATTCCCCACAAAATTAATTTCTGTGATTGATTCCACTAAATGAAGGCATATTTCTTATATAGCTTCCAACTTGGTTTTTTAATGTTCTTTTTGATTGGAACACAGATTAGAATGTTGAAATGTTAAGCGGTATCAGCTCTGTTATAATTTAAATAAAAACAAACTCTTAAAAGCAAAAGGTAAGGAATTACTTCAAATATGAAACAATAACAACCACAAAAGAAAACAATGATTTTGTTTTTCTAATTGGAACATAACTTAAGACTAGCTTTTAAAATGCAGTGAATACTTATGATCTTTGTACACCTATAACTGAAATAAAATTCATTGTTAATATGAAAAAAATAAAAATAAAAAAAATAAATAAAATGCAGTGAATACTATCTTTAATATTTTAAATTGCTATTGATAGTTCCTATGGCATGTGGTTTATAATTCAGTTCTCCCCAAATGATTATAATTCATTATAAACATAACTATTTTCTGTCTTACAGGACAAGAAAAGTTATGCATTTTTCCTAGATATGATATGGTCATCATTTTAACAATTGTTGTTCTACAAATACACACAAAAAAAAATTCTTGCAGATCAACCAGTAATTATTTATGTTAAATCAATGAAATTCTGATATTTGACTGTTTTTGTACTACATAAATGTCAATTTCTTAGGATTCAAGCTATTACTGAGAAAAACAATAATTTGCTTGCATAGTCTTATTTCAGTTGATTAGTTTAAGAAATTTAAGCGTCTATTTTGATGTATGTAATTTCAAACATTTTCCCAGCTTTAAAAGATGACTATATTCTGCATCAAGTAACCATGTTAATTAGATTGGTATCATCAGCCAGTAATTCTCTCTTTGATATTCTGAGAACGCCAAATAACAACTGTCATTCTCCCCAGAAGAAAGACTGAATTAAGTATTTTACTCTGAAATTCTCTCATACGTTACCATTCGATTTACTTCTTCTTCTATAACCACCTTTGGACTCAGAGGTGGCAAAATCTTGCTTTGGAATCCTTTAAGCATTCTGACTAGCCCCATCTGAACAGCCCCCATGGAGTCCTCAAGACTTCTACTTGCCATTTTTAGTTATTTCTTTTGTTTACCTAAAATTAAAAAAAAGTAGAACAAATACAGTTAATTCCTGAATACAGGTCATATTTTTTAAAGTTCTGTCAAATATTGGGAGGTTTAGAAAATACTAATCTTCAAAATGCATCCACTGCTTGAAACAAACGCCTTAAGTGACTGAGTTCATTCTGTTAACCTGTCTGGATTTAGCTTTATCTGAAAGTCTAGGATCCCTTTTGGACAAAGCACATAATTATTTGCTAAGCTCAGGATAGTCATGAAAACACAAGCAGTTCCTACATTTTGGTACTTTAAACTTGCCTAGATAAACAAACAAAAACTGCTCAATAAATATACTTCATACTTTGCTACTTCATCTGCTTGGCAATTCTTTCTCATGACACCCTTCAAAGAGAATAACATAAGGCTTCAGACCTTTTGTGAACTGGGAAGAAAACTGAAAAAGGCAGTATGAGATGATACGGCAAAGAAGTTTCTTAAAATTTTTTGAAGTTTATGATCATAAATAACACATTAAACAGCTACACAATACCTCCAAATCAAAACATTATCAAATATGGTATCTCCCCTTTGTACATATCTCCTTACATTTGCAACTTTAGGGGCCCATTTATGACTAAGGGATTTCCATTTTCAGTAACAGCAGGCTAGGTTGTTCAATCCTGTCCCAAAACAAACAAACAAAAAAACTTAATACTAAGTCAAATAAAAAACTTTAAAATCATTAAAAGTTCAAAAGACAGTAAGGCACTGACACAGCAAAATGGAAAAGAAAGCAGTGCATAAAGAAAAACAGATTTGAATGAAAATGTAATAAGGTACATGGAAATAAAGCACTAAAATACCCAAAGAAATGAATATGAAATTTTGAAAGAGGAGAAAAGATTAGAGAAAAAACAACTGAAATAGAAGACAATGAAATTCTAACATGTTATAACTGGAGCCCATAAAGAAGAAAAATAAAGTCCTGAAGGATCACTCATATTTAAAATTATAGGAGTTCCCATTGTGCAGCAGTTAATGAATCCGACTAGGAACCATGAGGTTGCGGGTTCAATCCCTGGCCTCGCTCAGTGGGTTAACGATCTGGCGTTGCCATGAGCTGTGGTGTAGGTCACAGACGTGGCTTGGATCTGGCGTTGCTGTGGCTGTGGCATAGGCTGGCAGCTGTAGCTCCAATTAGACCCCTGGTCTGGGAACCTCCATATGCCGCGGGTGCAACCCAAAAAAGCAAAAAATAAAACAAAATAAAATAAAATAAAAATTTTAATCCACAAAAAATTTCCAGTGGAGTTCCTGCTGTGGAGCACGGGTTAAGAATTCAACTGCAGTGGTTCAGATTGCTACAGGTGAGTTGGTCCAGAATAACAGATTAAAGGATCTGGGCATTGCTGCTCAGATTCAATCCCTGGTCGGGAATTTCCATATGCCTTGGGTATAACCATCTTTAAAAGAATAAAAAGGACAGAAAAGAAAAATTTCCAGAAAAAAACAATCCAAAGGAACGAACAGCTACCCAGGAACACTGACCCAAAATAGTCAATGCTCAGTCATACCTTAGAAGAACTACTAGACTTTAAAGAATTTTTAAAAGTCTTCATGGCCTCTAGGCAAAAAGTCAAAATAATATACAAGGGCAAGAAAATTAAGTGTCATTAGACTTTGTAAGAGCAATCTACAAAATGGGAAAATGGAAGAGCAGCATTTTCCAAAAACTTTTTTAAAAAAGCACAAGCCTTGTTCTCCTTCAGTGATTGAGGCTGCAGAAAAAGGAGTTCTGAACATGCAAAAGCCCAGGGAATATTATAAACCTGTTCCCCCTCTCTGAAGAATATACTAGAGGATGGGCTTCATCCAGACAAAAGCTGACTGGGGAACTCAGCCAAAGGACTGACTATGAGTATCTCATATATTTAATTGCAGAGCTAAGATTAAAATGAAGACATGAAAAGAAGAAGTAAATTTAAACATTATATTTTCTGACGAAGTATGAAAGTACAATTTTAAATGAAAAGAAAAAAATAAAAGCTTAGAAGTAAAAAGATTATTAACTATTAACTAAGTAATAGGTGGTCAAACTGTTTAACCACACAGAATAAAGGAGGACTAAGGCAATTAGGGTAGAAAGCCCCTGTTGGGGGCAGTCAATGATGCCTATTTCCAAACATTCATGTATTTATATACCCGCCACCCCCAGCCTTGGTTGTAGGCTGCACTTTGGTATTCTAACAAATACAATACAGCACAAGTGATGGATGTTAGATCTGAGAGTACAAAGATTTGGTTTCATCTTTTCTTTTTTTTCTCTCTCTCTCCACTCTTTGGAAGTTGCTCAGTTGTTTTTTGTTTTCTGTCTTTCATGGATTTAATACTTTTATAGATTGTCTTTTTTTTTTTTTAAATAACATCCTTCAATTTGGGGTTGTCTGCTGTCTGCCCCAATTAGACTGAAGCTACGTATGACTGGAAAGGATGACAAATGTACTGTCTTTCTCATGGCCCCATGTTGGAGGACACACGAGACCTGTGTGTCTTATTACTGGTGATAGTACCCTTGACTGCCTGTCTGAGGAGGTGTCTGCCAGGTTTCTTCCTTAGAATTTTAGTGTTTTTTGCTTTGTATTTATTAGTGTACTAACTTACTACTTTAGTGTTCTAACAGTGATTTTCTTTTTCTTTAAGATTTTTACTTTTTCCGTAATAGTTGCTTTGGTTCCATCTAGGGCAATATCTGGCTTAGCTCTCTACCGGATCACCAGTTGCCACATTGTAAGGACGTTCAGGAAACCTATAGAGAGGCCCCATGTGGTGGGGAACCATAGCCTGCCAGCAGTGACATGAGTGCACTTGGCCATGGATCTTCTGAGGCCTGCCAACAGCCATGTGAATGAAAGCAGAGTTGCCAGACCCATTTGAGCCTTGAGATGACTGCAGTCTGGGTCAACAGCTTGACTGGAGATGCATGAGAGACCCCGAGGAGAAGGCACCCAGCTAAGCCTCCCCTGGATTTCTGACCTACAGAAACTAAGAAAGCAAATATTCACTGTTTTGAGCTAATTTTGGGGTGATTTGCTATACAGCAATAAATAACAATATAGGTTCTATAAAGGGTTTATATACAAAGAAAACTACTGGTGTAAAGATTAAACCTTCCTAAATCCCGAAAGTAATTTTAGAAAAAGCAAAGAAGATACACTAGAGAAAGACAAACAATGACTCATACAATATACAGAATCATCACCATATGAAATAATACAGGCATTGTGATGTCACCTACATGGTGAAATGGGTGGTTGTCATCTTCAGTCCCCCTCACAAAAGACCAAGTAGAAATTATCCATAAACAAGACCTTTCTGTGAAAATATCAGGACCCAGGATCCGACTAAAGACCAGAGACTTGGAAAACCCTCTAAAACATTTTCTTAAGTAAAATAAGCCAGTCACAAAAAAAACATATACTGCATGAGTTTATTCACATAAAGTTATCTGAACAGGAAAGTCTCCAGAAAGTAGATTAGTGGTGGCTTAGGTCTCGTAGGAATAAAAAATAGTGGTGTGATAATTAAAAAATATGAGATTTCTTTTTGAGATGATGAAAATGTTTAAAATCGACTGTGGTGATGATTGTACATGTTTGTGAATGTACCAAAAACTGTTGGACTGCATGTACACTTTAAATGGGTGGATTGTGCTGTGAACTGAAGGTGAATTATATCTCAATAGAGTTGTTAAAAAGAAATGTTAAAACATATTTGGTCCATACCCATAGCATAGAGAAGTTCCCAGGCCAGGGATAGCAGTGACAATGCTAGATCCTTGACCTGCTGCACCACCAGGGAAATTCCTAAAACATTTTTTAAAATTAATTCTTAGAAATTGAAAACTAACTGAAACAAATGAATGTTGCTGTTTATCAGGTCGGTGTCATAACCACAAAAAGAAAACAACTATTCCAACCTACCTTAACACACAGCTTTTGACTATATATGTTCAATGGATAGTAGTCTCATTGTTGGTCATCATGTTAGTAATAAGAACTACCATATGATCCAGCAATTCCACTCCCAAGCATATGCCTGGATAAAACTTTCATTCAAAAAGATACATGTACCATTATGTTCACTGGTGGACTATTCACATTAGCCAAGACATGGAAACAACCTAAATGTCCATCGACAGATGAATGGATTAAGAAGATATACAATGAAATCCTACTCAGCCATAAAAAAAGAACACAATAATGCCATTTGCAGCAACTTGGATGGAACTAGAGACTCTCATACTAAGTGAAATAAGTCAGAAAGAGAAAGACAAATACCATATGATATCACTTATATCTGGAATCTAATATATGGCACAAATGAACCTAAATCCAGAAAAGAAACAAACTCACAGACTTGGAGAACAGACTTTTGGTTGCCAAGGGGAAGGGGGAGGCATTGGGATGGACTTGGAGTTTGGGGTTGATAGATGCAAACTATTGCACGTGCAGTGTATAAGCAATGAGATCCTGCTGTATAGCATAGGGATCACTTGTGATGGAACATGATGGAAGATAATATGAGAAAAAGAATGTATATGTATGTATAACTGGGTCACTTTGCTGTATAATAGCAATTGACAGAACATTGTAACCAACTATAATAAAAAATTAAAAAAAAAAACAAACAGCTACATCAATATTGTTAGAAACCAAACACTTCCGCATTTAAAAAAGTATAAAACCAGAGTTCCCATTGTGGCTCAGCAGGTTAAAAACCAACTAGAATCCATGAGGATGCAGGTTTGATCCCTGGCCCTACTCAGCGGGTTAAGGATCTGACACTGCAGCAAGCTGCAGTGCTAGCTGCAGATGTGCCTGGGATCTGGCATTGCTGTGGCTGTGGCATAGGCCAGCAGCTGCGGATCTAATGCAGCCCCTAGCCTGGGAACCTCCACATACCACAGAGGTGGTCCAAAAGAAAAAAAAAAGTATAAAATCAAGAAAAAAAAGTTCTTCTAGTAAGAAACCCTACAATCTTAAATTTAAAATGAAAATATCGGAGTTCCCGTTGTGGCTCAGCGGAAACGAATCT
Source organism: Catagonus wagneri (assembly GCA_004024745.2). Lineage (NCBI taxonomy): Eukaryota > Metazoa > Chordata > Mammalia > Artiodactyla > Tayassuidae > Catagonus > Catagonus wagneri. The sequence continues at coordinate 3,961,281 of PVHT020000012.1, read as the reverse complement.
GACTGGCATCCATGAGGGTACACGTTCGATCCCTGGCCTTGTTCAGTGGGTTAAGGATATGGCATTGCATGATCTGTGGTGCCAGTTACAGACATAGCTCAGATGCCATGTTGCTATGGCTGTGACATAGGCCAGCAGCCACAGCTCTGATTCCATCCCTAGCATGGGAACCTCCATATGCCATGGGTGTGGCCCTAGAAAGACAATAAAATAAAATAAATAAAATAAAAATTAAGTAAATAAAATAAAATAAAATGAAAATGCAAGTGTGAACTCCAGATTATTACTTTTTTAAATAACTCATCTACTGAAAGATCCCAGAAGCAATGAAAGCTCAGTAAGCAATGACAGTCCAGCAACATACTGTGGTCTTTAAAACACATTTCCCACTAAAAGAAACCATAACTCCTTGGAGAAACGGATAATTCTAAGTCTAGATTACCGAAGGTATAGGATGAACTTGAAACATTCTTTTGTACCATAAAACAAGACAATAACAAAGTCTACCGTGGCTATGTCTAAGGGACCCAGAGCAACTCAAAGGAGTTCCCATTCACCAAACATAAGACAACTTGGGCATCAAAAAAAAAAAAAAAAGTCTGCAATAGATAGTCTTTTAATATATGAGTTCAAAAGATACAAAAAAAAAATCACTGGTCACCTTTGGAAGTAGCTAGGGAAACCAATTATTTTGGAAGTAATAAGACGGAAGAATCAAACATTTATCCTGCACTTTTTTGTACAAATTGCATTGCAAGTTAACCAAATAGCTGATGAGGGTAAATTATAATTATTATTTTTGCTTTTTATGGCTGCACCCATGGCATATGGAGGTTCCCAGGCTAGGGGTCCAGTCGTAGCTACAGCTGCCAGCCTATGCCACAGCCACAGCAATGTCAGATCTGAGCCGCATCTGCGACCTACACCACAGCCCACCACAACACCAGATCCTTAACCCACTGAGCGAGGCCAGAACCCATGACCTCATGGTTCCTAGTCGGATTCGTTTCCGCTGCACCACGATGGGAAATCCAGGAAAATTATTCTTTATAGAAGAACTCCAGCTAATAAATGCAGATGAAATGACAGAAAAATAATCACCATTTGCAGCCCCTAATGAAACAAAGGATCATCAATGCTAAAACCATTAGGAAAGGTGTTGCTGAAGAACTTCATAATGGCTCAATCAGGCTAACAACACCTGAGCCCTCTAAATCAATCTTAACACTAAAAGAGTAAAAGACAGATATATTATGTGCCTCCTGACGTGAAGCAGTACACAGCCCCACCTGTGTAGAACTATTAACAAAAATCTAAACCTAAATCTAATTAACTCTCTAGACCTACCAGCTAGGTTGCAGGAACTGGACGAACATGAGTATTCTGGAAGAATACAATTAAGCCTAATCTAGACTGTGAAAAATGTTATAAGAAAATGACCTATTTCACTCAACTAATTAATAGTGTGCATGTGCAAACATGAGCCCACGAGAAAGAGGACAGTTATGAATTAAGATAATCACTTCAACAATAATGATACAGGTAGATTATAAGTAAATGGATAGAAAAGGCATACCATGAAAATGCTAATCAAAAGAAAGCGAGAGGCTAGAGTAATAATAAAGTTGACTTTAAATCAAAGAAAATGACCAGAAACAAAGAGGAACATTGTGTAATGTAAAAGGGTGAATCTACCAAAAAGATAGTAATCATAATGATAAATGCACCAAACAACTTTTAACATATGCGATTTGAACCAAGCTTCAACATATATAATGCAAAAACTGAAAAGAATTATATGAATCCACAACCGTAGCTGGAGAATTCAACATGCCTTTCTCAAAAGTTTATATAAGCACTAAACAGAGAATTAACAAGATACAGTGGAACTCAACAACACTAGTAATGTAATTTAATCAGCATTTATGGGACAGTCCACCCAACAACAGAACACATTTTTTACATGTCTGAGGAGCATATACCGAGATAGACCATATTCTAGACCATGAAATAAAGATCGACAAAAATAAAAGAACTAGAATCATACAGAGGATGCTGGTTGACCACAACGAAATCAAGTTAGAAATTCCTAACAGAAAGATAACCAGAAAATCTCCAAACACTTGGAAACTAAACACTTCTAAATAATACATAAGTCAAAGAGGGAAATCAAAAAATACATTGCAG
>PVHT020000012.1:3900541-3958094 GCA_004024745.2 Catagonus wagneri | reverse complement strand
AGACCATATTCTAGACCATGAAATAAAGATCGACAAAAATAAAAGAACTAGAATCATACAGAGGATGCTGGTTGACCACAACGAAATCAAGTTAGAAATTCCTAACAGAAAGATAACCAGAAAATCTCCAAACACTTGGAAACTAAACACTTCTAAATAATACATAAGTCAAAGAGGGAAATCAAAAAATACATTGCAGTGAATGAAAATGAAAATACAACACTGCAAAATGTTGAGGAGGTAGCTAAAACGGTGTTGAAATTTATTAACTCTAAACATTTAGATTAGAAAACAGTGAAAGTCAAATCTGTCATCCAAGCTGCTAAGTCCAGTGAAAGAAAAAGAAGAGCAAACAAAACAAAAGCAAACAGACAGAAGGAAATAATAAAGAGAAAAATCAATAAAATTCAAAACAGAAAAGCAATAAAGAAAATTAAGTAAACAAAGACCTGGTTCTTTGGCAAAATCAATAATACCAACAAACCTCTAGCAAAGAAAGAAGACATAAATTACCAATATTAAGAATTTAACAGGGGACTACAAACAATACAGACATCAAAAGGTAATAAGGGAACGTTATAAACACTCCAAACTCATAAATTTGACAACTTACATGAACTCCTTCAGTTCCTCAAAGAACACAAACTGCCACAACTTATTATGAAACAGATAATTTGAAAAACCCTATTAAGAAAAATCAATACATAATTTTATAAATCAAAAAAAGAAATATCCAGGCCGAGATGGTTTCACTAGAGAATCACAGCAAACATTTAAAGAACTAGTATGGAGTTTCCTTTGTGGCTCAGTGGATAACGAACCCAACTAGTATCCATGAGGATACAGGTTTGATCCCTGGCTTTGCTCAGTGGGTTAAGGATATGGCATTGCCCAGAGCTGTGGTGTAGGTCACAGACATGGCTCAGATCCCGTGTTGCTGTGGCTGCGGCGTAGGCTGGCTGCAGCTCCGATTCAACCCCTAGCCTGGGAACTTCCATATGCTTAAACAGCAAAGAAGAAGGAGGAGAAGAAGGAGGAGAATTAACACTACCAATACACCAATACTACCAATCTTTTTCAGAAAGGGGGAAAAGGGGAGAACACTTTACAACTCATTTTACAAAACCTTAGAAAGTACAAGACAAAAAAGAAAGAAAAAACACTAAAAACCAATATCCCTCATGACTATTAAGAATAAATTTTAAGAAAATCTTAAGTTATTTAGCAACATGTAAAAATAATTATATACCATCACCAAACAGGTTAATTCCAGGGATGGAAGCCTAGTTCAATATTCAAATGTCAATCAGTGTAACCTGTTGTGTTAACAGGCTAAAGAAGAAACATATGATCGTACCAATTTCTACAGAAAAAGTATCTGACAAAATTTAACATCATTCATGATAAAAACTCCCTGAAAACAAGAAATATAGAAGAACATAATAAAGAACATATACAAAAGACTTATAGCTGACATCATACTCAGAATTGATGAAAACTAAATACTTTCCCCCCCTAAGACTGGAAACAAGGCTAGGATGTCCACTCTCGCCAGGGTTAACAGACATCGAACTAGATGTTCTAGTCAGTGATACCAGAATGGAAAAAAGAAAAAGAAAAAGCATACAGAGCAGAAAATAAGAAATAAAACTGCCCTTATATGCAGATGACATAATTGTCTACATAGATATTCCCAAAGATTCTACAACAAACCTCCTGGAACTAACAAGTGAGCACAGAAAAGTTACAGGATATAAACATGTAAATATTCACATTTCTATATACTAGCAAGGAAGATGTGGAAGCCCAAATTTTTAATGCAATACCATTTATAATTGCCATCCCCTCAAAAAAGAAAAAGCCATAAAATAAATAAAACATATATAGGACTTGTATGCTAAAAATGACAAAGTGCTGATCAACAAAATCAAAGAATATCTAATTAAAAGGAGTTCTGTGTTCACAGACTGCAAGATTCAACACAGCAAAGATGTCAATTCTCCTCAAATTAATACACAACCTTAATGTAATTCCTATCAAATATTAGCAAAGTTTTTTTTTAGACAAAGATAAATATTTTAAAATTTATATGGAAGGGTACAGGCTCCAGAAGAACTAAAACAGTCTTATAAAGAAGTAAGATGGAGTTATTGCTGGGCGCAGAAGGTTAATGATCTGGCTTGTCTCTATGGAAGTACCAGTTTGATCCCTGGCTGGGTACAGTGGATCAAGGATCCAATGTTGCAGCAGCTGTGGCGTGGGTCACAGCTGTGCCTTGGCTTTGATCCCTGGCCTGGGAACTTCCATATGCCAAGGGTGCAGCAAAAAAAAGGAGAAAAAAAATGAGAAAAATTTTTCTAACCAATATCAAGGTTTATTATATAGCTACAGTAATCAACACTATGTTGTATTGGCAGCAGGATAAGAACAGAGACCTCAGAAATAGACCTACACAAATATTCCAAACCAATTTTTGACAAACATGCAAAAGCAAATCAATGGAAGAGAAATGGCCTTTAAACAAATGATGCTGAAGCTACTGATGCTCTACAGGCAAAAAAACAAGCCTCAATCCAAATCTCACATCTTACACAAAAGTTTATTCAAAATGGGTCATATGCTTAACTGTAAAACTACAAAGCTTTTTAGGGAAAAAAAAAGAAAATTTTCTAGACCTAGGGTTCGGTAAAGAGTTCTTAGATGTGATACCAAAATCATAATGCAGGAAAGAAAAAATTCAATAAAGGGGACCAAATCAAAACTTAAATCTTTTGTACTGGGAAAGACAATTTTAAGTTGATGAAAAAAACAGAAACTGGAAGAAAATATCTGTGCATTTCATGTCTGAAAAGGACTCATATCTAGAGCATATTTTAAAAACCCAAAACCAAATTTAAAAAATCTGTAATACTCTCTTGCTGCTACAACAAATTACCACAAATTTGGGTTTGAATGGTAGAACTAAGTGTGGTACATCCATACCACAGAATATTACCCAGCAATAAAAAGAAGCAAACTATCAATATACATGACAACTTAGATGGACTTCAAGGACAAAAAGAAGTGAAAAGAGACATTCTTTTTTTTATTTTCCATTATGCATTATTACAGGATGCTGAATATAGTTCCCTGTGCTATATAATAGGACCTTGTTGTTTATCCATTCTATATACAATAGTTTGCCACTGCTAATTCCCAACTCCCAATCCAACCCTCCCACACACTCCCCTGGGGAACCACAAAAGTCTGTTCTCCATGTCTGTGAGTCTGTTTCAATTTCATAAACAAATGTGTCATATTTTAGATTCCACATATAAGTGATATCATATGGTATTTGTTTCCTATGACAATCTCTAGGTCCACCCATGTTGCTGCAGATGGCATTATTTCATTCTTCTTTATGGCTAATATTCTATTGCGTGTATATACCACATCGTCTTTATCCATTTATCGGTTGATGAACGTTTAGGTTGTTTCCATGTGAAAAAGACACTGGTTTTAAAATTTTTATTATATGGAGTTCCCATCGTGGCCCAGTGGTTAACGAATCCGACTAGGAATCATGAGGTTGAGGGTTCGATCCCTGGCCTTGGGATAAGGATCCGGTGTTGCCATGAGCTGTGGTGTAGGTCGCAGCTGTGGCTCAGTTCCGGCATTGCTGTGGCTCTGGTGTAGGCCAGCAGCTACAGCTCCAATTAGACCCCTAGCCTGGGAACCTCCATATGCTGCGTGTGCAGCCCTCGATAAGGCAAAAATACAAAAAAAAAAACAAAAAAAAAACAAAAAAACACAGGGAATTCCTATTGTGGCTCAGAGGTAACAAACCCGACTACTATCCATGAGGATGTGGGTTCCATCCCTGACCTCACACAGTGGGTTAGGGATCTGGCATTGCTGTCAGCTGTGGTGTAGGTTGCAGACGTGGCTCAGACCAGGCATTGCTGTGGCTGTAGCGTAGGCTGGCAGATGCAGCTCTGATTCAACTGCTAGTCTGGGAACCTCCATATGACACAGTTGCAGCAGCTCTACAACAAACTAAATCCAAAAAACAAATCAGTTGCCAGTGGTTGGTGGGGGTGGAGAAGAATGACTAAAAAGGAGATGTCTGAGGTGACAGAAGAGACACGTAAGTAGGAAATAAAATGATGGGTAAAATCTTGAGACCTACAGAGTTGGGGTAAACAAGAGAAAATTTGTTAATAGCAAGCTTTTCACTTCCTATAAGCTATGAGTTCAATTTCTAGTCTTATCACTGAACCCAATGAAGGCATCTTCTGTAACTTGATTGTGGTGAAAGTCATACTCATCTATAGATGAAATAAATTGACACAGAACTATATATACACATACACTGCACCAATGATGATTTTTCTGGTTTTGACATTATACTATGATTACGTAAGATGTGACCCCTGCGAGTCTCAGGAGATAAAAGGTGTATGAGATCTCTCTGTACTTCCTTTGCAATTTCCTGAGAATATATCATTATTTCAAAAAACATTTTAATCTTTCAAGAAGAAAAGAGAAGGAAAGACTGGCGAAACTCATTACTGATGAGGATGTTGTGAAGTTGGGCAGTCTCACACTACAGGTAGAATGTCAATCAGTAACTTTATTTTTGGCAATTATTTTAAACTGGGCATACATTTTGATGCTGAAGAATTGTCCCCAAGTATGAGAAGATGCACTCATAAGCTGTACTGTAACTTAAATTGATTATTCTATTTCAACAGAAAGTAGAATGTCCTCCTTTCGTCAAACCAAAATACAAAGCAGGTATCTTGTTAAAATCTGATTACCCAGGTATTTCTATTAAAACCCATTTATTTCTATAAATGTTTTCCTTTTTGTCTTTTTGCCTTTATGTAGAGCCGCACCCGCGGCATATGGAGGTTCCCAGGCTAGGGGTCTAACAGGAGCTGTAGCCACCGTCCTTCGCCACAGCCACAGCAACACGGGATCCGAGCCGCATCTGCAACCTACACCACAGCTCACGGCAACACCGGATCCTTAACCCACTGAGCAAGGCCAGGGATCGAACCTGCAACCTCATGGTTCTTAGTCGGATTCGTTAACCACTGAGCCACGAAGGGAACTCCAATATAAATGTTTTCTTAAGTACTTTTAAAATCCTGACCATTTTCCTTTTTGTTCCTCATCACTTGTACTGTATGACAATTCCAGTCTACTGTACATGGATCATGGCTTACAGCCCTGTATCTACAAAGATTAAGGTTATGTTTCCCCAAAAATCTGCTCACACTTCTTCTTACTGTAATGTCCTTTCTTTACCTCTGCATGGATCACATCCTGATTCAAATATCATTTCCTAATCAAAGAAATTTCTAATCCTACCAGCAGAAGTTCAGCCCCTCTGACCTCTCAGGACCTTATAAAATTTTTTTCCCTCTTTTGTGACATCTAAAACTTTATACTTGACAATTATGTATGTGCTCATTCCAATCGTAAGAGACTACAAGCTCCTTGAGGTGGAGACTGTAACGTGTAGATGCTTGTAAATTTCTAATAAACTATCGCCCAGCAAATCAGACAGAGTCAATATTCAGGAATATCATGAAAAATGATAATCACCTAGACCACTGCTCCAATATCTAACAAAGGACTGAATCCATGCACTAATGTACCTGGAATGCCCTGAGTCATGTAATTCATGGGTTATCTTAGCACCCTGCTTTTAAAAGACCTCACTCCGTCAAAATATGGTAGAAGGAGCCATGAACCACAGAACTTTTGACCTAAAGAGGTCTGGATAACAACACTTCTACTAGGGCACTTACTATCCCATCTAGGCTTATCACCAGATCTTCAGATTCTTCCCAGAGCAAATTTTTTTTAACGGCATTAAATAGCCATTATATTTCTTTCTACCTCCTGTTCTCCTATGCAACCTTGTTCTTTGTCATCCTCGGTTTCTCATCATCTTGATTTTCACTCTCAGTTTTTCAAGCCTCAAGTCTCCTGCCCTTCACCCCCACACTATCAGTCACCAGGACCAAAACAGTCTCCCAACTGGACTGACTGCCTCTAGTCTTTCAGTTCTTCGAAACCTTTAAAATGTATACATGTCAACATTTTTATTCTCCCTGATGCTCACACTTTCCGTGCCTGGTGCGCGTCTACTTTGCAGACTCATACATGCTGCTCCGCGGTGGCTCCTGCCGCACTCCTCTCTTACTTGCTTCCCTGCCTTCATCTCTTCTGTCTGCTCACATTCTCACACTCTGGCACTGAGGATTCTGCCATCTGCGTCACTGTTCTCCCTTCCTTCCTGACACCCGCCATCATCCTGGGTGACTGCAGCATCCTTAGAGCTGGAAACCCACTCAAACACTCTCATCTGCACTATAATTTAATCCTCATTCCCATGGATGCCCTTTCAGACCTTATCATCAACAGATAATGCTCTATACCTGAATAAAATGTTTAATTTAAATATCCTACTCTCTGGAGTGGTGGCTATCAGGGGCTAGGGGGACAGGGATATGGGGAAGTATTAGTCAATATGCATAAAGTTTCAAGTATACAAGATGAGTTCTAGAGATTTATAGTATAGAATAGTGTCTATAATTAGCAATAATGTATTGTACACTTAAAATTTTACCAAGAGGGCAAGTATGAAGTGCTCTCTCTCCCACACAAAGACACACACATGCACACACTAATAATAATAATAATAATAATAGTGCCAGAGGAAACTTTTGGAAGTAGTAGCTAGGTTTACGGCATAGGTGGTGGTGATGGTTTCATTGGTGTATACTTATCTCCAACCTCAGCAACTAATTATGTACAGCTTTTTATATGTTAAAAGAAAAATTTTAGGAAAAATAATAAAGCCTCTCAATCCACCTAAAAGTCATAATAGGGAAAAATTGTTAACAATAATTAAAATCACTTTGGGAGTTCCTGTTATGCCACACCACAAATGAATCAGACTGGGAACCATTAGGTTGTGGGTTCAATCCTTGGCCTTGCTCAGTGGGTTAACGATCTGGCATTGCCGTGAGCTGTGGTATAGGTTGCAGACGCGGCTCAGTTCTGGTGTTGCTGTGGCTCTGGCATAGGCCAGTGGCTACAGCTCCAATTAGACCCCTAGCCTGGGAACCTCCATATGCCGCGGGTGCGGCACTAAAAAAAAAAGAAAATTAAAATCACTTTGGATAATGAATAAATAAATAAACCCACCTTCTAAGATTAAATGCACAACAAGAAATTTTTTTATGGCCAAGGTATTGCTGGAGACCACAGAACAGATGAACTCTGCAGAAGGCTAATACCTGTGGATGCAGAGTTCTAAAGTACGGTCTCCTCCAAAGACAAGATAAAGGACTTATGAGAAGAAAAGCAAGTTTCAGAACAATATATACAATATGATTCTATTTCTGAAACAAGACTAAGAAATAATGCATAGAAAAATAGGGAAGAATATATACTAAACTATTAATGATATAGTTAAAATAACAAACACTAAAAATTATGACAATTAGAATGATAAAGGACTTCCACTTCCTAAGTGGATTGGAATTTCTAAAGTGTTTGAACTTTCCACAAAAAAACATGTACTACTTTTTAAGTTTAAAAATAACCAACACTATGGTGGGGCATGGCGGCGGCACCCTCCCTCCATGAGATCACTCTCTGTTTCTTTCTAGTACTCCCAATATACCTGGTTGCAGCATCCTCAAGCTTTTAGCTCCTAGCCTCTCTTCGGCTCTCTCGGTCCTCTCATGTCTTCACTCTTTCCTCCCCAGCCTAGACCTAGACCTCACAGTTGATCCTGTCTTCCAGTCTCTTAGCAGTATCGTCAATACTCTAATTCCAAGTCTTGCCATCACACCCACTAAAAGACCCACACTGGGTCAGTCTAGCTGTTCACCCTTCTCTCCTACAAACAGGCTGTTGGGACTGCTGGAGAAAACCACACATGGGTCCAGATCACATCACTGCAAATTCAGTCTCCATCCTCCACAGAGGGGCCTTTACACCTCCCAGCCTCCTTCCCTTGACAGCTCTCTACCCAACAACTATTTCAGGCTTACCTTCTATTTCTCATGCCCCTGCCCATACCCTCCTGCAGTTCTAGAGGATTTTTCCCACCCAGATCCTTCTGAGCTCCACTCCGTGTCTCCAATTTCTACAAGATGTCTCCACGTGGGGGTCCACAAGCACCTCAAGCCCCACCTGCCCCCTGGACCTGCTCTATCCTGAACCCCTCTGTGAATGGGATCACCATTCACACAATCATCCACGCTTCAAATCCAGGAGTCATCTATGACTTCTTCCCTCCCATCAGTCATATACTAACTAAATGTTATGGAACACCTTTGATGTGCCAAACAGTGTTCCAAGTCATTATAAGCATTAATTTAATCACCACAATACCCATAGATGTGTGTGCTATTATTCTCCCCCTATCATAGATAAGGAAACGGAGGCACAGAGAAGTAACCTGCCCCAGTTCTCAAACTAGTAAAGGGGAGAGCTGGGAGGTGAACCAGTCACTCTGGTTCCAGAGCCCACAGTCTTGATGGGTGACACTTTCTGCATCCACCTTGAGACTCGAACTTCTGATATCTCATGAACCCATGTACTCCTTCTCATCCCCTTGCCTTCCTTTGTTAACGTCACTCTCATGTCTTGCCTGGGTGACTAGAGCAGCTTCTTAACCGACCTCCCCGACTCCAGAATTTTGTCCCCACTTCCACCCCACCTGCACACCCTAGCTAGTCTCTGCACTGCAGCCATGGTGACTTTTTTTTTTCTTTTCCAAGGCTGCAGCCACAGCATATGGAGGTTCCCAGGCTAGGGGTTGAATCAGAACTACAGCTGCCGGCGTACACCACAGCCACAGCAACACAGGATCCTAGCCACGCCTGCAACCTACACCACAGCTCACGGCAATGCCAGATCGTTAACCCACTGAGCAAGGCCAGGGATCAAACCCACAACCTCATGGTTCCTGGTCGGATTCATTAACCGCCGCGCCACAACAGGAACTCCTATGCTGACTTTTCTAAAGGGAAAATCTGTCTATGTCACTTCCCTGCCTAAAATTCTTTAGTCCGGAACACTTCATAAACTTCTCAGCATGACATATATCTCAGGAGTCTGCCCTTGCACTTATTGCTCAAGTCACAGTTGACAAAGTCTCAGAGGCTCACACACATCCAGACTAGCACATAACACCTAGAATGCCTTTCTGCTCCCCTCCTCCCCCCAGATGAACTCTCATTTGTCCTTCTCGACTCAGATGTCACCTCTATCAGAAAGCCTCCTCTGACTCCCCATGGCTGCCCCTTCTTGATGAACTCACAGGTCCTCAGGCTCACCCTATCACAGTTATTTTTTCAGCTCCCTCTGCCATGTAACTTCCTTGAGCACAGGAATTATATCTTTCCTATCACTATATTCTCAATATCCAATACAGTGCCTTATATATACTTATTTAATAAATGTGTTAAAATTAATTCATGAAAATGACTTTCCACTGTGCCCAAACATGCCACTTTCACACCTCTATACCTTTTTACAGAATCATTCTTTCTTCACACACCCCTATCCCAGTGGCCTTGCAAACCTCTATTCACCCTACAAAACTCATCTCAAGCATCCCCAGAAGTAATTCATTTGAATGAATCCCCTAATTCATTTCAAAGAATGCCAATCACTTTGTCCTTTGCATTCACCTCCATTATTGAATCTAATACATTATACTGCAATTACTGGCTTACAAGCCTGTCTCTACCTCCAGAATGTGAGCTTTTTGACTACAGGGACTATGTATGATTGGCATAAAGGGGCTCAGTTAATTTTTGTTGAATTGAATTGAATATTAATTGTACTCATTAAAAGAGAATTTCCATGGCCAACAAGCACATGATAAAATGCTCAACATCAGTGATTATCAGTGAAATGCAAATCAAAACTACTATGAGGTACCATCTCCCACCTGTCAGAATAGCCATCATTAGTAAGTCCACAAATAACAAATGCTGGAGAGGGTGTGGAGAAAAGGGAACCCTCCTGCACTGTTGGGGGGAACATAAATTGGTACAACCACTATGGAAAACAGTATGGAGGTACCTTAGAAGACTGTACATAGAACTACCATATGACCCAGCAATCCCACTCTTGGGCATGTACCCAGACAAAGCTTTCCTTGAAAAAGACACATGCACCCGCATGTTCACTGCAGCACTATTCACAATAGCCAAGACATGGAAACAACCTAAAAGCCCATCTACAGATGACTGGATTAAGAAGATGTGGTATATATACACAATGGAAAACTAATCAGCCATAAAAAAGAATAAAATAATGCCATTTGCAGCAACATGGAAGGAATTAGAGACTCTCATACTGAATGAAGTAAGTCAGAAAGAAGAAAACAAATACCATATGATTTCACTTATATCTAGAATCTAATATAGGACACAAATGGACCTTTCCACAGAAAAGAAAGTCATGGATATGGAGAACAGACTTGTGGTTGCCAAGACGGATGGAGAGGGAGTGGGAGGGACTGGGAATGTGGGGTTAATAGATGCAAACTATAGCCTTTGGAATGGATAAGCAATAGGATGCTACTGTATAGCACTGGGAACTAGGTCTGGTCACTGGTGATGGAGCATGATAATGTGAGAAAAAAGAACATATATGTGTATGTGTGACTGGGTCATCTTGCTGTGCAGCAAAAAACTGTAAATCAGCTATAATGGAAGAAATAAAAATCAATATAAAAAAAGAATTTCCACTGTGCTAAAACATTTCTCAGATGAACTCTTTCCCTCTTTTTCCTTGATTTAAATATCAACCTCCAGCTCCTTTCAGTGTTTCCACATAACAGCCTAGTTAAGTAAGTGTTCTGTATATATGAAATAGTATCTTCTTTCAAAGAAAACAGAGCAAAATTCATTCTCAGCTAGCTCTTAGGAAAGAGAATTGACTTGTGGTCTCTGAGGAGGATGCAATCAAAGATGGTAGCAAGGGCTGCAGTCATCTGAAGGCCTAACTAGGACTAGAAAATCCGATTCCAAGATGGCTCACTCACACAGCTAGCAGGTTGTTTCTAGCTACTGGTGGGAGGCCTCAGCTGCTCCCATCATGGGCATCTCTACAGGGCTGCTTGAGCATCCTCATGGCATGATGACTGGCTGCTTCCAGAGCAAGTAGAGTGAGGGACCATGGGAAAGGGTGCAATGACCTTTGTAGCCCAGAGGTCACACGTGATCATTTACGCGAGATCTATGAGTCACACAGATTGGCCCTACTATCAGTGTGACAGAAGCAACACAGGGACGTAAATGCCAAGAAGTGAGGATCACCGGGAACCCTCTGGGCGGCCATCAACCACATCTACCTCATACACGTAGGATGAGGATTAAATGAGATAATATTTGTAAAGTACTTCGCTCTGCACAGTACCTGGCATATAAATGTTCTTAGTGTTATTAGCAGAAAATCTAGTTTAAAAAAAAAAAGCTGAAAAGACGGGAATTCCATTGAATTAAACCTTGCTTGCTGGAAATAAATAGGAGTATATGAAACCATTCACAGGCCTTCAAGTTCTGCTACTGCTAAAGGGAGGTCAGGGGCAATTATGCTCTGGGATACGGATAAATAACTCTTTACCCTAAAACATGGTTTTAGCAGGAAAACATCAAAGGAAAAAACTAGGGAAAACACTCAAAGAAATGCAACATGACTTTTGTCGCCAGTGAGGGGATCTCCAGGCATGAAAAGAATTAATTTTCTTATTTTAACCCTGCTTCTTCTTTTGGTTTTCTACTCTTTCCAAAGCTGTTACAGCCCTTGGTTTCCATTTGTTTGATCTCTTTAAAATGGGATTATTTCGTATTTCAGAGGTCCCCACATTGGCCTCTGCTGTCTTCCCCCTGAAATACTTTCTGAAAACAACCTGTCTTTGCAGGATCCGTGACTTACTACACATGAGGGAGATAAAAGAGAAATTTCAGAAAGAATCTTCTTATTTGATCCAGGTTGAAGAAAAATGAAGGTGTGATTTGTTTTATTTTGTTTCGTTTTAGGCAAGAAATAGATTTATTAAGATAGGATGCTTGTGAGAGATGCAAGCCAGCAGGCAAGGAGGCTCTGAAGATGAATTTTGTATTTTGTTCTGGTCACCAATTCCAACATGTATGTGTGTTTTTATGTATGTGTGGTGGGGGGGCAGGGGATGTTCCCCACAACAATGAGTAATTTATCAACATGGATATGGTAACAGATTCCACAGGTTAAGCGTTCAGTCCGAAAGACTCCACCACCACACTTCAAATACCAGTCGCAAGCCCGGTTTGTTAGCTGTGCTTCTGACCCACCAGCTCTAAATCAGAGGTTTCCAAGTCCCAGAATCAGGTTCAATCAGTCAGTGGCTCCCAGAACTCAGAGAAACATTTTACTTACTAGATTACCAGTTACTACAAAAGGGTATAACTTGGCAACGGCCTGAAAGAAGAGATGCACAAGGCAGGGTATGGGGAAGGGACACAGAACTCCCACGCCTTCTCCAGGGGTAACACTCTCCCCAAATATACATGCATGTATTTGCCAACGCAGCAGCTCTCGGAACCCTAGCCATGTAGGTTTTTACGGAGGCTTCATTACATAGGCAAGATTGATTACTGGCTATCAGCAATGGATTCAACCTCCAGCCCCCTTCCCCAAGAAGGGGTAGGGAGGTGCAGGAAAGAAGAGTTCAACCCTCTAATCACATGGTTAGTTCTCCTGGCAATTGGCAGCCCCAACCGGAGGTGGGTCCAGAGTCACCTCATTAGCATAACAGAAGATGCCTTTTTCTCTCTTGTTACTTAGGAAATTCCAAGAGCTTTAGGCCCTTTATGCCAGAACAGGGGGTGAAGACCAAATACATATTTCCTAAGATAAATCACAATATCAAAAATGAACAGTGAAAATTAATTTTTCCAAAGCCTCAAATTACAAAAAGAACTGCTTCTCTAAAGGAAAATGTCAGATGCTGGAAGTTTGTTCAAATTGTAGAAGCTTCCAGGCCAGACACAGGCAGGGAAAAAGTCAAACATCCAACTCCAGGCCATTTAGGAAGAAGGAAACAACCGAAACAGAGAGAGCCATATGTGCAGAAAGTGATTATTACTATTTGTGAGCCCCAATTCACATCATTTTTATGACTTATACCAAGAATCTGCAAGTATTACAGCTCCAAGACAGACTACTTTTTTCACTAGGGAATTCAAACATCTTTCATTTTACTACATAGTAGAGTATCTACTATATACAAAGCACTGTATTAGTTAATTACAAGTAAAATCATATTGTTTTTTAGGAATGGAGATATAAGTTAGCAATATTTGGGAGAAAATAGTTTCAAATGATGCAACTGACAAGGGCTTAGTCTCTAAAATATACAAATAACTTATATAACTCAACAGCAAAGAAAACCAACAACCCAACTGAAAAATGGGCAAAGACCTGAATAGACATTTCTCCAAAGAAGATATACAGATGGCAAACAACCACATGAAAAAATGTTAAACATCACTAATTATTAGAGAAATGCAAATCAAAACTACTAGGAGGAGAGGGGGTATAACTCAGTGGTAGAGCATTTGACTGCAAAACTACTAGGAGGTACCACCTCACATCTGCCAGAATGACCTTCATTAATAAGTCCACAAATAACAAATGCTAGAGAGGGTGTGGAGAAAAGGAAACCCTTCTGCACTGTTGATGGGAACATAAATTGATGCAACCACTGTGGGAAACAATATGGAGGTGCCTCAGAAAACTAAATCTAGGAGTACCATATGACCCAGGAATCCCACTCTTGGGCATATATCTGAACAAAACTCTCCTTGAAAAAGGCACATGCACCCATATATTCACTGCAGCACTATTCACAATAGCCAAGACATGGAAACAACCTAAATATCCATCAACAGATGAATGGACTAAGAAGATGTGGTATATATACATAATGGAATACTACTCAGCCATAAAAAAGAACAAAATAATGCCATTGGCAGTAACATGGATGGAACTAGAGACTCTCATACTAAGTGAAGTAAGTCAGAAAGAGAAAGACAAATACCATATGATTTCACTTATATCAGGAATCCAATATATAGCACAAATGAACCTTTCCACAGAAAAGTAACTCATGGACATGGAGAAGAGACTTGTGGTTGCCAAGGGAGAGGGGGATAGATTGGGATGGACTGGGAATTTGGGGTTAACAGATGCAGACTATTGCCTTTGGAATGGATAAGCAATGAGATCCTGCTGTATAGCACTAGGATCTATATCTAGTCACTTATGATGGAGCATGATAATGTGAGAAAAAGGAATGTATATGTGTATGTGTGACTGGGTCACCTTGCTGTCCAGTAGAAAACTGACAGAACACTGTAAACCAGCTATAATGGAAAAAAATAAAAATCATTAAATAAAATAAAACAGATGCAAACTATTGCATTTGGAGTAGATAAGCAATGAGATCCTGCTGTATAGCACTGGGAACTATATCTGGTCACTTGTGACAGAACACAATGGAGGATATGTGAGAAAAAGAATATACAGGAGTTCCTGCCGTGACACAGCAGAAATGAACCTGACTAGGAACCGTGAGGTTGCGGGTTCGATCCCTGGCTTCGCTCCGTGGATTAAGGATCCAGCATTGCCATGAGCTGTGGTGTAGGTCGCAGATGTGGCTGGGATTTGATGTTGCTGTGGCTGTGGTATAGGCCTACACCTGTATTTCCAATTGGGAACCTCCATACGCTGCGAGTGCGGCCCTAAAAAAGCAAAAAAACAAAACAAAAATAATATATATATATATATGTATGACTGGGTCACTTTGGTGTACAGCAGAAATTGACAGAACACTGTATATCAACTACAATGGAAAAAATTAAAATCATATAAACTTAAAGAAAGAAGCCAAAAGCCCCCTCCACACACCCCCCAAAAAGAAAGCAATATTAGCATACTGTAATAAGCACCCAGAAATCTAACTGGATTTTGCCTTTGGCTTTGCCTATGTGCCCGCTTTCAGGCTTTATCACATCTCTAAGTGAAAATCATTGCTGCAATTTGATAGAGTGTGATAAATTTTGCTTTTAGTTTCACTGGGGTGGATAAAAATAAAGTGATATGGTTTTCTAAAAGATTTTATTGTGAAATATTATGCACATATAGAAAAGTGTCTCCAAAATCAGCTGAATGATTAAAAAGTGAACAATGCATAATGATCACCCAAGTAAAGAAAAAGAACATTGCCACCCCCCTGGGAGGCCCCTCAAATGCCCTCTTCATCACTAAGCCCTCTCATCCTCTTTAATAATCTAAGCATATATCCCTAAACACTAGAGTTTTGCCTGGTTTTTAACATTTAGAACAAAGGAATCACACAGTATGTAATATGCCTGGCTTCTTTTGTCCTACTTTATGTATCTATTTTGTTCCAATTATTATCATTTAAGTACAATAGTTCACTTTTTGACTATTCTATTTACTAATCCATCCTATTATTGGTTAACATTTGGGTTGCTTTTAATTTGAGGCTATCATAAACAATGCAGCTATGATGGAGTTCCTGCTGGAGTTGCACGGCACAGCGGATTAAGAATCCAACTGCAGCGGCTTGGGTCACTGAGGAGGTACAGATTCAATCCCCAGCCCAGCACAGTGGGTTAAAGGACACAATGTTACCACAGTTGCGGCTCAAATTCAGTCCATGGCCCAAAGACTTCCACATGCCATGGACATTGCTGTGAGCTGTGGTGTAGGCCGGTGGCTGTAGCTCCGATTAGACCCCTAGACTAGGAACCTCCATATGCCATGAGTGCAGCCCTAAAAAGACAAAAAAAAAAAAAAATAATAATAATAAAGTCCAAACTCAAAGAGAAGGGGTTCAGCTCTATCGTTGCAGGCCCTGGTCATCAATCCCTGTTGCATTAGCCCATAAAGACTGCCCAACCTCTTAGTCTCTCAGCTTCTTCCTTGAAATTTGCATGTGCTCTCAAGGGCACCAAGTTTGGTGCTAACTTTCCTGGGTTGCTGTTCCCCTGGACCAGATCTGATAAATCCTCACCATTTGTTAGCCTTCTAATGTCCTGAAGCAGGCCTCTGTTTATAACCTGCTCAGTTTTTCTAGTTGCCCCTAGCAGGAAGATGGACCTGCAGTCTTACCATTCTTGGAAGCAGAAACCCTCATTTACTAAGTGAAGACGGTTAGGTGAGAAATCGTAACCCGTGTTTAAAGAATTTTCCAGTAGTACACCTTTTTGGAAAATCTGAAGGTAAAATGCAAAAATGGAGCACAACACAAATAACGCTCAGCACTAGTAGCAATGCACTTGGAGCACTCCTCGGTGAAACTGATAACCCATTCATGCCACTAATCTAAGATATATGGAACCGATGTCTTTTGACATCTTGATCATTTGGGATAGAAACTCAGTGTATTAGCACCAAAAATCTACTTGCAGAACTTTAATGGCCAAAAGTAAACATTTTTAATTTATCTACCAAGCAGCCAAGGGCATATTTTCCAATTCATTTTCACTTGAAGAGCCCTCAAAAAGCAAAAAAATTGAAAAGGTATACTAAAACTTTAGCTAGATCTGCACTTTAGCTAGATCTTCTTTCAGAAAGAGGCTTCATCCATGTATAGATGCTAAGGCTCACTTATCACAGATACCCTCAGATGACATGGTGAAATGTATGAAATACACAGTTCTTATTTTTGCAATGCCCAGCCTCTCCTTCCAAGTTTATGAGCCCTATTTGTACCATTCTGTCGAGGTTCTCAGGCTTTCTCATTTCTCCTGATCAAACTACAGGATTACTTGGTAGTACAACCTCTGAAACTCTCTCCTTCCATCTCACTCCCTTTCCCCGGCTTAGACTCAGCAGGTTTCAACGAAACACCATCATCGCCTCAAGAAAGCCTTTCTCCTGGCTCCTTGAAGTCCCCTCATTATATGTGCTCACAACAATCTGCACTTTTCACACAGTGAGTAAACTGTTTGTGTAACTAGATTTTTACATCTGCTGTCTTCACCAGAGAGCAAGTTTCATGAGTTGAGAGACCTTGAATCACCGTGCTCACCACTGGTATGTATGCCTAATATAGTGCCTGGCATGGAATCAATAAATATTTGTTGAATGGTTAGTGGGCAGCTAAAAAAGTGAACCATTTATGATGTGTTCTTTCTCAAGGATATCTTCATTTTATAAAAAAATCATTTGGCAGGTATCTATTGGTTTGTTTGTTTTTTTTAATTTGTCTTTTTTGCCTTTTTCTAGGGCCACACCTGCAGCATATGGAGGTTCCCAGGCTAGGGGTCTAATCAAGAGCTGTAGCTGCCGGCCTTCGCCACAACCACACCAACGTGGGATCCGAGCCGCCTCTGCAACCTACACCACAGCTCATGGCAACGCTGGATCCTTAACCCACTGAGCAAGGCCAGGGATTGAATCCGCAACCTCATAGTTGCTAGTTGAATTCGTTAACCACTGAGCCATGACGGGAATTCCTCTATTTGTTTCTAATACTCTGTATTCATTCACCCTCCTTCTGAGACCATTATCATGTTTCCTTAGGGAAACACTCCACTTCTTACTCCAATCCAGGAATGGCCTATCCCAGTATCATATCTTCCCCGCCACAGTGACTGGTTCATGACAGGGCAAATGACCCAAGTCAAATGAATCAGAGTCAGTGAGACTTAATTCTGACTTTACTGGGACCACTAAAAAAGAGGATGCTTTCCTTCCACTGATGTTTCTGAGAAGTGAGATATGAGCTTAATGATGCTGCAAACCCTCTTGCCCCTATAAGGGGAGAAGCTGTCTGAGAATGAAGCCACACAAATCACAGAAGTGCCAAGAGACTGATTTTTTTTTTGTCTTTTTGCCTTTATCTAGAGCCGTACCTGCGGCATATGGAGGTTCCAGGCTAGGGGTCTAACAGGAACTGTAGCTGCCGGCCTTCGCCACAGCCACAGCAACGTGGGATCCGAGCCGCGTCTGCAACCTACATACACCACAGCTCACAGCAACGCCGGATCCTTAACCCACTGAGCAAGGCCAGGGATCGAACCTGCAACCTCACGGTTTTTAGTCGGATTTGTTAACCACTGAGCCATGAACGGGACCCCAAGAGACTGATTTCTGATGGCATATTTGAATCCTTAGATCCAGCCAGGAACTTTTCAGTTATCTGAGCCAGTTTATGTTCTTTGACATAAGTGCCATCTGAGCTGTATGCTATGACCACAGTTTCTTGACAAAGTGGCTCCCTAATAAATAATTGCAGTCCATCTATTATTTATAATGTATTACCACAGAATGAATAACTTGGGAGATATCCAGACCATAACATGTAAAAGCAATTTTAATGATCTTGTTCATTTTGTCAAACATACTAATTTAAATGTGGCAGAAGAGCTATTTTAAATCCACGTTTGCCTTACTAAAATATAATCATTTCTAATACGTATGCCATTGATTCTGTTACCACCAGAGTCTAAAGACCAGCAGGTCTGTAAGAGCACAGTGAGAATGCCTTTGCCTTCTACAGCTACACATGATGAATGTTCATTTGAAAAATTTGCTTCAATTCACACACACACACATACATCACTCAAGGCAATCTATTTTATACGCTTATGAATGCTAGGCAATGTGTATTATTTTCACTGCAGCAAATTCATATACATATGCATATTTATTTATGAATTTGCTGCAAAGAAGAAATATTGAAATTACCATTCATTGATAAATAAAATCCACTTATATGGGATCCAACCATGAAATCAATGAGGGCTTATTCATATTTTAATATCAACAACAGAAGAAATGACTTACACCTGCTGGTTTAGCAAAAATAAAAACTAATTTAAAAAAACTGCGGTCTGTCATTCCTTGGTGACTTCTTTGTGGAAGAAATCTAAGCAAAGGAAAATATTAATTTCTTTTCCTAGCAAAACAATCCCTAATCCAATTGCCCTTTTCTCCAGTGTGCTGTATCATTTCCTCTAATCTATGGAATTTCCTAACATGAAAAAAAAATGTTCTCATTGACTATAATGGGTTTAGTGGATCATTTTCTCAAAACTATTTATCCTACTTGGATTTAAGAATGCGTACTCAATTAAGGATACCCTTTAACAGTATTTAACCCTTTATAACAATCTATTCTTGCAAAGGATTTCTTTGCCCAGTATAATTTTCCCCTTCTACTCTCCTTCTTCTGTAAGAACCCACTGCCTTGTCCAGAAAGGGTAAGGAGATCCAGCCAGTCACAGTATCCTGTTCTCACATGCTCTGGTCTTGGATGTGAGCATGTGACCCTAAAAATGCCAATCAGAATCCTCCCCTTGAAAGATAGCTGAACATTGGGAAAGAGAAGTTCTTTCTTTGGAACTTCTGGGCTGAAAATGAATTTAAAGATATCAGCAGGTACATGGAGAAGGCATTCTGACCAACAAAGCCATGGGGATAGAAGCAGAAATATGAGCAGGAAGGACCAGTTTCAGGAGAGAAGAAGGACAAATATAAGTGAACCCTAGTCATATTGAAAGTAGTTCTAAACTTGCAGCCCTGGTATCTGCGGCTCACCTTTTGACACTATGAGCATCCTAGTGTCTTAGTGTCCCAACAACATGGACTAATAATTTCCTTATTTTTTTTAGCAGTACTGAAGTTTGAAGTACGTTTCTGTCACTTGAAATTTAAAACTCCATAATGATAATCGTTTTATTTTTAGGAATCATAACACTTATCTGAAAATTACCCTGGTATTGAAGAAGAAAATTTTCTTTTTCTTTTCTTTTTACAGTTGCAGCCACGGCATATGGAAGATGGAAGTTCCCAGGCCAGGGATTGAATCCGAGCTGCAGCACAATGTTGGATCCTTTAGCCCACTGCGCTGGGCCAGGGAGCAAACCTGCACCTCTGCAGCCCCCTGAGCCACCGCATTTGGATTCTTAACCCAATGTGCTACCAGCAAAAAACTCCAACGAAGATTTTTAAATAACTATTATGCAAAGGTGTGAGTTGTTATTTCCAAAGCAAGTTGAAAATGCCTCACTTCTATTAGGATAGGAAATAATAAATTTATATAATTTGCACTTATATATAATGTATAGACTAATTTGTACCATCAAATATACCATCCAGGATGCCTAGATATCTGGAAATCATTGAATATTTGGATAAAGTAACCCAGGACAAGGTTAATTCCATAAATAAACTATTCTGCTCTTACCAAGCCCACACTTGAATATGACTGGCATGTAGCAAGGTCTCTGCAGAAGCTCACATGGATCCAAATACTCTGATCATCCAGAATGTATGAGTCCAGAAGAAAGAACTGAAAATATTTCATTTTCAAACTTTAACGATGAAAGACTATAGACAGTTACAGAGAAAATCCCTTATAAAAAACTACATTTTACATCATCTTCTCCAAATACTCACAATTAAAGTTATTCGTGGACATTATTTATTAAACAACCTTATTTGTTAATCAAATCCTCTGACAAAAATAATGCCTGGGAATCAAATTTCCTTCACAAAATTTCTTTAATAAAGCCAGCCAGTCACCTAACAGCAATCTGGATTTACTCACTGACCCTTTCATGGCTCCAATTGACACGAGTAAAGAAAGGGACCAGTGCTTTCATCAGGCTCCACCAGCCATTAGAGATATGGAAAACCCCAGAAGCAACTGAACAGCAAGCTGGCTTGACCCTGCTCAACTGAGTGCTTTCAACACTGATCACTGTCTCACACATCCTCACTAGCAACTACTTGTTAAATGTTGCATGTCTACCTTTTATTAAAATGTCAAATAGAATTCTTTTAATTCATTTTGGATGGCTATCATAACAAAATTCAGTAATGAAAACCAATGACAGACAATAGTTACAGACTAAAACTGCACTTGAGCTGTCTGGCATATAACAGGGCCATTTTTCTTCTTTCAGTTATCTCACTGGTAAATACTGACTTGGAAATTCTGAGTGTGGTACTTTCACAGTGTTTGGCTATATCAATTCCCATTAAAAGTATGAAAAATATCTATGTCCAGCCTATATCTCTAGTAAGAAGAACAACAAAATTTTCTCCTAAAATTAAAGAGGATCTCCATTTCCAGTAATGGCAGCTAACAATTGAACCAACAATTCATGTGAACACAACTAAAAATTCCAGGTGAAAAAATATTTTTTAAACTACTTAGAAGTATTAAAGTGCTTTTGGACTTGCCTTGTGGCACAGCAGGTGAAGGATCTGCATTGTCACGGCAGTGGCTCAGGTCACTGCTGCAGCACAGATTCGATCCCTGGACTGGGAACTTCCGCATACCACGGGTATGGCCAAAACAAATAACAACAACAGCAAAAAGGAAAAAAAAAGGTATTAAACAGCTTTCAAGATAGTAAATAATTACCAGAGTAAAATCCAAAGGAAAATAAACACCAGAGGCATAAGCAAAGCACTAGAACTTATAACCACTTTTGCCCTAGGGCATTGTTAGTCCAGAAAAATCTGGGTTTTGGTTTTGTTGGCCTTGCTGAGCAATTTCTGAGACAGAAATCAATAATTAGAGTTCACTCCAGATGGGAGGTATAATGAGAGATCTTTTTCACCTTAGGCTGGGGCCCATATTAAACCTGGCCACTCCATCACCAACCCCAGAATATCATCATAAAATCTGTCATGGTGCTAATCAGAGAAAGAGAATAAAAAGAAAAAGGAAGAAAAATACCCCAAAAAGTGGAGTCACTTCTGACTCACATTTGCAGCTCAGGTCCCAACCATTTAAACTTTCCATCCAATTTCAAGCCATGAGCTAGATTTAGGGTAGTCCCAGACTGGGACTGGTCAGAAGCAAATATAAATGTTCCATGGAGGAAGGCACCATCCTACCAGATCTCAAAAGATAAAAATCCCAGGAGTTCCCATTGTGGCACAGTGGGTTAGGAACCCAACTACTATCCATAAGGATGTGGGTTTAATCCCTGGCCTCGCTCAGTGGGTTAAGGATCTGGCATCGCTGCAAGATGCAGTGTAAGTCACAGTCAGTGTGGCCTGTGGTGTACGCTGGCAGCTGCAGCTCCAATTCGACCCCTAGCCCAGGAATTTCCATACACCATGGGTACAGCTCTAAAAAGAAAAAAAAAAATCCCTAGAAATAATATTTCAAAAATAATAAGGAACAAAAAACAAGCAAACACAAGAAAACAAGACACAATGAGCAAAATTAAAGAGACAGGAGAAAGATCATCAAAGATTTCATATAGGGGACTTAATGGATACAGACTATAAAACAACTACAATTACTATGTTTAAAGTACTAACTGACAGCCTTGATGATCTCTTCAGGACACAGAAATCTATAACCAAAAAATTTTACAGCAATTTTGTAAAACAAATGGACTCTTCAAAAATGTTAATGTCCTGGAGTTCCCGCTGTGACTCAGCAGCAATGAACCCGACTAGCATCCATGAGGACGTGGGTTCGATAATCCCCTGGCCTTGCTTAGTGGGTAAAGGATCTGACAATGCGTGAGCTGTGGTGTAGGTCACAGACATGGCTCGGATCCTGCATTGCTGTGGCTGTGGTGTAGGCTGGCAGTCACAGCTCCAATTTGGGAACCTCCATATGTTGCAGATATGGCCCTAAAAAGACACACACACACAAACACACACACACACATGTTAATGAACTAAAAAGCAAAATCCAGCAACCCCTCCCCTCAAAAAAATACCAAGGGAACTATTCTACACTAAAGGAGACTAAAAAGCTTAAAAACTCAGTGCAACATATGATCCTTGACTGGATCCTAAATTCAATTAAACGCACACACGGACAACAAGGGACATTATTCAAAACTGGGGGAAATACGAATATGGAATATATTAGAAAATACTGTATTAATTTTCAGTTTATGGACTGTAATAACAGTATTGTGATTATGTGAAAGAATGTTCTTAGGAAATATCTGCTAATGTACTAAAGGAGCAGTGTCATATTTCCCTTCTCTAAGTTATAAGCTCTCAAGTTCAAGTGCTCTCAAGTAGTTCAAGAAGAAAAGCAGAGAGAGAGAGAAAGATGAAGCAAAAGCAAATGTGGCAGAACATTAACAACTGATGCCTCAGAGTTCCCGTAGTGGTGCGGTGGAAATGAATTCAACTAGGAACCAGGAGGCTGCGGGTTCCATCCCTGGCCAGCAGCTACAGTTCTAATTCAACCCCTAGCCTGGAAACCTCCATATGCTGCAAGTGTGGCCCTAAAAGGCCAAAAAATGAATACATAAAATAAAACCAGTAATAACAACTGATGACGCTAAGTAAAGGCTATTTGGGTACTATTACTTCAAGTTTTCTTTAGATTTGGAAATTTTTAAGAACAAAATGTTGTAGGGGGAGGAAGTCATATAGAAAATTTCAAAAGATCCAGATAGAATACCTAGCAATGAAAGATAGAATTACTAAATTTAGAAATTTCTTGAGTATACAGGTGAAGTTAAGAGGCACGGAGGACAGAGATCTGACAGAATGGGAACCTTGAGAGAAGGAAGTGAGTTGCGATCAATATCTAAAAAGTAATAGCTGAGAGGAGTTCCCTTCGTGGCTCAGTGGTTAACGAATCTGCCTAAAAACCATGAGGTTGCGGGTTCGATCCCTGGCCTTGCTCAGTGGGTTAAGGATCCGACGTTGCCGTCAGCTGTGGTGTAGGTTGCAGACGTGGCTCGGATCCCGCATTGCTGTGGCTGTGGCGAAGGCCGGCAGCTGTAGCTCCGATTAGACCCCTAGCCTGGGAACCTCCATATGCCGCGGGTGTGGCTCTACATAAAAAGGGAAAAAGACAAAAAAAAATAAAAATAAAAAGTAACAGCTGAGAATTTTACAGCAATGTTGAAAAAAAAAAAACAGTATATAGATTCAAAAAGCCCAACAAATCCCAAGCTAGATGGGTAGGGGCCAGTCTATACCCAGACTCAGAGACAGGGAAAAAAACCAAAACCAAACAGATACATCATTTAAAAAGGCCAATCAAAAAGACAGATTATCTTTAAAGGATCTATGGTTAGACTGAGAGCTAATTCCTCAATAAAATAGAAGCCAGAAAACAGGAGAATGATGCATTCAAATGTACTGGAAGGAGAAACTGCCACCTGTTAATTCTGTAACAAGCAAAGATAACTTTCAAGAGTAAGAGCAAATCAAAGACACTTTTGGACAAACAAGTGTGGGAAGATTCGCCATAACAAACCTACTTCACATGTGGGTCTTTAGCACTGACTGTGACTAATCTACATTGACTGATGTTTTAGATTCTGCTCTCCAGGATTCTGCTCTTCTCTCCAACGATCCATCTGCTAAGTCACAAGAATAATGAACAACTATTGGTGAAAATAACTTTGAAAACGTTAATATACAAATTACCCATTTCAAGTCTCAATGATGCTCCAAAGTTGTCATGCACACAAATTCATGAGTAGGTGTACCTCCACAATGAGGTACAACTTTTCCAAAAGGAGAAACCAAAATAATGTGAACTCAGGAGGGACATCACTTGTCCCTGATGCATAATCATATGAGTCTGTTCTATGGTTCCATACTAATTACTTTACAAATAGAAATATCATTACCCATATGTAAGTTCTCTTCTAAACAAAACAAAAATACATGAGGGGTGACCTGAAACTGAACCGGTTATATTTAGGGACTCATTTGCAAAGGTCAGTGTCCTTTGCTACAAATCCATTTCTTATGCAGATGAGAAGTTTAACCTGCCCTATGGCACTTGGCATAATTAGCCAGCTGCACCCTCATAATAAGGTGCAGATGGTTAATTATACCAGCAAATAACTGCCCACTTGTGGACACAAAAGCCTGTACCTAAAAAGCACTGAAAGTATACTTGGGCCTAAAATTTATGCTCCTACAAACAAAACACTTATTTCCAAGGTTTCATCTGTGAGCAGACCACGATGGGCTCCAAACATTAACACTGCTGAGGTCTGGCTGGAGGAAGGGACACTGGCCAGAAACCCTATTTCAACTAGGGTTGAAGAAAGTGAAATCTTTCATGGGGTGCTGAATCTTTGTTGAAAAGTCTCCTAAAGGTAATCTGTTGTAATAAGAATCTTAAATAAACTGAAACTTTGGCTTCCACAGAACCCAAAGTAAACTCTATAGTCTTCAGATTAACTCTGAAATGAAAGAATCCTTTTTTACAGGCAAACATGTCAACATTAACTGTCTTAGGAAGGAAGGAAAAAAAAAAGACTAATTTTCCTGTGCCCTTGAGGAATTTCTTAGGCTAGCTAAACTCCTAGAATTTAGAAAGCCACGTGAGATACAACATATCCAATGGTAGTACCTGTTGTATCTGAGACTGTTCCAAAGACGCCACTTAAAAATACATTCTGCCAATCCCCATATGGCAAGAACAGGATTT
Organism: Catagonus wagneri; assembly: GCA_004024745.2. Classification (NCBI taxonomy): domain Eukaryota; kingdom Metazoa; phylum Chordata; class Mammalia; order Artiodactyla; family Tayassuidae; genus Catagonus; species Catagonus wagneri. The sequence continues at coordinate 3,932,602 of PVHT020000012.1, read as the reverse complement.
AGGAAGAAAGCAGAGAAGAGGTAAATACTAAAACCCAAGTTTGGTAGTTCTATGCCAGCTGTAGTGCTCTCAGCGTGCAGGGGTCAAGATGACAGGGTTGGGGAACAAAATGCTAGTCTGCTTGAATCTGCACAGGACCCTTCCTCTGAAGAACCCACAGGGTGTGTGATTCTATTCAGTTTAATTGTACGTTGGGGGAGAGGAAAAGCTGCTTACCATGGTTTTAATTGCTAAGCACATACTATGTTTTTGGGAACCATCTGTTTAACTGTATTTTCAAGCAGCGATGCAAAAACACAAATGATTAACAAGCACAAAATTTCCCTACCACTAACAGTTTTAACATAACGAGCTAGACTGTGAAAGAGTATGTTGCCTTTTTCTTCTCTGCAATATTTCATGATTTCGCAACTGACAACCTACCATTTATTACAGAATCTCATTCTGGTAGAGCTAAACTTATTAATTAGAATTCTTAGATTACATTTCTCTGGATTCCTTTTGATTAAACTTTAATTCCCTCTGAGAGTGACAGGGATTATATCAGAAATGAAATACCTAAGGCTCCTATTTTCCACCTCCCACTAAAATCTTTGAGACTTCATATAATACACATTACCTATAATTCATCACCAGAGACATTCCAAAGCATTGCGCAACTAATTTTTGGCTTTTATAAACACAAATTTCTGCCTTCTTGATTTTGAAATATGCTTACCACACTGTTATTTTAAAAGCCACAAGTATTGTTAATTGTTTTCAGGCATGAATAAAAATAGCATAACCTTGAAATTTATTTTAACTAAGGATTTTTCAAAGCCAATGACGCAAACTTGGGTGGATTGTTTATAATAAAAACAAACATCAACCATGTAATTGTACAGAACTTAGAATAGAATTAGGCAAAGTTTTCTAACTTGGGCTTACAACAGTAGTTTAAAGAAATAGAAACAGGGAGTTCCCATCGTGGTTCAGCGGAAACGAATCTGACTAGTAACCGTTACAATGCACGCTTGATCTCTGGCCTTGCTCAGTGCATTAAGGATCCGGCGTTACCATGAGCTGTGGTGTAAATCACTGGATTCTGGCGTTGCTGTGGCTGTGGCACAGGCCAGTGGCTACAGCTCTGATTCAACCCCTGGCTTGGGAACCTCCCATATGCCGTGGGTGCTGCCCTAAAAAGACAAAAAAAAAGAAACAGAAACAGACTCAGATGAAGTCAGATCATAGCGTTACTCAGAGCAAACATACTCAGGACATTTTTTTTTTTTTATTAAAGTACTGTTGATTTACAACGTTGTGCCAATTTCTGCTGTACAGAAAAGTGACCCAGTTCTCTATATATTCTTTTTCTTGTATTATCTTCCATTACATTCTATCCCAAGGAAGTGGATATAGTTCCCCGTGCTATGCTGTATTCCGGACATTTTAGATAGCTTGTTAAAGCAAAGAGATGCCATTTAAAAATAAAATGCAGAAGGTGATTTCAAACTGGCAGTGAAATTACAAGAGGTTTCTTTCTTAGTCAGATTAAGGACTAATTTTTCCTTAAAGTCAGGAAAGCTGACTCTTCAGTATTCATTTTAAGATGAAGACCACCACTTTAACAACATCCTATGCTCTCTGAAAAGACTTTCAGCCACGCACAAAAAGTCCACACTTCTTCCCTACCAAGGAAAGGGAAAATGTGACCCTTTAAAAAAAATCAGAGAACCAAAATACTCTAAACCCCAAAGAAGTAAAAAGACTGATTTCACAGCTTTTCAAATTCAATTGCAGTAGAGGCATTTTGTGATACGCCAATTCCTCACTTCCATTCTCCCATTCTAAATCCTTCTAGCCATGATCCTACAATGATTTCCGCTTTATTTCAAGCCTCCTTCTCCCTTGCAAGACATTTTATATGAAGAGCAGCCAAATGCTAAGTGCCTCTGCAGTGTTAATGAGGAAATAGATCTTAGGAGAAATTACATGAGAGAAAGAAACCGCCCTCGGGAAACAGCTGCTTCTCCACTTTTAATGACAGCAACTGTGACGGAGCGTGCCACTGTGCCCTGCGTTCTGAAATGTGCTGTCCTACACCAGTCATCTTTATCCTTAGAGGTTCAAATCCCACTGGGAACAGAGTAAAAGCTATGATCACTATCCCCCAACAGATGAACATAAAAACATAAAAACTAAAGGTCCACATATGCAGGGTCAAGAATATCCACTCTATGCAGATCCCAAAATTAAAACATGATTTCAGTACTCACAGGCAATGTGGGTTTCTTTCACAGTTGATAAGAGTCTTCATCTTCTAAATGTTTTTTATTCTTTGAGAAAACCATTCTCGAAGCTATACTGAAGCTTGTGAAACTATACCAATCAATAACCTAATAACTTTCCCCTCTACTTTGTGATTACATAAATCATTCTCACAAACAATCTAGAGGTAGTAATGTGTCTTCCTCAAATAATTCTAAGTTTGCTCATATACAAAACAGGAAATAAAATATAAAACCTAAATCTATAAAACTTCAAGAAGAAAATGTGGAAGAATATCTGTACTACCCTGGGTTAGCCAAAAAAGTTTAGAATAGTGTGTAATCCGTAATAGAAAAAAATAGTAAATTGAACTTCATCAAAAAACCTCATCAAAACTTTTGACTTTGAAAGACAACTCAGTAAGAAGACAACTGAGTAAGTCTTGGGCAAAAGATATGGACAGAAACTTCACCAAAGAAGAGACAGAATAATAAATAAGCTCATGTTGTTCAACATCACCAGTCACCAGGAAAATGCAAATTTAAAACAATGAGAAACCACTACACACCTACAAGAATAACGAAAATTAACAAAATTGTCACCTGCTGACAAGGATGTAGAGCAGATGAACCTCTCATACAATGATGGTAGAAATGTAAAATGGTACAGTTATTTTGGAAAACAGTTTGGCAGTTTCTTATAAAATTAAATATACATTTGCCATAGCAATCCCACTCCCAGGTATTTATCCAATAATAGAAATATGTCCATATAAAGACCTGCCTGTGAATGTTTATATCAGCTCTATTTATTTATAGTCACCAAATACTGGAGTAATCCAAATGTCCAACAACTGGTAGAACATCTATTCAACTGAATAGCACTCAGCAATAATAAGGAAGGCACTACTGTTACGTGTAACAATACAAATAAATCTCAAAGGCAATATGTTAAATAAAACAAACCAGGCAAAACTGTTTTGTGTTTTATAATTCCATGTATACGATATTCTGGTAAACACACAAATCAGATTATTGGCTGCCAGGGGCTGGAGGTGCGGAAAGCAGACTGATTTGACTACAACTAGCAACAAGGGAGATTTCTGAGCTAAAGGAATCATTCTATACATTTATGTGGACACATCACGATATATTTTTCAAAAATCATAGGAAGGTACATCCCAAAGGGATGAATTTTGGGAAAATGTCCATTCTCATCCTCTGCCCATTTTTAAGTGGTTGTTTGCTTATTTGTTTGTTTTGATGTTGAGCTATATGAGTTCTTTGTATATTTTGATATTAATCCCTTATCAAATACATTGTTTGCAAATAGCTTCTTCCATTCCATAGGTGGCTTTTTCTTTTGCTGATAGTTTCCTTCACTGAGCAAAAGCTTTTTAGTTTGATGAAGTCCCATTTGCTTATTTTTGCTCTTGTTTCCCTTGCCTAAGAAGACATATCAAAAAAAATACTACTAGGACCATTGTCAAAGAGCATACTGCCTGTGTTTTCTTCTAGAATTTTTATGGTTAAAGATATTTAAGGCTTTAAACCATTTTGAATTTATTTTTGTGCATGGTGTGAGATAGTACTCCAGTTTGACTCAGTGGACTGTTCATTTTCACAGTGCTTTTTATTGACGAAACTGTCTTTTCCCCATTGTATATTTTTGTCTTATCTGTCACAGATTAATTGCCCATGTAAGTGTGGGTTCATTTCTGGGCTCTTTATAGATGGCCAACAGGTACATAAGATGATCACATCACTAATCATCAGGGAAATGCAAATCAAAACTGTGAGATATTACCTCACACCTGTCATCCCAGGTTCACAAGGATGGTTCAACATACAGATATCAATCAACATCATAAACCACATTAACAAAAGAAAAGTAAAAACCACATGATCATCTCAATAGATGTAGAAAAAATATCTGACAAAGTCCAACATCCATTCATGATCAAAACTCTTATCAAAGTGGGTACAGAGGGAACATACCTTAACATAATAAAAGCCATTTATGACAAACCCACAGCAAATACAATACTCAATGGAGAAAAGCTGAAAGCCTTCCCACTAAAATCTTGAACAAGACAAGGATGCCTACTCTCACCACTGTTATTCAACATAGTATTGGAAGTCCTAGCCACAGCAATCAGAAGAATAAAAGAAATAAAAGGTATATAAATTGGAAGAGAAGAGGTAAAATTGTCACTCTATGCAGATGGCATGATACTATACATAGAAAACCTTAAGGACTCAGCCCAAAAATGACTTGAACTGATCAACAAATTCAGCAAAGTAGCAGGATATAAGATTAATATTCAGAAATCAGTCGCATTCCTGTATACTAACAATGAAATACTAGAAAACGAATACAAAAATACAATACCTTTTAAAATTGCACCCAAAAAAATCAAGTATCTGGGGATAAACGACCAAGGAGGTAAAAGACAAGAACTATAAAACATTAATCAAGGAAATTAAAGAGGATTCAAAGAAATGGAAAGATACACCATGCTCCTGGATTGGAAAAATTAATATCATAAAAATGGCCCTACTACCCAAAGCAATCGACAGATTCAATGCAATCCCTATCAAATTACCCACTACATTTTTCAGAGAGCTAGAACAAACAACCCAAAAATTTATATGGAACCATAAAAGACCCAGAATTGCCAAAGCAATCCTGAGGAACAAAAACAAAGCAGGAGGCATAACTCTCCCAGACTTCAGGCAATATTACAAAGCCGCAGTAATCAAGACAGTGTGGTACTGGTACCAAAACAGACATACAGACCAAAGGAACAGAATAGAGAACCCAGAAATAAACCCAGACACCTACAGTCAATTAATCTTCAACAAAGGAGGCAAGAATATAAAATGGGAAAAACTCTTTTCAGTAAGTGTTGCTGGGAAAACTGGACAGCTGCATGTAAATCAATGAAACTGGAATACACCCTCATACCATGCACAAAAATAAATTCAAAATGGCTTAAAGACTTAAATGTAAGACAAGATACCATCAAACTCCTAGAAGAGAACATAGGCAAAACATTCTCTGATATCAACCTTACAAATGTTTTCTCAGGTCAGTTTCCTGAAGCAACAGAAATAAAAGCAAAAATAAACCAATGGGACCTCATCACACTGACAAGCTTTTGCACAGCAAAGGAAACCATAAAAAAAAAAAAGACAATTTACAGAATGGGAGAAAATAGTTTCAAACGATGCAACTGACAAGGGCTTAATCTCTGAAACATATAAACAACTTATACAACTCAACAGCGAAAAAAACCAACAATCCAACTGAAAAATGGGCAAAAGACCTGAAGACATTTCTCCAAAGAAGATATACAGATGGCCAGCATCACTGATTATTAGAGAAATGCAAATCAAAAGTACCATGAGGTACCACTTCACATCAGTCAGAATGGCCATCATTTGTAAGTCTACAAATAATAAATTCTGGGGAGGGTATAGAGGAAATGGCACCCTCCTGCACTGTTGGTGGGAGTGTAAACTGATACAACCACTATGGAAAACAGTATAGAGATACCTTAGAAAACTATACGTAGAACTACCATATGACCCAGAAATCCCACTCTTGGGCATTATACTTAGACAAAGCTTTCCTTGAAAAAGACACATGCACCTGCCTGGTCATTGCAGCACTATTCACAATAGCCAAGACATGCAAACAACCAAATGTCCATCAATAGATGAATGGATTAAGAAGTAGTGTAATGGAATACTACTCAACCATAAAAAAGAACAAAATAATGCCATTTGCAGCAACATGGGTGGAATTAGAGACTCTCATACTAAGTGAGGTAAGTCAGAAAGAGAAAGACAAATACCACATGATATCACTTATATACGGAATCTAATACATGGCACAAATGAACCTTTCTACAGATAAGAAGATCACGGACATGGAAAACAGACTTGTGGTTGTCAAGGGGGAGAGAGTAAGATGGATTGGGAATTTTGGGTTAGTAGATGTAAACTATTGCCTTTGGAATGGATAAGCAATGAGATCCTGCTGTATAGCACTGGGAACTACGTCTAGTCACTTACGATGGAGCATGATAATGTGAGAAAAATGAATGTATGACTGGGTCACATTTTTGTACAGCAGAAAGCTGACAGAACACTGTAAACCAGCTATAATGGAAAAAATAAAAATAATTATAAATGAAAAAATAAATATGACTAAGAACACTATGAGAAAAGACTAATTTAAATTATATCTCGATATAATATCAACATCTCTAAGTATCAATACCCAGGGTATGTACTGTAATCAAATCAATATAAAAAGGACAATCAATTTTAAATTGGGCAAAGATAAAAACACAATCTAAAGATCAATTATCAATAGTCAATAATCATAAACTGCTTGATCTCACTACTAATTTGGTAAACATAGATTACAACAAAAAGATAAACATCATTTTCCCAACAGAAAGACAATTTTAAAAGACCGGAAATATCTAGTGTTGACGCCTATGCAGGGCAAGTATAATCTCTACAATAAGACCTCAAAAGAGTTACATCAATGCAGATGATGGAAATTCAATTTGTTCATATTTAGCTAAATCAAAAGACAGAAGAATACCCTTTTAAATAGTAGAGTGATTGTCTTTGCTGTTCCAGTCAATGGGCTGTAGAGTGAGGTGAAATGGTAGTAGTGAAAATGCTAGTGTCAGTTTCACTGGTGACAGAACAGTGAGTTCAGTGCAGGCTGGGGAGACCCCAGAAGGATGCATGAATGATACTGAGACTTGGCTCACCAAGCAAAGAATGATGTCAGGTAGCCACAAAAATGGTGAGAGCCTCGTCAACCTTCTCATGGAAGAAACTGAAGAATAAAATGAGGGCCACAGAAAGACTTAAAAAAAACAAAGACATAATGGAACAGGTTAATTTATCCTTCCACTAATTTGTGGTGACAAAAAAGAAAGGTCTATAAACTAAAATCGGCTGCAGTGAATTAGGTTGCCTAGAGGCGATTTAAGGAATTTTCCAGGGATATTTTTGACTGCATTCAACTTTGACCTTAGCAGGGACTCCTAACCTGAGACGGTAAAACATAATTCCACCATATGAGCTCATCGAGGGCATAGATCCTGTTTTAACATTTTTCCTCAGAAACACTTGGGTTAGTACTAGACATGAAGTAGGACCTCAGTTACTTTAAGGAGTAAAGAAGAGTGGGAAAGGAGCTTCTTCGTGGTGCAGCAGCTTAAGGACCCAGCAGTTGTCCCTGCAGTGGTCTGGGTTGCTGCTATGGTGAAGGTTCGTTTCCTGGCCTGGGAAAATGCCACCCAGCAATGCAGCCAAAAAAAAAGAAAAAGAGCAGGAAAGAATCAGCTCGATAAAACTCATGCATACTGGTTGAAGTACTCATAAGTAAAAAGGCCAAGTCTCAATAGAGGAAGGGAGCAAAAAACCGAAGGTAAACAGGTAAGCACACAGAGAGGACAGGACACCAGGTAGTTACCACAGGTGGTGGTTAGCAGTCATACCAACAGCTACTCACTAGCCCTGACCATGGGGCACTGAACCAACTGCTGAACTGCAAAATGGGTTAATCATTACAATCACTTTACAGGTATGGCTATGAAATGAGACTATACAGGTAAAGCACATCTGAGGGTGTACTGGCCATGCATTTGATCCTCACAGCCCTTATGAGAAGGCAGGACAGGCGGCGGGGGGGGGGGGGGGGGAGGCGTGGCACCCCATTTTCCTGGGAACGAAATGCAAAAATTATTTGACAAGGCCTCACCTCACAGTTAACTAAAACTTAGAAGCAAGGTGAACACCCAAGCCTCTGTCTTTTCGGCTGACAGGTAGTCTGGCTGCAGAATCCCCAGAACAGAAATCAGAGGTTCTGCTATTTTAATGGGCTTTGAGAAGAAAGGGACAGGGAGGCTGGGGAGGGATAGGGTCTGGAAATCTTGTGGAACTCTTGGGACAATGGGCGGGAAACCGGGGAGGGGACCTCTCACCTACTCCCCGTACCCCCTCGTACTGTGGCCCCACGAGCACTGTGAGGTTCTCTGACCTTAGAGATCCTCTGACTCCCTGTCAATCCCACGTCCCATTCTCCACCACGACCCCGCATCCAACTCACAGGGGCTGCGGCCAAGGGGCTCCCCACCTAGCTTCAAGCCGGCTGCTCTCCTCCCGTGCGGACTGCTTGCAGCTGTTGCCGTCCGTTGCCACAGCAACCACGGAGCGCCTCACAGCTTAGCAAGCCGCTTGATGATTGGAGAAGGCAAGCGTCCATAACAACGGCCAACCAGCGATAGTTAGAATTTGATTTTTAGGAATTCTTCGGACACCCCCCTCTCCCAAAAGGCACCCTTCACCGGACACCCGTGCTGGTTCTTTTAAGGTGCATCACGCATTACCTTATTTAACACTTGTCTGTCTGTGTTGCTGTAAGGATCCTCATTTCTAAAGGAATTTTTAACTTAAATGTCCTTTTTACCTCTTCAGGATGTCTGTGAACACTTAAGTTATATGCAAAAGTTTATATTCATTTACCCAATAGGATGGTCCATAACTGTAGAGTCTTTTTTTCTTCTCTCTCTTTTTTTTTTTTTTTTGGTCTTTTTAGGGCACATCCAGCCTAGGGATCCAATCTGAGTTGTAGCTGCCGGCGTACACTACAGCCATAGCAACAGCAATGGCCAGATCTGAGCCGTATCTGCAACCTACACCAGAGGTCACAGCAATGACGGACCGTAACCCACCGAGAGAGGCCAGGGATCCAACCCACATCCTTATGGATACTAACTAGTTGGGTTCTTAACCTGCTGTGCCACAATGGGAACTCCCATAACTGTAGAGTCTTAAAGGATCCAGAACTAGAACCCAGATTGCCGGATGCCCAAGAAAGTCCAAGAGAATAACTGCTCTATGCATTTACCCCATCTTCCTTCTCAAAGACCGCAGATTTAAAAAAAAAAAAAAGTTCGGATTATCCCAGACTCCATTTAAACTGTGGTCTCATTCAAATCCTGCCTTGAAACATCTCCCAAAGACCTGACTCTTGACCTTTATTCACTCACTCAATAAATATCTATTGACCACTAATTATGGGTGGTACATTTATCACAGAGACACTTTTCTAGCCACTGGAAGAAATTGTCATTATGGAGTCCTTAATTTTTTAGAGTTCTCCTTATTGTGTGGGAGACAACAGATGTGAATAGAAAAGATCATTTCAGAATGTGATAATAAACAAAATGTGGTGACATGGTAGACAGTGTCTAAGTGATCAGGGAAAATCACATCGAGGAGTTGGTATCTGAGCTAAGATGTGAGAAGACACAGTTGTACAAGGCCAAGGAAGACAGAAACACAGGCAAAGGAAACAGAGAGTTAAAAGAAATGAATATGGGGTGTGTGAGGCAATGAAAGGCTAATGTAGCTAAAAAGGAGAGCTCCTGTGAGACCGTGCTAAGACACAGCAGATGGCCCGTCCCTAGCTCTTGGAGGACTGGCTACTCCCTTGCTCTTCTGGCCCCTAGTTACTCTATCACATCACCCTAGTTATTTCTTTCACAGTCCTTGTTACTTCTCATGCTCTGTGAGTTCCATGAGGGCAGAGACTGTCTGCATTGTTCAATAAGGTGTCCCCAGCACGTAAAATGACTAGCTCTCCGTGAACACCAAATAAGTATTTGTTGACTATGCGAATCTTCACTTCACAATGCCAGGAAGTGTGGTAGATGGTGAAGACAAGACAAAGAAGCTTCTGTGTTCATAGAGCTTAAATGCTTAAGGAATAAATGAATTGCAATTTCCTTTTTTTTTAATTTTAGGATGTGTGTTTTCTAGTTGATTGGGGGAAACATTTTTTTTGAGGTTGATCAGAGACAAGTCTAGGTAGAAGAGATAGCTAGTTAGATCCCAGACTGTCTTTCATAAGATATAGTTTCATTACTTTTCTATGCAGATAACTGCCTGGGATAAGAAAGCCTCTTCTCTGTACGGAGTTCCCATTGTTGTACAGTGGAAATGAATCTGACTAAGAACCATGAGGTTGCAGGTTCGATCCCTGGCCTTGCTCAGTGGGTTAAGGATCCAGTGCTGCCAAGCTGTGGTGCAGGTCGCAGGTGCAGGTCGGATCGATCCCGTGTTGCTGTGGCTGTGGCGTAGGCCGGCAGCTGTAGCTCAGATTCGACCCCTGGCCTTGGAACCTCCATATGCCACAAGTGTGGCCCTAAAAAAAAAAAAAATGCCTCTTCTCTGTAGAGTTCCTTGGGGAGGCTGCTTAAGTGTTCAGAACAGGAATGGCAGCTCTGAGAACACTTTGCTGGCCGGCAGTGGGCACCCTTCAAAGATAGTCACTGCTCATTCCTTGGAACCATTAAAGTACCTCTTCCTTCCTATGGCTGTAGAGGTGCTGAGGATGGAGCCAGGTCTAAGGGCATGAAGAATATGTGTCCAGTGATCTCAGAAGCCTTGGGGTCTCTCAGTGTTTGGACTCACTGAGGTTCAGGTTCTTTACGCCTCCTCACAGAAGGAAATCAGCAAGAGACAAAGTGATAGGCAAGAAATTGACTTATTAAGATAGGACGCCTGTGAGAGATGCAAGCGGGCCGGTTAGGAGGCTCTGCCTACAATTTCATTTACTATATGGGCAGACAAAATGTGTGCAGAATTGAAGGATTTAGACTCTTAAGTTCTGTGGGAAGCCACTGAAAAACTTCCTTGACAATTTCTTCATTCAATTACCCTTCAGTTCAATTTCACCAATGTGAATGCCTACTACATACCAAGCACTGTGGTTTCTAGCAATGACAAGGCAAGAACATACCAATCTTGTCACTAGCGCATACATGCCATGATGTCCATTATAGCAGCCACTAAACACTTATGACCGTTGAGCACCTGATGTGTGTTTGCCCTGAAGAATATGGGGCAAGTATAAACTCTGGATTTCAAAGGCTTAGTGCAAAACAGGAATAAAAAATCTCATTAATAATTTTCAACACTGATTTCCTACTGAAATGATAACACTTTGGAATATACTGGATTAAATAAAATTACTATTAAAATTAATTCACTTGTGCTTTTCTTTAATCTGATTGCTAGAAAGTGTTAAATTATATATAGGGCTTGCATCGTTTTCTATTGGACAGCACTGGTCTAATAGGAGTTTAACACCAGCTGAATTAAACAAGGTAATATCTTATTATAGATGTTCAAACAGACTTTTCAGCAGAGGCACAATAGTTAGCAAATTTCAAATAGAGGAACTAGACCAAGAATTGACAAAACAAGTTAGACAACTCTCAAGCCTTTCAAGCCTGGAATATATAAAAGGGGCAGAAGTAGGTAATACAGGATTTCTTCAAAGAGATCTGAACCTCGAGCCCCACTTCCTAAGCTCTAGTCCTAAAAAGGAGTTGTGGGGATCACTCGATGAGTTTAATATATTAGGGGACACAGTGGTCTTGTGTCTGAATCCAACCTAATAGTTCTAAAGAGCAAGAGATGAGCGGACTAGCGGGCAGACAACAGAGCAAAGGAAGAATCACCCCCCCCAGAACTGATCAAGGGTAAAAACGCACAAGTGTTTTCTACGGTTCTACAGATTCCTCTTAAGAAATGTGTAGGGTCATTTTGGGTCCACTGGTGAGACAAAGACAGCTCAGCCCAGGTAAGCTGAGGGTAAATGTGAGGTTCCTAAGGGCCAAGAGAAAGCAAAGAACCAGCCAAAAGAGAAATGCATTTGAACCCCATTAAGAGAACTTCAGGGTACAGATGCCCAATGACAAGTAACAACTTCCTTACCACCTCTTCTTTTCTTCCCTCCTCCTGATCTAATCTCAGAGAAGCCAGAAAACAGTTACCCAGCTGGGGACACAGGTACAGCGGCTGGCAAGGAACCCAAGTAGAAAACAACAGGAAAGAAAAAAGAAAGGGATCATGCTTCCATTCCCCAATGGCAGGTTTTCTGTTTGCAGCAGGCACAAACTGAAGAAGGAGGGAGCCGGAGTTCCAGTCATGGCTCAGTGGTAATGAACCCAACTAGTATCCATGAGGATGCGGGTTTGATTTGTGGCCTCACTCAGTGGGTTAAGGATCTGCCGTTGCCACGAGCTGTGGTGTTGGTCACAGACGCGGCTCGGATCTGGCCATTGCTGTGGCTGTGGCTGTGGTATAGGTCAGCAGCTACAGCTCCAATTCAACCCCTAGCCTGGGAACTTCCATCTGCCACTAATGCAGCCCTAAAAAGATAAGTAAGTAAGTAAATAAATAAATAAATTAGTTTTAAGTTAAAGCTTTAATTATCACCTTGGTCAAAACATACTGAGACTGTTTTGACACACAAGAGGGTCCATAAAAGTCTTGGCACTGACTGAATTCACCTAGAGGCAGGAAAAAAATGTGCCCCACAGAAACACTTTAAAGAGAGACTAGAAGATAAAAATTAAGTTGCTTTGTGACTGTGGGCCACAAATCATGCTTGCCTGACTTAAGGGTTACATAAGAAATATGAGGCAGGCTATAAATAAAAGCAGCAGCATGTGTGACATTTGAAGAACTCAGAAACCGTAGAAGATATATAAGGTTAAGGATTAAAGTGCATATTATTGTAGGAGGAAAAGAGATTATCTAGTCTCAGCCTCAGACCTAAGACTAGCATCTAAGCTCCCATCCCAAGGGCCTTGCAGGAGCTGCTGAGAGCTGTAGCCAGTGACCATGGTCTCTGCTCCCTGAGGGCCCATCTGAAGCTGCTGCACGGTGATGCAAACCTGATTTGCTCTCAGTGCCATTGAGACAGGTGGGCAGGCAAACACAGGAAAAAAAACACAAAACCGAAAAAGCAGTGCATCCAGAAATGAATATCCAACCGAACACTAATTATAGAATTAAAAAGTAGATCAAATTTAAGAATCACTTGCGTTAACTTACATTTCCCTTCAACCAAAAAGGCTAACAGAAGGCATAAAGACTTCTCCATTCTTATGCTGCCTGACCCCCAAGGAAGCTCACGTTTGGATGAAGTAAGAGAGATAAGGCCAAAGCCTTGTTCTTTCTAAAAGATAAGCAGGTAATTGGGTCAATGAGCAGAGAAGACTGTGAAGATGGAGCCTTCTTCAGACTTCAGAGTGAAGTAGACCCAGTTATCCTGAGGGCCTCAAGACAACAAGACCACCTCAGCAACCCTGGTCCATGCAACCCAAGCAGAGGAGGCAAGAAACTGGCAGGCAAATACCCGGAAATCATGGACTCATCATTTGAAAGAGCTCAAGGTGTATAAAATCATAGAACATTGTAGCTGCTCAACACTTGAGCAGTGATCTTTCTTACTACTACGAGATGACGCCAGTTCTGAACTTACTCCTTCTGTGGAGTTTGCTACTTAACCTCTCTGTGCTTCACTGCAGTTTCCACATCTGTAAAATAGGGGCAACTACCTCAGAGGATTGCTGAAGATTAAGTAAGATAATAACAGACATAAAGGGCTTAATAAAAGAAAGCTATCAATCTTACTAATATTGTTACCATCCTTCAGTCTCAGTCTTTTTTTGACATCACCTCCCAAAGAGTCATCCAGCGCTAAAGACTGGATTGTGTCTCTGTCCTAAAACCCAGACTCTGTGAATGTTACCTTTTTTGGGAAAAAGGTCTTTGCAGCTTTAATTAAGCTAAAGGTCTTGAGAGGAGATGATCCTGAATTACCCAGGTGGACGCTGAATCCACTGACCTTGTAAGAGACAGAACAGGAGAAGACACAGACACATAAGGGGGGAAGAGGCAACTGGACCACAGAGACACAGATTGAAGAGATATGGCCAAGAAAGCCAAGGGCCACTCACAGCCACTGGAAACAGGAAGAGGCAAGGAAGGCGTCTCCTCAGAGCCTCCAAAGCAAGTGTGGCCCTGCCTATGCCTTAATTTCAGACTTCTGGCCTTCAGACTATGAGAGAAGAAGTTTCTATAGAGGGAAGCCTATAGAAAGGCATACCTGGGGAGTGGTAATTGTCGCAGCAGAAACAAATACACTAAGTTTTCATTCCGAGTTCATGAGAAGGAAAATCTGACTAGATTAAACTGATTAACAAACAACAACATATCCCCTGAGTCCATTCATTTCTACCCAAGGGAGGGGTCACGCTGGATGAACACAGCTGCCGGGGCCATTCCTGTGTGGAGGGTGGTTATCCGTTCTCAAGGAAGTGAAGGTGGGCTGGGCAGAGTCCCCAGAGGCCATCTACTACCTGGGAGTTCTCCAGTATCCAGGTGCCAGACTTCATTTTTCAAGCCTTTTTTCCTTCATCTCCACATTGTGTTCATTTACCATTTTTGGACCAGTTCTCCTTGCCTCCAATTTTTCACTTCTACATATCTGAAAATTTTCCCACTTCTTTCCAAAAGTCCTGTGCCACCACTCTGTCTCAAGCCAACAGCTATCTTGCCTTGGTCTACTGGCACAGTTCCTCAGGGTGCCACAGTGAACACACAGGGGTGTCTCAGGTTCTTTTAAATCTTCATGAGAATCACAGAAATATCTGTCAGAAACTACTAGCTTGACATAGTTCAGTTTCAATACTACTTTAGTACTCTGCTTCCAATGACTAAATCTTTCCAAAGATTTAGTCATTGCTACGATGAAGGCAAGTACCACTTGAAATCAGTGTGGAACAGGAGAAGGTGTGCAGTGTTCAAAAAGTATTAAACTGTTAGAACACAAGTGCTGATTAAGCTATTTGGACCTGCTTACTGAATAAATCGAGTTGTTACTCATTTCTTTCAGCCCAGGGATGCTGTGAAACAATTACAAAGACATGAAAAATACTGCTCGCTTTTGCATTCCTATTTTCGCAAGAGTAGGAGATAGAACCAACTTTCCTTTCAAAGACAAGCATCACTAATGCCCCTGGAGAAGAAGACCAACTGGACTCCTCTGAATAGAATGACTTTCTGAAGATCACCTGTTGTTGGATCATTGAGGAAATACAAGTTTGCTTTCCTTCCTCTTGCGGAAATGTCTAGTATGTTTACTTCAACTCAAAAAGCATATATTGAGCATTTACTGAGTGGCTTAGGATAAAAAGCCTGAGACCAAGGAAATCTAGGCTGGAGACTCAGTTCTACCACCTATCATCTTCACATTCTGAGGTAAGCTGCTTCACCTCACTGAACCTCACCCTCTGCAGCTATTAAAGGACATAATGCAATTATTCAAAAATGTTATTTATGAGCCTATCTTGGGCTCACACTGTGAAGCAGTGTTCTCAACTTTTTATTTCATTATTGCTCCCCTAAGGGGCCTTTTTATATAGTTTTGGTCTTAATTATGCTCCTAATTTTTAGTGCCATGTATATACGGTATATCTGGTTCATGTACTGTATATAAGTATGTGTTGTATACACAAATAGAGTGAGTTTTTTGCCCCCTCAAGAACTAATTTTTGCCCTTCTGGGGACAACACTGTCCCTACTAAGAATGCACACCCTAAGGAGACTGAGGATATTTCTGCTCTCCCGTACGTATATTCTAGCATGAGCAGTTGATTTTAAAAATATAACAAGTAAAAGTATCAGATGTGAAAAGTGCTTGAAGGAGTGAAATAGGATGCTCTGGTGGAGCAGGACTGCGGGGATGAGCCAGAGGCCTCTCTGAAGAGGTGACCCCGGTGGTGAGATCTGAATGACAACAGAGGCAGCCAGGCATCTTCAAAGGAGGAGCCTCTAGTGCGGTGGCCCTCTGTTGGGCACCAGCTGGGGGAGAGGCTACAAAGGGCTGTCACCAGCTGGTGAGCTCGGATGACATCACCATTACCACTGGAGAGTAGTTTTCAAGACTGAGTGATACAGCAGAGAACAATACTTTGGAAATAGTAGATTGCTGAATGAATGGGAGGGATCATTATGTGCCAAGTGCTGCTTTTCGGCACTATGGGCAGAAAATGACTAAGCCCGGGCACCTGCTGTCAAAAAGAGTTGTTTCTGAAAAACAGCTAAAGAGGCTAGACTGTGGGAAAAGTTTAAACATCCAAAGATATCTATCTAGATAGACAGAGAGAACTAGAAGAGAGAAAAATGTTAGAAGTAGGCAAATGGTAACTAACATTTTTGCACAGAATAAGCACAGTGCTTATTCTGTGCTTCTGTGCAGAGCACATTACACACGAATACTCATGACCCCATGGGATTCTTCTCTTTTCACAAGTGAGGAACAGAGGCTCAGAAAGCATAAATAAGTACTTGTCCCAAATCACAAAGGCAGTAGCTGGCAAGACTTAGGTCTGTCTGACTTGGTTCTAAGGTCTTAACCAAGATGATACAACTCCCAGTTCCCTCGTCTGGTTCTTTGAGGCACTCCATCTTCCATGCCTGCCCTTCTGCTATCAGTGGTTTATATCAACTCAATTTGTAGAAACGAACTTCTCCTGCTAGGATATCAGTCTCAACCCAACAATTAAAAGACTAATTATAATGCTCTTACGGGGTCTAGGAGCAAAAACTGTCCATGCCATGTTTAATCACCCACTGTTTTGCTTGTAGGGGGAAAATATATCTTATCTCACATCCTGAGAATGACATCATGTTCTCAGTCAATACAGACAATGTCTGGATTGGAAGAGAATTTAAAAGCAGATTCCACTCGGTCCTGGACTTCCTAAAAATGCAAATCCCCAAACTACCAACAGAAATATACTGCCCAGTGATTAACTGTCAAGAGGAGACCCAGAGGGCAACGCTTGTCAAGAGAAAACACTAGACACTTGCTGCTTCTGTTGGCCATGAGACATAAAGAATAGTAGATGTGAGGACCCAGGATCTGCAACTGATTCATGATGTGAAAGTGTCATGCAGCTCTGGAACCAAAAGAATGTGGTAGAGAAGACCTGCGGTTTAAAAGGGGTGGAGCCAGAGCTAGTCTGTGAAAAATTCTTCCAATCATCAGGCATGCACGATTATGTATAAGCAGAGGATCTGGGTCTTGTCAATATCCAGACAAAATAAAAATCATCTCCTATCAGGAAAATACTTGATAATGCAGTAACACAATTACAGATGAATGATGTGTTTTCTCCATTTTCTGAGGAAAATCTCA
Organism: Catagonus wagneri; assembly: GCA_004024745.2. Taxonomy (NCBI): domain Eukaryota; kingdom Metazoa; phylum Chordata; class Mammalia; order Artiodactyla; family Tayassuidae; genus Catagonus; species Catagonus wagneri. The sequence goes on along the minus strand of PVHT020000012.1, from coordinate 3,915,259 downwards.
CAAAAGAGAATCCCTGTGTTTGTAGGACCCAAAACTGTAGAGGTATCACAAACTGAATATGTCTGTGTGTGTGTAGCACACAAAGATACACATGCAATTGACATGAATAAACACACTAGTTTATATCAACCATGTTAGAGGAAAAAAACTGAACTATCTAATCTGCCTAGAAAATGATACTCTAAAATCACTGGGAGAGAAGGCACAGAGATATGCAAATATTAATGTGCCCTATATATCATGGAATAAACAGCACTGCAATCATCTATATAAACATTCAGTGAACACAAGAGTGGCTAAAAAGTGAAAGACTGTGGCTGGCGGCTCTTGTCAGGAAATCTTCAGGGGAGGTTGAATTTACAGTGGCCATTGAAGGAACAGCAAAATTTTGATTCACTGATTAATATGTCCTCTGATGGATTCATCAAATATTGTATGGACTCCTCACTCCAGAACAGGTCTTGCCAGTCACTAGGGGCCACGGAAAGCTCACAGTCCCTTCATTTATTTGTTCAACATACTCATAGCTATTCATGAATACGGGCTCCAGCCCAGGCACTGGGGATGCTGCTGTGAACAAGTCAGAGCCCTAGAGAGCAGAGGAAAAGGAACGGTGAGGCTTCCAGATGAGAGGCTACAACATCCCTATAAACAGCCCAGCAAGGCTTTACCAGGATGAAGATGATAATTTCCAAGACAAAATTTAGTTTTAGATACTCAGAACAAAAGACTTGAGCACGGCAGAGCCAGGAACCACAGAAAGGAGAAATGGAGATGAGCTACGACTTTGATTTTAGAGAGAAAGGGTTGCAACAAATCTCAGATTCTCTTTTCTAGCAAAATGAAGAGGGATGTGTAAATGCTCAGGTGACCAAGAAGAGAAGAAAGGTTTGATTTGAGTCCATATAAAAATTTTGCTCTGATCCTTATATCCTGTTACAGAAATGGAGAGGAACATGTCAGAACACCTCCATTCATTCATTTAAGCATAAATTTCTCAAACACCTAGGTAATTCAAGATTGTATCAACTGTGTCTGACACTAGGGACAAAGAGAGGGATACTCTTACTTGTTAATTTTCCAGCTACTCTATGCATAAAAGGGTGCAGCCTCTTTAATGACATGGGAAGAGGAACAGAAGGAGGCAGACACCTCACTGGCTGTCCAGGCTGAATGTTAGAAGGAAACAAGAAAGTCAAATTTAAAAGTACCCCATTGCCCTTGTGTTCTCATTAGCCCAACCACAAAGCTTCGGAAAGTCCTCAGCCCCAAGCCTCATTAGAGATGCAGATGGACTTATCAGAGGGGTTAATTGCAGTCAGGGATGACCCCAATATGATTGGTCCTAGCTGATGACCCTCTATAGGTGGTTATGACTTTGAAAACTGAGGGCAACAACTTTTGGTGAGGAATGAACAAGGTAAAATCTAAAATTATGTTAGAACTTAAGAAAATAATCCCACCCACAGAAACAGAAAAAGGGAGAAATTAAAAAATAGAGTAGTAACATGCCCAACTATTATACAATCAAATATTCCCCCTTGCACAGGCAGTAGTGACATGGATAATTTGCCATAAAGGAGTATTTCAAAGTATTCTTAGCTATTCTAATGAGGACAAAACTGGGAGCCTAGTGGAGGAACATGACCGACATATACATGGGTGGATAGTGATATGTATGTGTGTGTGTGTGTGTGTGTGTGTGTATTTCTTGAGAGCTGAGATGAAGATGGGGACATAAAGTCTAAGTCCACAGGCATATCATAAAATTACCTGATGTGTCCTGTCCACATATTCTGTTCATTTCTTACCAATTGACTTGGTCTGTCAGCATCTGCACCTTACCACATAAACCCTTAATAAAGAGCCCTTGCTCCTGCTGCTGGGAACACAGAGATACCCAAATCTTGTGAGACTGAAGCACTCTATACCATGGACAAATGGCGCTCCCAAACAGTGTGAGAACACCAATGGTTTGGTTACAGTTGCTGCTTTTATCAGATGAGCTGTTATTCCCATCCCAGAATAACAGTTCTTGTTCCACTCTCAGAAAGTAGTTTGATACTGGCAGGATTAACTGGACAGATAAATATATAGCCCACTGCATATTCGTATATACATTGAGCTTTGAATACAGCTCAACTTCCATTCGAGACAGAACAATAATAAATGCAGTGAACTCTAAACAAAAAGGAAGGAAGGAAGGAAGGAAGGAAGGAAGGAAGGAAGGAAGGAAGAAAGAAAAAGAAAGAAAGAAAGAAAGAAAGAAAGAAAGTTTCATTACTTAGGAGCTCAGGAACGAAAACAGTTTCCAAATCAGTGGTGATGGTTCCTGCAGTCTCTGCCTCCTCCCCTAATACAGCTTCAACAAGGGGCTAACGGCTCCATAATCCTAAGTATGCAAAGAGCACATTAATATTTCTGATTAATTAATCCAATGACTTATCCAAAGTCTTGCCTGTGAACATTCTTGGATCGCCATTCCTGCTTTCCCCACTCTTGTTTCCACACCCCTCTTAGCCCTTCTCTTTGTCTAGTGTTGGGCATAAGCATGGTCCCTGTTCTAGACTGCCTTATGCATTCCCCAGCAGGCTAAGAGGCTTTCACAAATTCCTTGTGTACTTTAAATTTTAATAATGAAGACTGTGGGCTTATGTGAATAATTGGCAGATGGAATTTGAAAGCCAATTTATTTTGCTCATTAAAATTTAGGACAGCCGTGTTATACAGTCAAGCACAATAGATTTATTTCACATCTTGAAACATGGACAACTGGCTCTGCGAGGCAAGAAAGAATTCAATTTACATGTAAACGCCATTCCTGGAGTGTGACAAAAGCGCTCTGTATTAAAGAAGCTTGAAGTAATAGAGGTTTAGCTAGTGAATGTTAGACAGTGTTTATGACTGAAGTGCAGAAATGAGTGAAGAAGCTAATACCCTGATTCAAGCTGTTTTGTGAGAAAAAATGAGTCAGTGGAGCTGGGATTCCTGATCCAAAGAAACTGCGACAATAGACACTGTTGTTTTAAACCACTGAAAAAGAGGAAAGTGAGGGGAGATTTTGGTAAACACCCACACACACTTCTGTGTGGGTATTTTCTGTGAAGGGTATTTTCTCTTCATCTTTTTTCCCTCCTTTTTTTTCTAACTTGATACAAACTACGGAGCAAGTTGACTGCTCATATTCATACTAGACTTTAAGCCACGGGTAGTTCTTTTTTGCAGTTAAAGGTGTGACTTGGAGGTACATATCCCCAGTGAGGTATGCACATCACACACACTCATACACACATATACACACACCATTTAATTTATTCTTCTGAGGGGAAATTAAGAAAACACTCATTTCTTTTTGAGATAAACTCCCCAAAAGCATTACTTATAGAGGAAGAGAACTAATCTTTATCACGGCAAATGAAATCATGTGCAGCTAGCACCAGAAGAGCCTTGAATTCCACATCAAGAAATGTAAACATTATTATGTGTGCGACGGGGAACTATTCTGAGATTTCCAAAGGTAGAGCTGATATTAGACCAATAGTTAACTTAATGAAATAGGAAGAATGAAATGGAGAGGAAGGGAAATGAATCAGAGAGAACAGTTGGTGGACTATGGTTGTACTTTGTGGAAAAGAATAACAGAGTTAACCAGAGACAGTATGAACGAAAGAATAGGGAAAATATATAGCTACTGGGGCAGGAGCACCTTAGTAACTGACAGTAATTAGAGGAAGGATGGAGTTTCTCGTCTGCATGACTTGTGTGTGATGATGCCATCAACTCAGCCAGGAAATCCAGAAGGGATGCAAGTCTGAAGGGAGTGAAGGGTAATTAAAGGCTCACGTTTTTTAAAGTTTACACGTGACATTGAGTCACTGTGTTTATTTCGGCTCCTCTCTGCTGTGACAGTTTAGGATGTGACTTTTGACAGGACTTGATGAAATGATATTTCACCTCTGTGATCTTTCTCCCCAAAACACATAATCCCAATCTAATCATGAGAAAAACATCTGACAAATTCCAGTAGAGGGACATTCTACAATATACATAACCAGTACTTCTCGCAACTGTCGAGGACATCTAAAACTGTCCCAGCAGAGAGGAACCGAAGTAAACACGGTGACTCAATGTCACGTGTTCTCCTGGGTGGGACACTGGAACAGAAAGGGCCATTAGGTAGAAACTTAGGAAATCCGCATAAGTAATACACTTCAGTTAACTGTTCTAAAAAATAAAATCTGTTTTCTAAAAGTTTGCTTTTGATATCTCCTAAACCATCACAGGAAACTGGGGAAATAAACCACAATATGAGACCTCATCACTGCTAACTCTGTCACCTCCCCACCACCCACCGGAATGAGAAAGCAGAGATGAAGGAAAGCAACTCGTTGCCTACCCTTAAAAAAGCTAGAGTTTCTGGTACTAATGGTGAAATTAAGATGGGGCACACATGAGTGAGACTGCGATGTGACAGAAGAGGGGAAAGCTGGCCTGGGAAGAGCAGTCATTTTGTTTTTCGGTGGCTGCACTGGGGTTGCAAACACACTATGATTTTATAACTCAAACTTGTGTGCTTTTGGATTCCATCCAACAAATATTTACTCAGCACTTAGACAAGCTGTGTACTGTGAGATGCTAGGGATATAAGAAAGAATGTCTCACAGCTCCTGCCCGTAAGATGCTCACAGTCTCCACTACAGACAGAATAGAAAATAATTATAGTACACTCTTAGAGCAGGGACATTATGTCCTAAAAAGTAAAAAAATCGAATGGGGAATGGTTGAGGAGGTTACAGTGAATTCTGCTCAAGGAGGTGGTCAGGAATGGCCACCAAAGACAGAACCTGGGGAAGTTCTCGACTGGCACAGCAGGTTAAGGATCCAGTGTTGCCACAGCTGTGGCACAAGTTGCAACTGAGGCATGGGTTGAAACCCTGGCCCAGGAAGTTCTACAAGATGTGGGTATAGACAAAAAAACAAACAAACAACAGAGTTTTGAACTGGAGCTTCAAAGATAAGCAGGTCCCTGCCATGTTAAGTGGGAGGATTGGTCATTTGCACAGACACGGCGACATTCAACTGCATGGTATGCGTGGGGAAGTGGCAGCCAGAGTTTCAGTATGGACTTACTACCTGTGGGCCATGAAAAATGTCAATCAGGGAGGAGAAAGCCTAGAGTTAGGGAGACCAGGTCAGAGACCACTGTAATGATTCAGCTGGAAATAATAAAACTCTACAGTCAGGAAGAAATATAAAAAACACCCCAATCTCCAACCTCCTCATTTTTCCATCAACACATTCAAGCAAAAGAAACTGATTCCCCAGTGTCTTCTGCTCTTGGCAATGCAGGAAGGCCTAGCATCTGTTTCCTGAGCAGCTAGGGGCTAGAGGTTGCCAGTGTCCAGGCCTCCTCTCATTAGAGAACCCTGGGGGTCAGGCCCATGCCTGTTTTGGAATTCACCAAGGAATTTCACACACACCCTCGCCATCTGCTGAGTAACCCTCCCTTTCTCCCCAGTACAAGCCCTTTCGGCTCTGGCTTTTAGAAGGGGGCCATGCTCACAGCCTGCCTGGGAGCAATTTGGCAAAGCTTCAAAAGCTAGAGAGATTTCCATATCTTTTTTGTTTCCAGGAAAATGTGGTAAAGGCCATGTAAATGCAGGCTTCTTTTTCCCTTGATGGTGGGTGAAGATGACTTATGGCAGATTCTTTGCTTAGAAGTCAGATGGCCTCATGAAACTTCAGGGTTTGGTCTCAAATTCTTATGGTTTTTGTCAGTTGACAGAACTCAAAGAACTCAAGCTCTGTGACCAGGAGCAGCAGTTCCTGTTAAGACATAGGCCCTACATCTGTGCTTTCCTACTTGTTGCTAAGGAGAGGCAAGTGGAGGGATAGTAAAGGGTACAGACTTGTAGACAAAGACTTGGGGAATCTTGACTCCATCACGTACCAGTGATAGAACCTTAGTCAACTAGTTTACTTTTCCGTATCTGTTTCCCCATTTGTAAAAATGGGCACAATAAGAGTACCCACTGCAAGGGCTGCTGTGAGGGTTCAACACTAAAGTCTTGTCCACAGCCTGGGACATGGTAAAAACTTTGGTTAAAAGTCAAAGATAGCTGGCAGACTAGATGGCCCACTGGCACCATCCCCACCCCATGCCTCTGGGTGCGTTACACTAAAGCAGCACATGCACTAAGTACTATAAGTTGTGGGTAGTGGTGCACGGAGATCAAGGTTTGGAATTCAACTGCCAGGGTTTGAATCCCAGCTACTCCACTTCCTAGTTGTGTGGCCTTAGGCAATAAAGTTATTTTCTCTGTGCTCAGTTTTCTTACCTGTAAAATGGAAGTAATAATAACTCGCAGACTTACTGTGAGGAGAAAATGAGATTCACCCATAGCGCTGCACATAGAGCTCATTTGTTCTCACTGCTCTATCCAGCTCATTTCCCAAATATTCTGATTTATTTACGCATTCTACCCTTGATGGAGGTTTCAGTGGTTCCCATTTGGGGCTATTATAAGCAGTGCTGCTATGAAAATTCTTGTACAGATCTTTTGGTGAAACTATGTATACAATTTTGTGTCAAGTGGAATTTCTAGGACAGAGGGTATCAGTTTCAGCAAACACTTCCAACCAGTTTTCCAAAGTGGTTGTTCCAATTCAAATCCCTGCTAGCACTGTACGAGAGTTCAGCTGCTCCACATTCTCACCAACGCTTCGTATTTTCTGATATTTTTGCCTTAGCCACCCTAGTGGGTTTAGAGCACTGTTACACTGTAATTCCAATTTGTACTTCCCTAGTGACTCAGTAAAGTTGAACACTTTTCCGTGTACGCACTGAACACCATATCTAGCATATGCTAAGCATGCAATAAATGTTAGCTACTATTTTTTTTTTATTCTCTGTTCATCAAAGCACAGCTTTTCAAAAAGGGACACGGAATTTCCAGAAGCTTCTAGACATTTTATACTCTCTTGAACCACCTTTCATCTCCCATGTGTGCCTTTACTCTTGCCTCCTTCTTCTCTTGACTGATTTCCCTATAAATTACACTTCTTGACTCTCCCACAGTGAGAGGAACCAGAAGCCAAGTGAGACTTCTGACCTCCACTCCCAACAGGTTCCCACCTTTGCTCAGATGTGTCAGTTCCAAGAAAAGCAGAAAGAATCCTAACTCAAAGGCCCAAGACCACCCAGCGTCTCATCCATCTAACCTCACTTCCCTCTAACTCCTTCCTGATGAATGGTTTTGACAACTTCCTCATTATTACAGCCTCTGGTCCAAGATGGAATTGAATCTTTAATGCCTCCCGTTAGGAAAGATGCATCACTTGTTTTTTAAGATGGACGCTCAGTTCCCCTTGCAAAGTCAGTATCCTGAGGGGTTTGTTAATGCATAAAGCCACATACCTCTGAAGAAAATTCCACACTGTCCTTAAAACAAGGTGACAATTAAGCTCTACCCTCAGTTTAGTCTTTTCTAGTAAGCTCCAGGATAGAAGAAAAATTGGCACTGAAAATTGAGGGTGGAGCTGCATCTTACAAGATCCTGGGAAAGAAAAAAGGAGGGCAGCTTAATAATTACCAATCAAGTCAAAAATTTTCACCCATGTTTGTATGAAATATTCTTCATTATGCAATGCAATGGACACAACTTTATTCTCTAAGTAGCTGGGTAAAGACTCTCTTAGATGAGACTCAATTCTTGAGAGAATTTCTTGGTGCTCCCTATGAAATAAAATGTGGGACCCCTGCTACCAAGGATCCTTAGAGGTAGAAGTACTCCTGATTAGACAAGAGAACAAATTTGCTGATTTGTTGAATGGAACAGAAAGAGAGGGATGCCGAAAAGCCAGTGGCATGGTTAAAGGCCATTCAGTAGAATGTGTGACCCTTTAAGTCTTCAGGAAAGTTGCTTACTTCATTAAATACATAGTGCCAAATGAATCCTTTGTGGAAATCCATGAAGGAACTGAGATTTGTATGCAGGTCCTCCTGGAGTAGAACTGAGAAAGCCTGAATCAAGGAGTCACAACAAGGAGGCAGAAAACATTAAGCAAGGGCTCTGAATTCAGTCAAGCTCAGAGTAACCAACTTGCTATGATTTATGTAGGACTTTTCCAATGCTACCATTGGAAAGTTCCCATTACAGGAACACCCTCTGTCCCAGGCAAACTCTAGCCAGGCTGGAAAACCAAGGATTTGAATGAAGTTTACCTAAAATTCCCAGGGCAGCCAGGCAGGTCCCAGTTGACAACTGAATTGTAGTTATAATAGCACATATATGGTTCAGCCTTTCTTTTCTAAATAATACTTCTTCCCACACAAAAACATATACATAGAAACGCAAGTACCAAAAGTATATGCAAAGATTAAAAATCAGCATTTTCAGACATGCTAAATCCCCCTTGTGATCAATAATTTATGTTTTTCACCATGCTCTACTAAGAGCTTCCATTCCTTCACGCACTGAGAAGGATCCATAGCTTTGCCTCAGCTCCTGTCGAAACCCCCCAAATCAGCTGCCTTTCCATTGGAAGACTTTTGTTCTGATGCTGTACTTTTGCCAGGGAGAGAATAAGCACCAGAGCAAGAAGCTCCCCTCCAGGACACCTCTCATGCCCAATATGTATGCATGCTGTATGGAGGAAATGATCTAGGAAGGATGTGGGTATTTCCAAAAATCTGGGCCCAATGATCTCCTCAGCTAAGACTGACTATATTTTCAATAAGTTTAACTTAGACTTTCAATTTTTACAGTCTCAGAAACCAGGAAAAATAACTGCTTAAGAAGCTGTTTAGAAATTTATCTGATTTCTAAACAGTCATTCAGTTTAGAAATTCACTCCCAAACTAGAGTACAAATTCCAAGACTCAAATCACAACGACATTTCAAGCTCATGGGAATAGAATAAAGCAGTATAATCGATGTGTGTTTTAAAGCAAGGTATGCCTGGATTTTAGTAACAAACCTGGCAGGAATGGGCATTCTGGCCTTGGTCATATTCCCTGTGAATGCGGGGTATGAGAGAATGGGAGGAATCAGGAATCTGGGCCTGAACATTTGCAGTAAGATGGATGGACGGATCTACAGATTACCATACCAAATGAAGTAAGATGGAGAAAGACAAGTATCACTTATCACATGTGACATCACTTTTACGTAGAATCCCTAAAATACAATACAAATGAACTTACTGACAAAACAGAAACAGACTCACAGGCATAGAAAACAAACTTACCAAACTTACCAAAGGGGAAAGGGATAAATTATGAGTTTAGGATTAGCAGATACAAATTACTATACATAAAATAGGTAAACAACAAGGTCCTACTGTATAGCACAGGAGATATATATTCACTATCTTGTAATAAACTCTAATGGAAAAGAATATGAGATATATATATATATAAACATGTATTTGCAAACGGAATCACTTCACTGAACACCAGAACCTAACACAACACTGTACATCAACTATACTTCAATAAAAATAAAAATAAAGGATTTGGGTCTGAAGAACTAAAAGAATGAGGTAGTAACCAACTGAAATGGCTGGGGTGGAGCAACTTTAGGAGGAAGATCAAGAGTACCATATAAGATATGTTAAGGAGAAAGTTTTAGACTGGAAATACAAAGTTTAGGAGTCACAGTGTTCCCTGGTGGCCTAGTGGGTTAAGGATCTGGCATCGTCACTGCTATGGCTCAGGCTCAATCCCTGGCCCAGGAACTTCCACATGCCATAGGCACAGCCAAAAAAAAAAGGGGAGGGTTTAGGAGTCACTGGCATACAGATGGTAGTTGAAGCTGTGACCAAATGGCACCAGCAAGGAAGTGATAGCAGAAGAAGAAATGCCTTACATCACTGGTTGCCCTACACGGGCTGCCTGACCAGAATTTCTTGCACGCTCCCTGTGCCCCTGCACCTGTGTTCAGTGGGGCTATCACGGCGGAAGCATGGTGATAAGACACTCGGGTTCAGATCGGCCTCCCAAGTGTACTGTCTTAGGCAAATCACTTAATTTTAATGAGCCCCTTATTTCTTCACCAGGAAATTGGAGATACCATTATCTCCCTGTAGAATATCTTTGAGTATTGAATAAGTTGACAAAAATACTTTGTAACTTTAAATGTGATGAAATTCATTGAGTAATTAAAAAATGGGGAAAAATTAAAAAAAAAAAACAATGAGAAAGCGGAAAAAAACACTTTGTAAAATGTTTTTATTTTTTTCTTTTTACGGCCTCACATGCAGCATATGGAAGTTCCCAGGCTAGGAGTCAAATCGGAGCTGTAGCTGAGGCTTACACACAGCCATGGCAACATCAGATCCAAAATGCATTTGCAATCTACGCCTCTGCTTGCAGCAATACCCGATCCTTAACCCACTGAGCGAGGCCAGGGGTGGAACCTGCATCCTCACAGAGGCGTCAGGTCCTTAACCCACTGAATTAACAGTGACAAATCCCATAAAATGCTTTATACTCTACAAATTATTATCATTTACCTTATCATCTCCAATAACTGAAGGCAGAAAAGACTGCGTTTCTATTACTGATTACATATAAAATTTAAGATGGTGCCCATTAATGTTTAAAAGGCATAACCCTTTTAAACATACATTTTACCCTTATCAACATTCAAAATGCACGTCCCCTTTGTTGCAGCAATTCCAACTATCCTACAGATATAACTGCACAAGCATAGAAGTAAATGTGTCAGGCACTGGTAATAATAATAAGATATTGGAAATATTATAGATCTGTCATGGGTTGGGTAAATAAATCACGGTACATTTCACACAGTAGAATATCAGCTGTTAAATGTAATGAGAAAAAAAATGTATGTTGACGTGAAAAGATGTCCATGATATTTATGAAAAATAATAGCCAGCAAGTTGCAGACAATATGTATGGTATAATCTAATTTGTTTTATATTGCTATGTATTCCTATTACACACCTTGATACGTGCCTAGCAAAAAGACTAGAAGGCTGTGGGCCCCACCGCTGGCAGCAGTCACCAGGATCACTGTGTGTGGCTGAGGAGTTCATGCCCCTCTGAGGAATGTGACTGGTACTAGAGAGAATTACTTTTACTTTTTCCTTTGACACTTTGGAATTCTTGGAAGTTTTATAACAAATAAAAGCTAAAGATATATCACAAACCAATCCTTGAACCCTGAAGTCCTTGACAGTGGATGCGTATATCCAAGTCCAAACAAAAGAATGTCTCTGCTGGGTTCCTGGTTACATTGCAATTCAGGGAGCCATGGCTTTCCTTCCCACCAACATATGGGGTAACCTAGCAGAAGTGGTCTATTGAGGGGAAAACAGAGGCCCCAGGGTAAGGCCACTTTGGGAAGGAAAAAGGAAATGCAAATATTTCTGAAGACAGATGGTGTCTGGAAGAGAAAGTGTGTTTGGCAACAAGAAGAGAAAATCACAGGGGGAGGAGAGAAAAGCAGTAAAAGAGAAAGCCAAAGGAGGTGGTAATTAAGTGCAAAGCTGAAGATTTCCAAGGGGATTTTTCAGTTTTGGCAAGAGTCAGGCCCCTGGACAATTCTGCTGAAGTGTGCAGATACTGCTTAACATTTCTTTTATTTATTAAAAATATTCCAAGAAAGCGTAGCTCTGAACCATGATATTATGACACCAGTGTATCCCCAATGGCTCAAGTATTGAAGTTTTCAAATAACATACTTTTCATCACAGTTAAAAAGGCCCCAAAGTTAGCCCTCTCATTGAATGATATTGCTATGCCTCCTGGGGTGGGAAAGAGAGGGCAGAGTCACTGCCACTGTTATGGGAGCTGTGTACAACCCACAGGCTATCTGTGTCACCACCTCCCAACACTGGCACTATTCTTCTCTGGGCTCTGGAGGTCCCCATAGGTCACCGCTGGGGTAGGCAGGGCAACCATATGTGGGGAGATGCCTATAACAATCAAGAGTCATGCCATGTCCCACCTCGTTTACAGTATGAACCAAGGCACAGGCATCAGAAATGTCCACTAACAAAGAGATTAACTGATGAATTATTTTGCACTAAACTGCTGGCTGTTGCAGCTGCTCAGGATGTCAAAGAGCACCCAGGAACTATGACTGGTGGAGCACGGAACAGCTGTAGGGGCCAGAAGCCAGCTCTCACACCCAGTGAGGGAAGGAAGTCCTCATGTTTGTACTGACCCCTCCTGTCATAGCCGTGATAATTCACAGAAAGGATTAAGAAGCCTGGTTTTGCACTTGGTCCTAAATAATGCTATAATATCACAAAAAGCTGAGCCACAGCCAAGAATACATTATGAAGTCTCAAATTATCAGTTCTATCTCGCGACAAGATGTATACTCTGCACCAAACTGAAGGTCAAGAGATGACTCTTTTTTTTCTCCAGACACAGTCAAAACCTTTCTGGGTCTTATAAAATGGGGCTTGGAATATAAGTTTTCTTTAGCGGGGAGCTTTTAGATTGCATGACCTTTATACATATAGAGGGCTGAGATTCCAGATACTTATATATTGAGCTCAAGTTTAAGCTCAAATCATAATGTGTGTAGACATATGTATATATGCATGTGTGCAAGTATACATAGTATATACATATGTGTGTATAAACACATACATATGTGTGTATGGAATAGTAATTTATTTAGATAGTCCTTTACACATCTATTATCTCATTTAAGCCCTCCGAAAGCAAAGTTCACCTCTAAGTATGTCAGTTACCTCTCACGAATAAGGATTATTTTTAACAAAATCACAATATCTTTATCACACATAACAAAATTAACAAGTTCTTAATATCACCTAATTCCCAGTTCATTTAAATTTCGAATGTCTTCTTACAATTCTTTCAATACAAAAAATGTCCACACACTGTATCACACACGCACATTCCCAAGCTCTGTCTATTGGGAAGGTGAGAGAGGCTGAAGGCAACAATACCAAAAAGCAATAACACCTGTTCTAAACACAGTTCTCCACTAAAAGGGACCAGGAGAATGGCTGATCCTAGGGTAAGAGCAAGGAAAGTATAAGATGTGCTTGGGACATCTTTGTGCCACAGTATTCAAAGAATGATGGGACACGCCACAGACACAAAGGCCAGATTGATAGGGTTCTGCATTTCTAATCTGAGAAATCTGAGCATCCAAATAAATAATGACGGTAACAGCTTATAACCTATTGAATAAAGGATCCATGAGCTCGATGATATAAATAAATGTTTGATGAAGGATATTTAAATATTTTCAAAGTATCACATCATAAAATACAAAAGAAAGGAGTAAATTCACAGTGAAAGAGCCTGATAGCAGCCCCCCCACACACCTTAATCAAGTAATCAAAGTGAATATCACAGGTGATAGGCAAATCAAAATCATAAACTCCTTGGCAAAAAGGGGCAACAGGAGGAACACAGCTTCAGTTTCTTACCAAAATGCACGACATGAATCTAATCACAAGGAAACGAATCCACTTGAAGGACAATCTGCAAAATAACTGACCTGTAATCTTCAAAAACGTCAAGATGAAAGTCAGAGTGAGCAACTGCTCCAGAATGGAGAGGAAAGGAACATGACAATTAATGCAACACAGTGTAACCTAGCAAGACCCACGGGGCCGGGACAGACCCCTCCCCCATAGCCTCTGCTTCAGCTCTTCTCAGAAGCACCTAGTAACAGCATCTGATGCCCATTTCCTGAATTGTTTCACAGAGGCTAAGAACCCCAAGATATGGAAGATGTTAACTACTTGATGACCTTGAGCACACAGTTCCAAGACCTACTTATCTAAGGCTTGATGAGGTTAACCCCTGTGCCACTGCCTTGTTACCTCATCATCAACCCATCAGAGGATTGTGCACAAACTCATCACAAACCTTCCAATTCTTCTCCCTCAACTTGCTGTTAAAAATGTTTTCCTAAAACCCATCGAGGAGTTGGGTGTTTTGAGCACTAGCTGCCCTGGGATTTTTGCTTGGTGCCCTGCCACAAACACTGCACTTTCCTTCACCACAACTTGGTGTCAGTGGACTGACTTTACTGCGTGCACGCATGCAGGCAGACCCAGGTTTGGTTAGGTAATAACATGATTCTGAACAGGACCCTTTTGCTACGAAGGATGTTATTAGGAAAAATGGACATCAGTGTTACCTTTCTAAATTTGATGACTGTATTGAGGTTGTGTAAGAGAATGTCCTTATTTACAGGAAACGCAAAAGTATTTCAGTATTCAGGGGTGGGGAGGCATCAGGACAATTTATTTTTAAATGGCCTGTGGGGAGAAGTAGTTTGTTATACTATACTTGACATGCTGCTTCAAAATAAGAAAAGTGATACAATAAAAAGAATCACTTTCCTCATCAGCTATTTTTCCCTGAACATAGTTTATGTAGGAAAGACAGAATAATTGCTTGATTCTGTATCTTTATTAATTTTCAGAGTAATGAGTTGGTGCCACAGCACTTTCCAGTGATAACAATTTTAAAGTAACATTATGATATGATATCTTTATATTTTATGTACTTTAATCAATTGCAATGATTACTCTTTCTGATTCTCAAATTTTCTGTGTCCTTTTGTCACAATTCCAATAGTCAATAGTGTCCTTTCTTTCCGTACAAGTTGTTCAAGGTTCATCATTGACACTTTCTGCCCCAAACCTGGGATCAATTTTTGGACCTTGAAAAACTCACAGAAGTCCTTCTCTTCA
>PVHT020000012.1:3888781-3899541 GCA_004024745.2 Catagonus wagneri | reverse complement strand
TATTTTATGTACTTTAATCAATTGCAATGATTACTCTTTCTGATTCTCAAATTTTCTGTGTCCTTTTGTCACAATTCCAATAGTCAATAGTGTCCTTTCTTTCCGTACAAGTTGTTCAAGGTTCATCATTGACACTTTCTGCCCCAAACCTGGGATCAATTTTTGGACCTTGAAAAACTCACAGAAGTCCTTCTCTTCAAAGTCTACATAATTTTTCTTATTTTTAAATAAGGAGAAAAAAAAATTTAGGGCACCTTATTTTAACAACCCCCTGTTGAAGCTTGTTATTTTTTTTCTCTGTCGGATATGTGACCAGCTCTGTACTCCTTCCAAGAGGAGTGGCAAGCAAAAAAGAGGATCTCCCACTGTGTGGGTATTACAAGTACCTGTTTCTTAGGTCCATGGGGAGAAGGTGGTTGGGAGGAGTATGCTAATCCTTTTATTAACTCCCTTGAATCAGAAATTACTCCTTTGACAATTTGATGTAACAGTTCATAGAACTCAGGGACATACTTACATTAACTGGTTTATTATAAAAGATATAATAAAGGGTACAAACAAATCAAAGAGGCACAAAGGGCAAAATCTAAAGGGGTCCCCCTCAAAGGGAGCTCTGTCCCTCTGGAGGTGGGGTGTACGACCCTCCAGGTATATGGATGTGTGCACCAACCCAGAAACTCTCTGAATCCCTTCGGTTAGGTTTTTACAGAGGCTTCATTACATGGGCATGGATGATTAAGTCAATGGACAATGGTGACTGAACTCAGTCTCCAGCCCATCTTCCCTCCCTGAAGGTTGGGGCTGAGACTTCCAATCCTCTAATCAATCACTCAGTTCCTCTGGCTACCAGACTTTTCCCTCCAAGAGTCACCTCATTAGCATAAACCCAAGCTTGGTTGAAAGGTGCTTATTATGAATAGCAAAAGATGCTCCTCTCACCCTCTGATTCAAATTCCAAGGAGATTTGGAGCTCTGTGCCTGGAACAAGGATGAAGATCAAATATGTATTTCTTATTTTATTGTAATAATACAATGACCAAACTTATTACAACTTTTCTCATCCCTGGCACTGAGAGACAAGTGAGCCGACTTGTTTATTTCTCTAACAGGGACATTTAGAAGAGGTAAGCACGTCATTTTCTAGAAACAGCTCATCCTGAAGCTACATCTCATCCTACCGCTAGACTGGCCAGTGCTGTATTGTTCATTCCCGTCTTCCAACATTCAAGTTTCATCTTCATTCTCATAAGGAAGGCTGACCTAAAACCATGCACCATGCTAGAAGAAATTCACACATTCATTCAACAAATTTTATGGAGTAATTACTAAGGGCCAAACCTTGGTAGTAAGGGTACAACTGTGAACAAAACAGGAATATACTCCTGCCTTTATGGAGTTTACTTTCAAATGAGGGAAATGGGCCATAACAAAATAAATAAGTAAACTATAACATATAAGAAAGACAAGGCAGGAATGGGCAAGGCAGAGGGAGACACAATCTTAAAGTGTTTCAGAGTGAGATTTGAAGGGGACAAAAAAGCAAGCCAAGTGGTTTGCTGGGAGAAGAAATTTACAGGCAGAGGAAACACCTTGTGTGAAGATCTGGTGGTACAAATGGGCTTTGATATTTGTGAAACAGTGAGGAGGCTACTGTGGCGGGAGTGGAATGAACAAGGTGAAGAGAGGAGTGAAGGTCAAAGAAGTAATTTGAAGGTCAGAGGGTACAGAGCATCTAGGCCTGGGCTTTTATTCTGAATGTATGGGAAATTATCAATGATTTCTGGAAAGAGGAATTAACTTTCCAACTTATGTTTTAATGGCATATCTCTGGGTGCCGTGTTGAATACAGAATGAAGGGAAGCTAGCGTAGACACAGAAGCCAGTTAGAAAGCTACTGTAATAATCTAGCTGAGAGATGATGGTGGTTAAGCAGTGAAGGAGGTAACAAGTGATCACATAATGCATATCTTTAAAAGTAGATCCACTAGGATTAACTGAAGGCCTAGACATCGGTGCAAAAGAGAGGTAGGAGGCAAGGATAATCCTTAAGCTTTTGGCCTGAGCACCTTAAAGGGTGGTTCCATCAGCAGACATGATGAAGACTGAGAAAAACAGGTTTGGGGGGGCTTTTGCTCAGGGGCTCAGTTTTGGGCAAATTAGGTTTGAGATGTCTACTGCACCTCTAAACAGAGATGTCAAGTAGGTGGGTGAGTATATGATCCTAGAGTTAAGGAGGATGGACCAGACTGCAGACATATATTTGGGCATTTTGGCATCACCACTCAAGTCACAATGATGAGAGAGACGTGTGAATGATATACCCACTCAGAGGGCAATCGTTTTCATACACAGGGACTCTAGTCACCCACGAATGTGGCCCAACTAGAATCCTGCTAGGTTTCCAATTAGGTCAGCACTCTTTCCCCTTGTGGGAGAGAAGGTGTGAAAGTTAGTAGCGAGAGGGGGAGAGAGGAACAGGAAGACTTCCAAGCTGCTTTTACAGACCTACACTATTGCCTCTCCTTTTACCATACGACGCAGTCTGAGCCTTCCAAGGCCCAAAATTGTTAAATGACATATACCTTAAGTCCAAGAAAGTTAACACAGTGTCTCAAGAGCAGGAAATATTTTTTCTTAGGAAAAACATAAGGTCATCAAAGTAAAAATATGCATTCTTCCAGGACCCAACATTCCATGTCAGCCATAGCTTCAGGAAGCCTTTTGTTTTGCCTTCCTTCACCCCAAAATTCATGTTACAAAACAAGGATTGAAATCATCCATGGAATATCCTTGTGGCCTGAGACAAATATAGCCCGAGGAACACTGCCTCACACTGACTTCAAATGATCTGTTTAGCTGTTTATCTTCTCCACTAGACTTAGAAGTCCTCGAAGAGGTGAGAATGTGCCCTTTCCTCACTGAATAGCAAACACAATAAACCACTAACTTCCCATTCACTGAACTAGTAATACATGCCAGACATAATGCTAATTGTTTTCAGGCATTTAATCTTCACAAAACCCGATGAGGTGGGTATTATTTACTCTATTTCTCAGGTAAGAAGCTTGAGATGCAGCAAGGTTATGAAACTTACTCAATAGTCAGACTCAGGGAGTCAGTGTGCCCTTAGAAGACAGGACAAAATGTGGTCCTAATTTATAGCTGTGATTTAGTCACAGGGGCTGAGGGGATGAGGGGATTAAATATGTTTATGTTCTATTTCTCATAACAATGCCTTAAATATCACAATGATTCAAGTGAAATTAAAAGCAGCATTAGAAAGAAGGTGGACAGAAATCGTATTTTATAACCTAGTTCCTTTATATAAACTATTTCATACCAAACTGGAAAAGTGAATACACTTGCACATACTGCAAATGCACATAATCCTACCTTCCTCTTTCTCTGAGATCACCATGGGCAGTACTTTAAACAAGGAAGATGATATATACTTTGTTAGTAACAATAAGGAGACAGTTTTCTGAATTAGTAAATTCAACACAGCCCCCTAGCTGAGCTCGCTGAAAAATGAAGAGCTGGAAGTCTGAAAACAGCTTAGGTTTCACAAGTGGCTCAACGTGCCGTGAAAAATTATTTCCCTGTTCTGTATCCCAGCTTCTCTAGTCAGGTTAAAATCCTACACTGAGTAAAAACTTTAGAACAGTTTCTGATCCTTTAAGAACAAGTATTAACATAGGAGAACTAAGCTGAAGCAAAAACTAGAAGCAATCATTTAGAACTCATTTTCAAATTCCACATACATTTGTATTCCATAATCTATTTGTAGTCAACATAGAAGGTAAAATAAATTACTGGGTAGATGTAAGGCAAAATCAGTCACTGCCCTGGGTCTAGACCTTCTGAGTGGATCGGCCACTCCCCAGGCATTCCCAGCCTGCCTGGTTTTGCAGCCAAGGTTCCCAGGGGTGCTGAGTGGCTCCGGAATTTGAATAAATCATATACGCTGGGGGGTCCACTGAGACCACCAGAAACTCAATTTATTTGTGATCCGAGATGAGATTTTATCGCTTCTCAGGTTAACAGTTAAAAATGTTTTGCTTTTCTGCCTCAGGGGTATTAGTTTGATGTATGAGGCAGGGAGATTATTAAATCTTCGGTGCCTTCCAAAGATGTAAATTAAACCACAGCATCTCCTTAGCCACCTTCCCTGTGTGAGCTGGAGGTTTATTATTAACTTGTCACTCTGGCATGCTCATCAAAATGAGCAGCACCGTGATTAATTACACCTGTTTTTTTAAGGGTACCTGCCATTCCAACTTTTGGTGGACAGGATACTAGTCTCCTGATTTCCTGGCAGAACTATAGCGAAGGACTTTTAGAGGGGAGGAGAGAATCACTGACCTCATTTCCACAAACATATTTGAAAGAAAGATGGCTTATACGTACCTGTGTATTGTTCTTTTTGCTTTAAACAAAACTGTACTGCATTTGGCTTCTCATACCTGTTCACAGACATCACATTGGCTAATTCTATCGAACACTTGAAGAGGTCCAGACTAAATGGACATAAAACTCTAAAATTCTCTTTTCACTTCTGCCACAATTCAAATCAACAAATACAATATTTACTAGGTCCCTTCTATGTGGTAAGCAGCAAATTGAATTTATTCATTCATTTCTTCATCCAATATTTATTTGATGTCTTTCATATGCCTGTAATAGTACTAGATGTACCATTTGCTGTTCAAAACAGTCCTTGTCCCCACGGAGTTTAGAGACTTGCTACTCCCTTCCCAAGTCTCTCAGTATTATGAAAACAGGGGAGAATGGAGGGACAGTGAGAACTTGAATAAAAGGGAAGAAAAACAGAACATATCCTTTCTAAGGTAAGTATAAACAAAATGGACACTAAATTGAGCCAGGATTAATCAGACATCTGAAAGGTTCATTTCCTCCTCCTGGTCCAGTGTAGGTCTGCAAGACTGAACAGCATTGAAACCATAGCATTTTACGTCTTTTTCCTCCCTGTACTTGTCATATCACTGATTATTTGGTTTGCTGACGCACAGGAGGTTTTCAAATGAAATTTTCAGCAGGATTGCCTGACCTCTGATCTGCCACAAGAAAAATTCACCTTTACCACTTTAAATTTTAGGATAATTACCTTTCATTTTAAGAAATAGATTCCTGATTATATCCTTAGCTCTCTTTTTAAAAGTTTTTGTTACGGAAATTGACAAAAAATATAATAAAGATGAGATAAAATAATGAACCCTAAAGAACCTATCACTGAGCTTAAGTAATTATCAGTATTTTTTCACTCGTTTTTATCTCACATGTCTCTCTCCTTTCAGCTTTATTTTTGTTTTTGATTATTTTTAAATAAATTCCCACTTCACCTACAAATTCATCAGAATTAATCTCTGACAAAAAAAGATTTTTAAAATATAGCTACAGTATTGCAGTATTTAACCAAATAACAGTAATTTTTTAATATTTTCTAATATCTAAGCCCATGTTCAAAGGTCTCTGATTGTACTTTTTTAAAGTCCTCTTGCAGAGTTCCAGTTGTGGCGCAGCAGAAAGGAATCTGGCCAGTAACCATGAGGTTGCAGGTTTGATCCCTGGCCTCGCTCAGTGGGTAGGGGATCTGGCATGGCTGTGAGTTGTGGTGTAGGTCGCAGATGCAGGCTGGATCTGGCGTTGCTGTGGCTGTGGTGTAGGCCAGCAGCTGTAGCTCTGATTCGACCCCTAGCCTAGAAACTCCCATATGTTGCGGATACGGTACTGAAAAAGTACAAATAAATAAATGAATAAATAATCCTTTTGAATTGAAACAGGATCCAAACAAGTCTACACAACGGATTTTGTTGATGTGTCTTTAATTTACACCTTTTTTCCCCATGTCCTTTTGAATATCACCAAAATAGTCATTCAGCAGTAGAGATATTGGAGGGTAAAACAGTTTGGGTTTATAGGTTCTACTTAGATATGGAGAGCTGACAAAGATCTTATGATTGAAAAAAAAAAAAGTAGAAGTTGAACAAACTGCCAAATAAATGACTTTTCCTGGAACCATGAATGAGCTAAAGTTGAGGTAATACCAATGAGACCCAAATCTGAGAAACAAATGCCTCCAGGGAGACATGGAATGCAAGCACTTGTTTACTTGAAGCACTTAAAGAATTCGCCTAGAACTGTTAAGAAACTGATGGAGGCTGAGTACTGGTGAGCTCTAAAAGCTGCATATATAAGGGAGTTCACATCACTCACAGGCTTCTACAGATTCCAATGTACTCACAGAAAATGATGGCAAGAGTCCTGAGAAAGCGTCCCTCGTCAGTACAGGCTTAAGAGAGGGGAAGAGCAGCTGCTGCAGGAAGGCCACGGGTCCCTGCCCAGATCCTCTTCTCTAACTCCCTTAAAAAAAAAAAAAAAAATTACCAGTAATGCAGTATTTGAAAATAAGCAAGAGAAAGAACCCACAATACCAATAGATAAAATAATCACCAGAACCAGATTCATATATGACACAGATATTGGAGCTATCAAGGAATTAAAATAACTATGAAAAGTATGTCAAAGGCTCCAGTGGAAAAATTAGGAACACTCACCGCCAAATGAGTAATTTCAGGAGGGATGGAAACTGTAAGGAAAAAAACCAGACAGATATGCTAAAACAACAAACAGTAATAGAGGTCAGGATTGTCATTGACAGGCTCAGCAGCAGACTTAACAGAGCTAAGGGAAAAATCAGTGAACTTGAAAATTAGACAAACAGAACATAGCATCCAGGAACTGTAGGACAACATCAAATGATCTTATAGATGTGCAGTTAGAATTCCCAAAGGACAAAAAAAGGGAAAAGAATAAATATTTGAAAGGATAATAGCTAAGAATTTCCAAAATTAATGGCACATATAAAACCACAGATCTAAACCACTAACCAAGATAAAATACCCAAGCCAGAGGCAGACATATCACATTCAAGCTCTGAAAACACAAAGAAAAAATCTTGAAGGAAGAAAAGGGGGAAAAAGACATGGAGAAACAAACATTACAATTATAACAGCATCTTGTTAAAAACTATGCAAGCTATAAGACAGGAGTGTGACTTTTTTGAAGGGCTGAACCAGAGAATGGCATCATCAAGGTGGTGGAGTAAGAGACTTTAGCTCCCCTCCTTCCCATAAAGAACAATTAGACACCTATGCCTGAAAGAAAATAGCTCTGGGAAAGCTTAGGAATCCACTTACAAAGCTTC
This sequence comes from Catagonus wagneri, assembly GCA_004024745.2. Lineage (NCBI taxonomy): Eukaryota > Metazoa > Chordata > Mammalia > Artiodactyla > Tayassuidae > Catagonus > Catagonus wagneri. The sequence goes on along the minus strand of PVHT020000012.1, from coordinate 3,892,316 downwards.
AGCAACACAATGGAGCAATCAATCAATTAATCAAAATAACCATATAAAAAGGGTAGGAAGAAGAGTTTCATTTTGCCTGTATCATCCCAACCCCCAGGCTGGCACTGTTCAGTGATAAGAGGGAGCTTCTCAGCCTGAGAGTTTCCCTTACCCATAAAATCAAAGTGTGGTGAACAACCAGCTTCCTCAGCCTTTCAGAGCACTGCACAAAGAACCCAGTTAAATTCAGTCCACCCAGAGACCAGCAAGGCTGAGACTTCTAGAAATGGGAAGGGACAGAGAAGAGCTGGAGCTAGCTACCAGTGTCGGTCATGAAGCAAAAGCAACTGCCAGTCCCAACGGCCTGCTCTGCAGAAGACCACAGAAGTCTTCGCTGCTGAGGACAACAGCCCTTGCTGACACCGCAGACCCCCTTCCCAGCTTTCATCACTGAGAATCTCATTGCAGATCCCAGCAGACTGCTTACCAAGGACCCTAACAGTTTTTGCTACTGAGAAAACCAATGGGAAGCAGAGTAACTTTGGACTTTCAACAGTGATTTTGCTGCTGATATTTTTCACCTCACATGTTTTCATGCTCACAGACACCATCTGACCAAGTCTCACCACGTTCCCTCCCCACCAAAACCCAGAATCCATCCTAGCTACCAGTCAGTCTCTGCAGCCTAGTCCCCCAAAACTTATCCTCACTGCTGTGCATGGACCCAAGACCAGCTACTGCAGCCACACCACATGAGTGCATGCAAACAGCTAAGTCCCCCTCAGCTGCGTGTGGGCCCACAGATGACTCTGACCCCTGTCAAGAGCCTGTACGTACTGCTACAAGGGCCTGAAGCAAGCTCATGCAATTCTGTACCTGCATGCTGCCAGCTTTAACTCCCATTACCAGCCTCCACCGCCTTGCACTTACCTGAGATTAGCTCCTCTAGTCAAACAATTATATACCAACAACAAGGGCCTCCACAGCTGTTGGTGTACCCACAGTAGTTTGCCCTGGCCCCCAATGGCCTTGGGCTTTGCCACCGCCTGAATGTCTGCAGCCAGCCCCTGCCACTATGCAGGCACCTGCGGCTGCCCTCACAGTGTGTGCACACCTTGGCTCCAATGACCACTACCATGTGCCCTGGTCCCTAGACCACCACTGAAGACTAACAGCCCTTGAAGTCCCTATAGACCCCCACAGCTCTTGCCAAGGGTCATGCAATTGTTAGTGTCATGAATCACAGCTGCCTGAGCTGAAAAGACATCATGCACTCCTGGACGCAGAACCACAATACACCCCATTTGACCCCCCCCACCACTATACCTACAGTCACAAAATGCTCCAGCATGCCACCAATCAAAGGTGAAGATGTTTCTGTACCAAAGTTAGCCCATAAAGTGGAAGAGGTGGCTGCTTTTTCAAATGTACAGATGCCTACACAAGGCTATAGGGATCAAGAAGAATCTGGGAAACACGATGCCACCAAAGCAACACAGGACACTTCCAGGAACTGACCCTTTCAAAAAAATAGAGATCCACAGATTGGCCAATAAAGAATTCAAAATAATTTTTCTAAAGATGCTCAAATTGTTACAACGGAATATGAATATATAACTTAACGTGATTAGAAAAGTTTTAAACAAAACGAGAATGTCAACAAAGTGATAGAAAACATCGAAAAAGAACCAAATGGGAACTTTGGAGGTGAAGAATTCAGTGATACACTGAAGAATCCAATAGAGAAACTCAATAGCAGATTTCAACAAAGTAGCAGAAAAAAAAAAAATCACTGAGCTCAAACAAGGAAATGTTTGTCCATATACATGCCCAAGAGTGGGCTTGGTGGGTCATATGGTAGTTCTATGTATAGTTTTCTAAGGTACCTCCATACTGTTTTCCACAGTGGTTGTATCAGCTTACATTCCCACCAACAGTGCAGGAGAGTTCCCTTTTCTCCACACCCCCTCTAGCATTTGTTGTTTGTGGACTTGTTGATGATGGCCATTCTGACTGGTGTGAGGTGGTATCTCCTGGTAGTTTTGATTTGCATTTCTCTAATCATCAGTGATGTTGAGCATTTTTTCACGTGCTTGTTGGCCATCTGCACCCACATAAATTCAACCCAAAGAGATTTTCTCCAAGACACATTATAACAAATCCTCTAAGTAGCAAGAGAAATGAAGCTTGGCGCTTATAAGGGAACTCCCATAAGACTGTCACTGAATATTTCAGCAGGAACCTTGCAGTCCAAGAGAGAATGTGATTATATATTCGATGTTCTGAAAGGAAAAAAACTGCCAACCATGAAAATCTTACCAGGCTAAGCTGTTACTCAGAAAAGAATGAGAGATAATGTTTATACACCCAAAAAGATAGCACTTAAATATATAAAACAAATATCAACAGACATAAAGGGAGAACAAGACAGCAATACAATAATAATAGGGGACTTTAATGCTCTACTTTCATTAATGCCTAGATCATCCAGACAGAAAACAATAAGGAAGCACTGACCTTAAAAAACACGTTATACCAGAAGGACTTAAATATACCCAGAATATTCCTTTCAAAAGCAAAAGACTACACATTCTTCTCAATTCTACACATTCTCATAAAATGTCCTCCAGGACAGATGACATGTTAGGCAAAAAACAACTATTAATAAATTTAAGAAGACTAAAATCATATCAAGCATCTTGTCCAACTACAATGGTATGAAACTAGAACTCAATTACAAGAAAACGAGAAAATTCACAAATATAGGAAGATTAAACAACATGTTACTGAATAACCAATGAGTCAAAGAAGAAATTAAAAGAGAAATTAAAATACACCTTGAAGCAAATAAAAATGGAAATACAACATAAAACATATAGGATGCTGCAGAAGTAGTCCTAAGAGGGATGTTCGTAGCAATAAATGCTTATCTCAAGAAACAAGAAAATTTTAAAGTAAATAATCTAACTTTATATCTCAAGGAACTAGATAAAGAACAAACAAAGCCCAAAAACCAAGCAGGAGGCATAACTCTCCCAGACCTCAGGCAATATTACAGGGCCACAGTAATCAAGACAGCATGGTACTGGTACCAAAACAGACATACGGACCAATGGAACAGAATAGAGACCCCAGAAATAAACCCAGACACCTACGCCCAATTCATCTTTGACAAAGGTGGCAAGAACTTCAAATGGGAAAAAGAAAGTCTTTTCAGTAAGCTTTGCTGGGAAACTTGGACAGCTAGCTGCATGTAAATCAATGAAACTAGAGCGCACTCTCACACCATGCACAAAAATAAACTCTAAATGGCTTAAAGACTTAAATATAAGACAAGACACTATTAAACTCCTGGAAGAAAACATTGGCAAGACACTCTCGGACATCAGTCAGAGTCAGTCTCCCAAAGCAACAGAAATCAGAGCAAAGATAAACCAATGGGACCTAATCAAGCTGACAAGCTTCTACACAGCAAGGGAAACCTAAAAGAAAACTAAAAGACAACTTACCGAATGGGAAAAAATTTTTTCTTTTTTTTTTTTTTTGGCCTTTTGTC
>PVHT020000012.1:3768683-3887781 GCA_004024745.2 Catagonus wagneri | reverse complement strand
GGTATATATACACGATGGAATACTATTCAGCCATAAAAAAGGATAAAATAATGTCATTCGCAGCAACATGGATGGAATTAGAGACCCTCATACTGAGTGAAGCAAGTCAGAAGGAGAAAGACAGATGTCATATGAAATCTCTTATAACTGGAGTCTAAAACACTGCACAAATGAACATCTCAACAGAAAAGAAAATCACAAACTGGGGGAACAGACTTGTGGTTGCCAAGGGGGCTGGGGAGGGGTGGGGGAGGGGTGGGAGGGAATGGGGATAACTAGTGCTTTAATGATGGAATAGCAAGGAGCTCCAACTGTATTGCATGGGGAACTATATCTAATTACATGTGACAAATCCATATATGTACATGTAACTGGGTCACCACACGGTGCAGTTGGAAAATCTGACAGAAATCTGCAAACCAGCTATAATGCAAAATAAATAAATAAATAAATAAATAAATAAATAAATAAAAGAATTTCATTAATATAACTAATCATATTAACAGAACTAAGGAGAAAAATATGTTCATCTCCACTGATTTAAAAAATGGAAAAAATGAAACGTTCAGGTTTTTAAAAATCTCAAAAATAGGAACTAATTCTCATTAATATGAATAAAAATAATTAAATAAACTTTAAAAATACCAGCAGCTAATATAATGGGGAAATACTAGAGGCCCAGTTCTCAAAATATGTTCTGGGGACCCAAACCAAGACATCATTTATTTCCCCGTTTCACTATGTTAATACTTAATGTGATGCAAAAGCATGGACATAATTGCTAATGTCTTGACACAAATCAAGGTAACCGGCCACAGACCATACTACTAGTTGTTGTCTTCTTCATCATACATATTCAGAGTAAAGGGGGAAAGCCATTTTTAATTAAGACTATCGTTAATGAAGTAGTAAAAATGTTGAATTTATTAAGTCTCGATGTATTAAAGTACATCTTTAATATTCTAGGTGAAGAAATACGAAGTACACCTAAAGCATTTCTGCCGCATAGCCAAACAAAATGGCTGTGTCCAGGATGAGCATCAGTGCAACTGAGTTGTAAATTGAGGTTGTGCATTTTGCATGGAACACCATTTTTAAGAAACAACTGGCAAACTAGTTATTCAGACTTGAGTATCCGGCACATATTTTCTCAAAAACTGACAAAGTGAGCTGTCACTTCAAGGAAAACAACTGACAATAATGTTGCCACGATAAAATACAAGCATTCAAGCAAAAATTAAAATTTTAGGAAAATTCTGTCTACCACCCTGAGCCTAACAGCTTCTCAGTACTTAGATTTCTCTGATGAGATTAGGGGAGATGTTGAAAAAAACAATTTTTGATATCATAAAATTATCAAGTGTGTCAACACTTGCAAGATCCACAAACTCAATGAACCAGTATTCTCCAAATGACAAATCCATGGTGTTACAAAACCACATGTGGATAAGTGACCCCACTCAAAGTACAAGACAAACCAATAGATTTTAGTGTAACAGAGTATATAAAAGGTCATTGATAAAGTTGTAAGAATCTTCATTGCAACCAACTTTTAAGAAACTATCACCTGGCAAGTTCTGGAGTAGGATAAAAAAATATACATAATTACTAAAGAGGTTATTAAATTCTCCTCCCAGATTTTGCCTTTTTTTTTTTTTTTTAATGTAGAGCCGCACCCGCAGCATATGGAGGTTCCCAGGCTAGGGCTCTAACAGGAGCTGTAGCCACTGGCCTTCACCACAACCACAGCAACGCAGGATCCGAGCCACGTCTGCAACCTATACCACAGCTCACGGCAACGCCGGATCCTTAACCCACTGAACAAGGCCAGGGATCGAACCCACAACCTCATGGTTCTTAGTCGGATTCGTTAACCACTGAGCCATGAAGGGAACTCCAGGGCCAGATTTTAAGTATTTCAAGCCAAACAATGTGTTGCAAAAGACTGAGTATATGAACAGATACAAGAATCTAGCTGTCTTCTATTACAGAGACAAAAAAAAAAAAAAAAGACTTGTAAAAAATGTAAACAATGCCATGCTTCTCACTAAATGTTATTTTTCATAAAAATATCTACATTAACATACAATGGTTTGTATCATTATTTTTTTATTAATGAAACTGTGTACTAGCCCCTGTGTCTTTGTCTTTTGAAGTAAAAGGCTAACTGACTCAAGAGTTAATGATTGGGAGATGAGAAGATGCAGAAACAACAGTTGCTAGGCTGGGGAACTGGTAACAATTTAGACTATAAACCCAGCCACATACCAGAACCACCAAACTCACAGTTTCCTGAAAGACATGAAGGCCTGACACACATTCCTAAATTGTTTTTATAGGAAACAAATCCCCACCAGAAAACTGTTGACCACAAAAACAAAGAACCTAGACTGGCTGGAACCAGCAGGCTGATGATGCTAACTCCTAATTATCTCACAGCCAACAAATCAGAAGAACGTCCAGAGGCTGACCGTGCCCTGCTCTTTGAACCATTACTATTAGACTTCTCACTACCCCTCCAGGTCAGGACTCACAGTACTGAGGACATTAGCCTGCTCTGGCCTCCTTTGCTTGGCAAAACAGTGAAGCTATTCTCTACTTCACCCAAAATTCTGTCTCTGAAATTCAATTTGGTGTCAATCATAGAATTTCAGAATTCTGTGTTTCAACATTATTAATAAAACAAAAATTTTTCCACTTTTAATTTATGAGATGGAAAATATCAACAGACCTAACTCTCATAAATTAAATCCCCTTGGATTTCTCAGTAATTTTTACGAGGGTAAAGGCGTCTTGAGACCAAAAAGTTTGAGAACCACAGCTCTACTGACATTCTCACTAAGGTCAGGATGATATCAGGTCTGGGCAGAAAATATACAAGATAAAACTGAAACAGAGTCCAGAAACTATCAAAGACTTTTGAATTATGTAAAAAAAAAAAAAAAAAGAGAGACACACTTATCAACTTGAAGAAGTCTCTCTCCCACCGACCACCGCCAAATAATTTGAGCATCAAGTAAGAACAGCAACTGTAATTAAGATACAACAAATATATAATCACCCATAAGTTAATAAAGATAGTTGAAAAAAATAACTACAAAAAAATTTCATTAGTTACCTTTGGAGGTTGCTAAGATACCAACTAAACTGAAAACTGATAAAGTATTTTTTTTAATTGATCATTTGTGGAGTTCCATGGTAGCCTAGTGGTTAAGGACTCTGTGCTGTCACTGCTGTGGCTCGGTTTGATCCCTGGCCCAGGAACCTGTGGATGCCACAGGCGTGGCCAAAAATTTTAATTAATTAAGCAATTGTAGAGTTTGAGTTGTGGCACAGCAGAAACAAATCCAACTAGTATCCATGAGGATGCAGGTTTGATCCCTGGCCTCACTCAGAGTGGGGATCCAGTGTTGCTGTGGGCTGTGGTGTAGCTTGCAGACATGGCTCGGATCCCGCTTCGCTGTGGCTGTGGTGTAGGCTGGCAACTGCAGCTCCAACTCTACCCTGAGCCTGGGAACATCCATATGATGCAAGTGCGGCCCTAAAAAAGCAAAAAATAAAATTAAAAAAAAATAAATTTAAAAAAAGCATTTGTAAGACCAGAAACCATAAAATTTCTAGAAGAAAACATAGGCAGAACACTCTATGACATAAATTGCAGTATTTTTTTTTTTAGATCTGTCTCCTAAGGTGAAAGAAACAAAAGCAAAATAAACAAATGGGATCTACTTAAACAAGAGCTTTTGCACAGCAAAGGAAACGAAAAACAAGACAAAACAACAAAAAACAACCTACCAAATCGGAGAAAATATTTGCAAATGATATGACCAATAAGGGGTTAATATACAAAATATATAAATAGCTCATACAACTCAATACAAAAAAAAAAAAACAAAAACAAACGACAACCTGATTTTCAAATGGGCAGGAGACATACAAATGGCCAACACATGAAAAAATGTTCAACATCACTAACCACCAGAGAAATGCAAATCAAAACCACAATGAGATCTCACCTCACACCCGTCATAATGGCTATCATCAACAAGAACACACATAACAAATGTTAGTAAGGCTGTGGAGAAAAAGGGAGCCTATGTACACTGTTGTGAGAATGTAAAGTGGTGCACCCACTATGGAAACTAAAAATAAAACGAACATATGATTCAGCAATTCCATTCCTGAAAACACATACACAAAAACACTAATTCAAAAATATACTTGCATGCCAATGTTCAAAGCAGCATTATTGACAATAGCCAAGATATGAAAGCAACCTAAGTGCCCATCAACAGATGAATGGATAAAGAAAATGTAGTATACATATACAATGGAATATTACTCTGCCATAAAAAAGAATGAAATTTTGGCATTTGTAGCAATGTGGATGAACCCAGAGAATATTATGCTAAGTAGAATATGTCAGAGAAAGACAAATACTGTATGTTATCACTTGTATTTGGAATCTAAAAATTAGAACATGCTACCGCTTACCTGTGGAAACTGAAAAGACACAATGAACTTCTTTGTAGAACAGACAATGACTTACAGACTTCGGAAAACCTATGGTTTCCAATTAAGACAATCTGGGGGGTGGGGGGATGCGCTGAGGGTTTGGGATGGAAATGCTATCAAACTGAATTGTGATGATTTTTTATACCCCTTAATTGCAATAAAAATCACTAAGCAATAAAAAAAAAGAATTAGTGAATATAATGAAAAAGAAACAGACTGACAGATATGAAGAACTAGAGGGAAGAATGAAACAGGGAGTAACAAGATACAGGTAGGAGATTAAAAGACTTTATACTACAGACTACTATAAAATAAATAAGCTTAAAGGATATATTGCACAGCACAGGGAACATAGCCAATGTTTTATAGTAACTACAAATGGAGTATAGGCTATAAAAATTTTGAAGCACCATGCTGTAAACCTAAAACGAGTATAATATTATAAATTACTACACTTCAATTAAAAATTAAATTTTTAAAAGATTAATCATTTTTCCACCTTTTCCTGAACAAAGTATTTCAGAAAAAAAACAAATCGTTGATGACTTCAAAAACATATAAAACTGGACAGCTGCATGTAAATCAATCAAACTAGAACACACCCTCAAACCATGCACAAAAACAAATTCGAAATGGCTTAAAGATTTAAATTTAAGACATCACAATCCTCCTAGAAGAGAACATATGCAAAACATTCTGACATGAACTCTACAAATGTTTTAAGTCAGTCTCCCAAGGCAATAGCAATAAAAGCAAAAACAAACAAGACCTAATCAAACTTACAAGCCCTTGCACAGCAAAGGAAACCATTATAAAAAATGAAAAGACAACCTACAGGATGGGAGAAAATGCTTGAAATAGTTGCTAACAACACAACAACCGATAAGGGCTTACTCTCCAAAGTATACAAACAACTCTTAAAATTCAACAACAAAAACAACCAAAAACCCAAACAAACCCAGTTGAAAAATGGGCAGAAGACCTAAAGAGACATTTCTCCAAAGACAGATGGCCAAAAAATGTATGAAAACATGCTCAGCGTCACTAATTGAGAGACACATATCAAAAGTACAATGAGGTACCACCTCACACTGGTCAGAATGGGCATCATGAAAAAATCTAGGACTTTCCCTGTCACTAACAGCCTAACTACTCGGTGTTGTCTCTGCAATGGCTCTGGTTTGATCTCTAGCCCAGGAACTTTCATATGTCACAGGTGTAGCAACATTTTTTTTTAAGTCTATATTAGTGGTTGTACCAATTTACATTCCAACCAACAGTGTAGGAGGGTACCCTTTTCTTCACACCCTCTCCAGCATTTGTTATTTGTTGACTTGTTAATGATGGCCATTCTGACAGGTGTGAGGTGATACCTCATAGTAGTTTTGATTTGCATTTCTCTAATAATTAATGATGTTGAACATTTTTTTTATGTGCTTGTTGGCCATCTGTACATCTTCTTTGGAGAAATATCTAGTCAGGTCGTTTCCAATTTTTCGATTGAGCTGTTGGCTATTTTGCTGTTGAGTTGTATTAGGTTGTTTGTGTATTTTAGAGACTAAGCACTTGTCAGTAGGTACCTAAGAAAACTAAATATAGAACTACCATATGACCCAGCAATCCCACTCTTGGGCATATATCCAGACAAAATTTTCTTTGAAAAAGATACATGCACCCCTATGTTCACTGCAGCACTATTCACAATAGCCAAGACATGGAAACAACCTAAATGCCCATCAACAGATGAATGGATTAAGAAGATGTGGTACATATATACAATGGAATACTACTCAGCCATAAAAAAGAATGAAATAATGCCATTTGCAGCAACATGGATGGAACTAGAGACTCTCCAACTAAGCGAAGTAAGTCAGAAAGAGAAAGACAAATTCCATATGATATCACTTGTATCTGGAATCTAATAAACAGTACAAATGAACCTTTCCACAGAAAAGAAACACATGGACTCAGAGAACAGACTTGTGGTTACCCAGGGGAATGGGGAAGGAGTAGGACGGACTGGGAGTTTAGGGTTAGTAGTTGCAAACTACTGCATTTGGAGTGGATAAGCACAGGGAACTAGATCTAGTCACTTGTGATGGAACATGATGGAGGATAATATGAGAAAAAGAATGTATATGTGTGGGGTGAGGAAGAGACTGAGTCAACTTTGCTGTACAGTAGAAAACTGACAACACTGTAAGCCAAATATAATGGAAAAAATAAAATCTTTTAAAAAATTAAAGAAAAAAAATTTTAACATCTACAAATAACAAATGTTGAAGAGGGTGTAGAGAAAAGGGAACCCTCCTAAACTGTTGGTGGGACTGTAAACTGGTGCAGCCACTATGGAAAACATTATGGAGGCGTCCTTAAAAGATTAAAAATAAAGTTGCCATATAATCTAGCAAACCCACACTTAGGCATATATCCAGACAAAACTTTAATTCAGAAAAATACATGCACCCCTATGTTCACCTCAGCACTATTCACGAAAGCCAGAACATGAAAAGAACCTAAATGTTCAACAGATGAATGGATAAAGAAGATACAATACATATATACAATGGAGTATCACTCAGCAATTAAACAGAACAAAATAACGCCATTCACAGTGACATGGATGCAATTAGAGACGATTACACTAAGTGAAGTCAGAAAGACAAATAGCATATGATATCACTTATATGTGGAATCTGAAATATGGCACAAATGAACCTATCTACAAAACTGAAAGAGACATACAGAACAGACTTGTGGCTGCCAAGGGAAAAGGAGGAGGGAGTGGAATGGATGGGAAGTTTAGGGTTAGTAGAGGCAAACTATGACATTTAGAATGCATAAGCAATGAGGTCCTGCTACATAGCACAGGAAACTATATCCATTCTCTCGAGATAGACCATGATGGATGGAAGATAACATAAGAAAAGGAATGGGTCAATTTGCTGTACAGCAGAAATTTGCACAACATTGTAAATCAACTTGCTCTAATTTTTAAAAAATACAAAAAAGCATATAAATTCCAATGCATATAAATTCCAATACAGATGAAATATTAGAAGACCACTAATTTGCAACCCCTAATAGAGCTAAATAGCTAATGCCATTATGTTTTTTTTTATGCCATTAAGTTAAAGACAGAAAACTTAGTAGTATGGAAATGAATTTGATATCTGAACCTGATTAACCCTATGTCACTAAGAGGGGGCAACCAGGCCTTTCGCACTTCGTGACAAGATAAAATTGTAGGTACACAGCACCCCTTACGAGGTATCCTTGCCAAAGCAATCAATTCTATCTAAACATCAATTTACAGAAAATGTGTGGCATAGAGATACAAGATAAAAGATAATCAGCCAAATCCAGAATGTGGAAGATTACAGGACAATTAAATTGACATGGAAAAGAAAATGCTGGGAGAGGGCCCAGACAGACTTCAGAGACATATTAAGTAAATACAATTTGTGAGCCTTATTTAGATCCTTATTTGAATCAACTTTAAAAAGGCACTTTTGAGGCAATCTGGAAAATTTAAACATAGACTAGGTACTGGGTGATATTAATTTTGTTAGGTGTGATAAAGTCCATATCTGTTAGACATGCTTCATTAATTTGCTCTAAAATAATCCAAGAAAAAAAGTGGAAGATAAAATACATTCAGCAGAATGTAAATAGTTATAGAATGTATGGGTCAGGGTACAGTGAAGGTTGTTAGATAATTTTAATGTGGTATATATTTTAAAGTTTTCTATAATAAAAAAGCATAATCAAATAGTATTCTGCAGACAGCTATACTGACATAACCAAAAAGTATATGTCATTGTGCTTTGCCCTTGAGTTTATAATTCTGCCAAGAAAAATGAAAGAATGGAGAAAACAAGAACAATATAAGTAACACTCAAATGGAATACAATTTTTTTTTTTTTTGTCTTTTTAGGACCACTCCTGAGGCATATGGAAGTTCCCAGGCTAGAGGTCAAATCGGAGCTATAGATGCAGGCCTGTGCCACAGCCACAGCAATGTCAAGATTCAAGCCTTGTCTGCAGCCTATACCACAGCTCACGCCAACACCAGATCCATAACCCACTGAGCTAGGCCTGGGATCAAGCCTGCATCCTCATGGATACCTAGTCAGTTTGTTACCACTGAGCCACGACGGGAACTCAACTGGACCATAATCTTTTAAAATTATGAATTACTGGCTTGTATACCTGGAACTTACATAACACTGAACATAAACTATACCTCATGAAAAACTACATATAATACTATAAATAAAATAAAATGTTCCGGAGAGCAGAAAAATCAATCACAAACTGAATGACTCAAGCAGCAAGTGCAACGGAAATAGCTCCAGGAAGAGATTAACAATACTAGAGTTAACGGATAGTTTAAAGAATGATGTTTATATTAACCAAAAAAAAAAAGTAATCATTAAGATTTGTTTGTTTGTTTTGAATTTTCTCAACCTCTATAAAGATTAACTGTTCAATCCTGGAATTCAGTGGAAACAGAACAGAAACTCCCACAAGTCTAGACAGTAAAAGCACAACTGTCTTTGCCTAGTAAATTAATTTCGTGTTGATGTACAATCTTGAGGAAAAAGATGCATATACACATATAAACAAAACGATTTTATCCACAAAGATATCATAGACTTTGAAAAATAAGTCTTTTCAGCATAATGTACACAGTTTAGAGAAAAAGAACAATCTCTAAAAATATGTTCCTAAACTATACCATAACAAATTTAAGCCACAAGTCATCAATGTGGTTGCAATATTAAATAATATCAAATCCCTGGTAACAGGTTAAACTGATGCCCCTGCACTTGGCATAAACGAACACAGAAAGATTACACCTAGTTAATCTACTAAGACACTCTGTAAGGACACAACAATCCAGATCTCAAGAAAATTACAGAAACACTATTAAGACATAATCTGTAAATAAGCACACAATCTATACGTGAAAATAAGCAGATTGGCTTTTTTTTTTTTTTTCCTTTTTAGGGCTGGACCTGTGGCATATGGAAGTTCCCAGGCTAGGGGTCAAATCAGAACTACAGTTGCCGTCTATAGCCACAGCCACACCAGATCCGAGGCACATTTGTGACCTACACAACAGCTTATCACAACGCCAGATTCTTAACCCACTGATCGAACCTGCATCCTCATGTATACTAGTCAGGTTCATTACCACTGAGCCACAATGGGAACTCCTAGACTTCTGAATAAAACTTTCAGATGAGTGAAATTGAATGTTAACCTATGCGCAGTGACAGATAATTCCTAAATAGTTTTACTAATAAAGAACATACTAATAAAGAGGTGGACATAAGGTAGCCCACCTCTTTCCAAAACATCCCGGTATAAACTTGTACTTACCCAAAAATAAGTTACCTTCATTATCTGTATTGGCCAAAACTAAGAAAAAACAAATAACAGAATGGGGGGAGAGGGGGAAATCCTTACTCAAAAATTTTATATAAACTTTCATATAGACCAAAGAATGCAGTGATTGGAAGGGCAAAATAATAAGTAACAACTAATTACAAATTTATTAAAGAGTATTGCTTTTTAATTACATCCCCTAAAACATACAAACATGAGTCAATATATGTATTATCAAGCTTTTAGTTTTTTGCTACTTGGCCATCAGGCCAACCCAGAAAAGTATTTACCATTCAAACAGAAATTTACTGGGGAAATGAAAATTTTATAGTTACTTCTGCTATGACCAGCTGTAAATGAGTTTTAATGCAACTTTAAAAAAAAGGGAGGGAAGACCTATTATCAAATAACTGAGTCTATCTTTTCAACAGTAATTATGTTGTAAACAAATTTTCAGTCAAGTCCTGTATATCTGTAGTATCTAAGTATAATAATTTTTCATCATTTAAAAAAAGGGATTAACCTATATTAAGTCTAAGTTCTGTTCAAATTATACTAAGATTACAAAAGATATTTAAATAAGGTCCAACTGTACCAATGTAATTAATAAACGTTTTTATTTTTCAGAACATAAAAATTAACAGAAAACCTTTTCGCTTTGGTTAAAATCTTTATAAGCATGTACTGGACTTACAAAAAGTGTTAATCATTTACTGCTTAAAACAATTTAAAATACCAAAGCAAAACTGAAAATCTTTTTCAGCTTAGAAAGTAAAAATACACTGGACAAAATATGTTGCCCTTTTTTAAAAATCAAGGAAAAGTATTAAGCTTTTAAACACAGAAAGTTAAGATTTTGATTGGGTTTATAATCAACATTTTCATTTCTAAAAATGTGAGGTATTAACTGATTTCATATATTCACACCACAGTATCATAACTAATGTTAAACTATTCAATTAATGATCTCATCTGGAAGTAAAGGATGAGGTTGTTCTCAAAACTTGGTTAACAAAGTATCAATAAACGTGTTTTTTTTTTTTTTTTAACTCTCCTAACATCTTGCTTCTTTCATTCCACTCCAAGATCATCAAAGTAGAAAAAAACTTTTTTAACACAAATTTTTTTTTGGTCTTCTTTTTAGGGCCTCACCCATGGTATATGGAGGTTCCCAGTACAGGGGTTCGAATGGGAGCTGTAGCCACTGGCCTACACCACAGCCACAGCAACACCAGATCTGAGGCCCATCTGTGACCTACATCACAGCTCATGGCAACACCGGATTCTTAACACACTGAGCAAGGCCAGGGATCAAACCTGCATCCTCATGGATGCCAGTCAGATTCGTTTCCACGAAGCCACAACAGGAACTCCCAACACAAATCTTTTTAAACAAAATAACTACCATAAAGATGGAGAAAGTCCACAAAAATTTATTTCAGAAAAGATATTTTCAACACATTACTTATGCGACATTAGGATAACATATAAAAACCCTTATTAAAATACAAAACTAAGGAGTTCCCCCCGTGACACACTGGGTTAAGAACCCGACTGCAGCAGCTCAGGTAGTTGCAGAAGCACGGGTTCAGTCCCCAACCTGAGGCAGGATCCTGTATCGATTGCCACAGCTGCAGTTTAGCTCACAGCTGTGGCTCAGATTCAGTCTCTGGCCTGGGAACTTCCATATGCCGCAGGTGCAGCCATAAAAAAAAAAAAAGTAAACCAAAAAAACAAAAAAAGAAGACTTTTTTCTTAGGGAGAACAAAACTTAATATTGAAATATAAAGTATAAAACTTCTTTCTCCAAGTTCATTAGGAAACACATTTGTGACGTTTAAGTTTTCTAGCTGTTAAAAACTCTTTTCAAAAAGCATCACAATTAAGTCAAAAATCTTAAGATCTACCAAAACAAAAAAAATTTAAAAAGCTGTAACTACCTTGATAAACTATACAAACCATCTCTCACCTCACTGTTCCCCACCTTACTCACTTTTAAGACAGCATTTTTCTCCCCCTTTTTCTCTAAGAGAAATTCCTACAAATCTTTGGTACCTGTCACCTACCCAGTTCAATTTGAACCTTCAAGTTGTTCTTATCTCTAAAGCAAATTATAAACTAAACAGCAAATGATCTCAAAGAGTGGATTAAAAATCAAAATACATTCTAGTATACACCAGTATGTTATATATTCCAATACAGGTTAATTTTTTTTTTAAAGCATTCAATACTTATTTGAGGGGCCTAAAATAAAATTTTAATACCAGACCCTGGACCTCGGCTTTCAACTTTATTCTAATCAAATGGTTTTAAAAAAGTAAAAAAAAAAAAAACTAAGTGACTATATTGGACTAAACCAAACAAAGCATAAAGACTATTAAGTGCAAAATGGTTTCCTAGGAGTGGTTTTTAATTCTCTTTTGAGGCCCCCAGGCTAGGGGTCTAATCAGAGCTGTAGTCGCCAGCCTAGGCCACAACTACAGCAAAGCCAGATCTGAGCCGCGTCTGCAACCTACACCACAGCTCACGGCAACACCAGATCCTTAACCCACTAAGCAAGGCCAGGGATCGAACCCACAACCTCATGGTTCCTAGTCAGATTTGTTAACCGCTGCACCACCACGGAAACTCCAGGAAATGACATTTCTTTCAGAAGTCTACCTGCAGGACTCCAAACCCTCTCTGGAAAGAATTAAATCTACCCCCTTCCTCCCTCTCTTAAGTATTCAATTTCTTTCCCGAAGTGACGCTTCCATAAATATTACAATATTAAGGACTAGATTTTAATGAATACAAATCAGAGGAAATGAAGGAACATTAACTCCCATTCAAACCCTCCTTTTAAAAAAAATGTTTCTAAGTTATATTTTTAACTTACCCCATGATTCTCTTTTTAAAAAATGAACACAAAATCTTTCTGCTAATGACTTTATTCATGAATCTATAATGGAATTCAAAATAGCAAAGAACAATGAAAAAATCAGATTAATATTTATCAACCAAATACATCACAGAATATGTCTTTTTAATAAAACTAACAAAAATGTCTAAAATGTACATGTGAAAATACAAATATTTTCCACTTTGTGGAATTTCAAAGTAATGAAGATCTGCTTAATACAACTGGCCAGAATAGACCATTTATACTGGCAAATACATATAATTCAAAAGAAATCGAACATAACTGATAAAATAACCCACTCCTGGTTAATCTTCTGATAAAGTGCTACTTTCATCCTGAAAAAAGAATACTATTAGTAAAGATTAAAATTTTTTCTTCAGTATTCATTGTATTTATCACATTCATATGTCCCCATTCTGAAAGTGTTAAAATTTTTCTTCAGTATTCATTGTACTCATCACATTCGTATGTCCTCAATATAAGCCATAAACACTGAATGACCATAAACACTATTTTGTAATTTGAAAAAAATCTTTTCTCAGATTGTTTCCCAGAAATTCAAAATTACTACAATTGCTAAATGAAGATTTTCATGATATAGGAGTGTTTAAGACAATAATTTTTCATTGTTTTAAACATGATCTTTGGTTTGAAGCTGTCCTGACGTCCTTTCTGGTTTCATGGTTGTGATTGTAAAATACTTATAGAACAGCACGGTAGCTTCATTTGAACCACAGGAGTAAACCGGATTGATGGCCTAAAGGCAATGGGTGGCACATATCAGGAGGTCTGGCAAGATGAGTTCCTCAAATCCATACTAAAAGAAAACAGCGTTGCTTAAGAGTGGCTCATCTACTATCATGAGCGATCTCCATCAATTCATTAACAGCCACTGAGAAAATCAGCTGGAACAAGATCTAATTTGAATGAAGGCACAGAGGTGCAAATCTTAAGCAGATAAATAAGACCAACTAAACTGCATATGCACACGTGGGTGTGTTCACCCCACACACTTACACAGCTCTCAAGTTTGAGGCTGAATATCATCACCCCACAGAATCTACCACATGGAAAAAACTCTCTGCCTGTGAGTGTGTGTATGCTAGAGGTCAGAACTAGCTGACGGCTTTCCACAAATAATGAGACTTTAAATGATGCAAAAGTTGGCCTTTCCTCAAAAGGTTTTAAATTAGTAGCAAAAGGTTGCAATAACAATGGCAACTGTAAGAAGCCATAGAGTTAAATCTCAGAAAGGATGAGCTCAATTTCACAACTGAAGGCTGCTGCTGACTTCTTCTCTCTCGCCTTGAATAATCAAATGCAAATGCCTTTTAGCGATGGCAGCATTCAAATCCCACAAAAAATCCAGTAGTGAGCCCTTCAGGAGCACCTCCATTGGTACAAACTGTAAAACCTGCTGGGATGTGTCAGAGTTAACCAAAGCACCCAACAACTCATTCACATTCTGCAGATACTGGAAAACTGGATTTGGAAGTTCCTGATAACCAACACAAAGCAGGACTGCACAAGTGTTGAGGGGCTCAGAGGATACAGGACAAGAAAATGTGATGAATCTAAAACAGCTATGGAGTACAAAGATCAAACCAGCCATAAATCTTGTAAAACAAGAAAGTATAGGCAAAATCATAACATCTCCTGCATGAAGCTGCTGCAAAGAATTTAGAAGGCAGTCCAAAAATAACTGCTGGTAATTTGGGTCTCCATCATGAAGCAATGAACAGCTAAAAGTCATGAGTTCAGCTGATTCCAGGAGCTGAACTTCCAATGGTGTCTGCATTTTGACATCATGGAGAGCTGGAAAACCCACAAGCAGGCACTTCATTTGGTTGCGAGGTTCTACATCCTGTTCATCCTGAAGGCACTTGGTAAGGCTAAACAACTCAGAAAATATCAATTCTTCAGAAAAAACGTGACAAGAACAACACTGCTGTTTTGGTTTAAGCTTGGAATCCAAATTCAAGGCTCCTCCTAATGACTTTTCGACTGCTTCGTTAAGAGCCTTTAAAATTTCACCATCACAGAAAGGGGAACACTTTACCTTTGGCAGTTTCTTTCCCTGTAAAATCTGCCATAACTGACACTCAAGATTGGAGGCTGTCCCTTCTAAAAGAGAACTATGCCCAGGATGATATTCAACATGTTCTTCAGCCCAACTATTAAAGTACCCTTTGGCTACCTTATCTTTCCATGAAAGGGTTTCCAGCATTTTCCTTTCATTATACGTTTTAAAATATCTGTTCCTCTGCCCAAACCATTTTGTATTTGTACTACAACCAATATTAGATTTTTTTACTAGCCAATTATTTCTGGAAAGAGGCTTCAACTGAAACTTTTGCATGAAATACTGAACAGCATAATCCCTTAAACTATTCAGCTTTGCTTGTTCCCCTTTTCCCATGCGCTCAAACAGACGAATGTTCTCAGAAATGGTCTCCAGCTGGTATTTATGAAAGAACACACAACATTCTTCATGTCTTTTAAGAAAAGATTCAGGAATCATGTGATGGGGAAAGAGAGCTTTCCTGGTCATTTCAGACCCAAAATTCAGCACCATCTTAGATAACAGAGGATAGATTGCCTCTCTTCCCTTATAGCTGAGACATACTACATAGACTTCTGAGTTTCCTGCCTTGCTAGTAGCAGGTTTGAAAACATGGACTTGGTCAAAAGAACAGTTTAGCAGGTACATCAGGTTTATGGAACAATGTTCAAACAAAGTAAACATCTTCAGAACAAAAGAGCCACCATTTCCAAGAGTCATCAGGGCCGTGACAACTTCACAGTAATGCAAAGAAGAGACTAAAGCTTCTTGTTCACCTGGGTTTCCTTGGCAATCAAAACTTCCATCTGCAGTGATCAAGTGAACAATAGCCATGCTGCTTATAAAATTCTGAAGTCCAGTCAGATATTTCACGGTCATGATATCACCGGTGTTATCTGGACCAAAGTACCAGCAATGTAAGGTATTTGCAATAAGTCGGTCATCCATAATCATCATAAGATTGTCATTTGCTTCATGGTACGGATTCAAAGTATTAGCTACCCAACTCCACTCACAGGGGAAGCGATGGGATTTTAAGTAGTGATTGAGACTAGCTATAAAAGCTCCAGGAGCTTCACAAAGGTGTAGAGAATTCAGTTTTCCATTCTGAAAAGCTTCCTGTGGAACAAGTGGAAAGCTGCACAAAATTTCATGAAATTTGCACCATGCTTGAGTACAAAGTTCAGCATTCACAGACTTTCTCACATGGGAAATTATTTTCCCAGCTTTATTAGTGAACGCCGTGTGCTCGTGCCACTCATCCAGTTTCTTATCACTCAGTAAGTTTTTTACTTCATTTAGGGAGTTCTTCAAATCAAGAAATGCATTAAATTCCATGTGGTCACAGGTGAAAAGCTCCCTGGGATCTGGTAACTGCCACTCATTATTAGGTGGCTTACTGTAAGAAAAGTTCTTGGCAAAGAGTTCAAAAATGTCAGCAAGAATGTCTGGGCTGAATGTCTCAGGACTTGAACCCAGTGGTGGCTTTCTGCACTTACTCATTTTCAAATTAAATTAAAATCTAGAAAAAGAAAACACAATTAAATGAATCAAATTTATTAGTGAGTGAAATCTCATCCAGACAACAAGCGGGATCACACTCATGACAAACCACATAAAATGGAAAGATTAATGTCAGCACCATTCATTACATAATGAGACAATTTGGAATAAACAAAGAGTAAAGGTTTTGGATATCCAACAGATCTACGCTCAAATTCCAGCACTGCCACTTGGTTTGTTAAGTGCCCTGGGCAAATAATTTTACATCTCAGTTTCTTATTTAAAAATTGAGGTATCACTTTTTAGGTGAGGATAAAACATGCCAGCATATAAAAAGCATATACCAAAAAATACTTACCAGTGAATGGCAGCTTTTAATACCAAAGTAAACCATCTAGCTCCTCCCCAAAGTTCTCCTCTAACCCATGGCTGAGACACCACTCACAGGGCCTCAAACACTTGCTCAGACTAAGATGAATCCCTGAATGTGATCTCTGATCAACTTCTAACAAATGATTTTTAGCTTTTTTTTTTTAAGCTCCCTCTAAATCTCACTTCCTTCCAGAAGAGGTTGCTGCACCTGAACCCAGCGCTAGTCGTGCTATCAGACCTCTCTGCCACCATTCACTTACACACCTACTAGGACTGCCAAGTATGTCCTCTGTCCAGATTACACTCTCTTGCTAAGTCAGGCACTTTCGTGGTACCAAATCACCCGTACAGACCACCAACTGACTCTCATCACCATACTGTTTGTTAACTGTGGTATAATGGACTGGTTAGTCTCCTGCCAGTGCTGAAACTGACCTTTCACCCGGCATGTCTCTAAAGTATTGCTTCCCGCCTCACCTGGTTGGTCAGACAACTCCATGTTGACAGTATTATTATGTTTTCTTGCCACAAAAACTTAATACACTTTGATAGAATAACTTTCTTTAAAATTTATGGCCACACCCACAGCATATGGAAGTTCCCCGGGCCAGAGACTGAATCCGAGCCACAGATGCAAACTACACCACAGCTGCAGCAACACCAGATCTTTTAACGCACTGCACCAGGGATCAAACCACACCACCACAGCAACCCAAGCTGCTACAGTTGGATTCTTAACCCACTGCACCACGGCAGGAACTTCGAGAGAGTAACTTTAAACTGAAGAAATATCCTTACTGTATATACATACTACAAATAGTCACCCCACATTCTGCGTTCTAACACTGCCTAAGAAACCAAAAAGATCTGTCCACAGGAAAGAGAAAGGGGTATAAAAGAAGTTAAGGCTTAACAGCAGAGTGTTGGAAAAATCTAAATTCCAGCAGATAAGCAATGAGTATACTATGTGGCACTTGTTGACACAGTGGTAATCTACAGGTGATTTACAAGTTCTACTTAGCATATTCAATACATTCTATATCAGTTTGATGATTAAAAGTAGAGATAAAGGTGAGCCAGCACTACAATAAACACAGTAACAGCCAGAAGAATATATTCTATTACCATTTTTGTACTGTTCTCAACACACTTTTTCTATTCCTTTATATTTTGTTTAAATTGTTTATAAGTCTGTCTCTTCTGTTCTTGAAGTATCTCCCTAGTCATTTCTGTTTAACACAATATACTTAAATACTGCACAAAAATTGTGGCTATTAGTTACAATTACTTATTAACATCTTTTTCTTACCTTAGGTCTATTTTTTTTTTTTTACTGTTAGAAGCTATATTTAGGCAAATTTCTGAAAGAAAGTTCTGAAAGAAAAGGCAAAAAGCAGGCATTTTCACATTCACTAAAATTATAAATAAAAGCAAATGAAAGTTTTTCATAAAAAGCTATTCTATCCTAATTCGCACTGTGCTTACTGGAAACTACAAACACTTTTACAAACATCTCAACTATTCTCTAGTTTTTAAAAAGTCTGATTTGAGTAATTAAACTCACATACTAATTAATGGCTGTAGGTAAGCCCTTAAATCTTATCTAATAGGTATTTACTTTCACAGGAAAACAACTACAGTGATTCAACTATCTCCCTTGTTCTTCACAACTCTACCTGTGGCACACAGACCAAAATCATATATATTTGTATATAAATTATACACTGAAATAACGTTCAGATCAATAATCCACAACTTATCTAAATACTGTTTCCTACCAACAAATTCCCAGAATCCAACCACTTCTCACCCACCTCCAGCTACAAGTCTCCTGCCTGTAGACACTGTCAACTCTCTCCTAGATTACTGTCACAAGCCTTCTCACTGGTTTCTTTGCTATCCTTACCTTCTACATTCTATTCCACCCACTGACCAGAGGAATCTTGTAAAACCTAAATTAGAGCGTATTGCTGTTCTCCCCAAAACTGTGCTGCAATCCGAGTGTTCCCCGTCTCACTCAAACTGCCAAAGTCTTTATTTAGAGTAACCGACAAGGCCCCTGAAGATATCTGCCCCCCAGCCCAGCTCTATCTCTAACTAGAAAAAAAATTTTTCTTTCCTTTTTTTTTGCATTTTTAGGGCCGCACCCCGCGGCATACGGAGGTTCCCAGGCTAGGGGTCGAATCCGAGCTACAGCTGCCAGCCTAAGCGACAGCCACAGCAATGCCAGATCCGAGCCGCATCTGCGACCTACACCACAGCTCACCGCAACGCGGGATCGTTAACCCACTAAGCAAGGCCAGGGATCCAACCCGCAACCTCATGGTTCCTAGTCACATTCGTTAACCGCTGCGCCACTATGGGAACTCCATGCTACTGGAAAATTTTTGCACAGGTCAGTCCCTCTGCCTGGAATGCTCTTCCCTCATTTCTTCACCTCCCTCAAGTATTTACGCAAGTGTCATTTTCTCTGCGAAGCCTACCCTGACATCCTAATTTAAACAGACATCTTGCATTACCAAGAGTAAAGGTGAGGACCCTGATTTTTTTTCCTTGTTTCCATGGCTCTCTTTTTTTGCTAACATGTAATTTACTTATTTATGTTTATTGTTTATTACTTGTCTTCCCAAAACTACAATCTAAGCTCCACAGGGCAGGGATCTTTGTTTTGTTTACGCATTTATCATCCCAAGAGGTTAGAACAGTGCTTACTACAAACAAATATTTCTCCAACAACTGGCGGGATGTCAGACTAGCACAAAAGGCGCTCCTCTGATTAGGTTCTGAATGTAAGTCATAATAATGCACTTCAACTTCACTCGACCACTTTGATGCACAACAAAGCTTGTGCTTTAGAGGATATTAACGGAAAAATTTCCAGTGTGTGTTTCTCCATCCCTCTCATTAAGGAATCCATAGAGCTTTGTGGCATCATAATTCTGCAACGAGGGTATTGCCATTCTTCTTGTGCAGAGTCAAGCAGGAAGTCCTGTACCCCCCGCCCAAAGCTACACGGGGGAATACTGAAAAATTCACCAGCCTAACACAAAATCGACAAGATCTCAACAGTTGTTACCTTTCCAATTAACACATACAAAGGCGTTTTGGAAGTGTTTCCATCAACTCCTATTCCCAGTAACGGTGAAAATAAAGCCGAGTGCGTAACCAGCGCTTTACTTTGGGCCAGGGACACCCAAGATCTCGTTTCCTCTGGTGGAAGTGAGTCCCAAGCTCCACTCAAAGCTTCCTCGCTCCCTGACCCGGAGGAACTTCAGTCCCAGTCCCTGCCTCTCCTACCCGGAAAGTTGAAGGAGGTGAGGGCTCCGAACCCCAGCCAGGATTACCTTCGCTCACGCCCACCTCAGCCCCCAGGATCTAGGGCGCCGCGCTTCACTCACTCTCCTCACTGGAGGAGGGCATTGTCCACTTTTGCTCTCAGGGAAGATTCCCGAGAGCGACGCCCCTCCAAGTCTTCGGCGCCCCACCCCCGCAACAGTGACGGGAAGTGGCGCGCCTGGACGACCGGAAGGAGGGCAGGAAAGACGCAGGGCGCCGCCCTCAGGACACCCAGAGCTGAAGCATACCCCAAGGCCGCGCCGCCGCCGGCCGGGAGAGCCCCCGACACACACACTGCGCGTGCGCCTCGAGACAGGCTGGCGTGACGCGTCAACGTTACGTACGCCGGCTACTCGCGCAGGGCGGAAACCCCCCCTCTCTGGGTTTCGCTTTTCAACCTCGCGACCTATGGGCTCTAAGGCAGCAGCGCGCTGAGGGAGCGTCCTTTGGCCCCGCCCCCTCAGGGGTGGAGGCGTGGGACGGGGCGAGGTAAACCTGTCCTGGTTAGGCTGGCCCTGCCCATCTGGGCCCTCGCTGCTGTTGGGTTGAAGTTGCTAGCACTACTAGTTGAGTTAAAGCAAGTGCTCAAAAGACAATTTGAAATTAATAAACCAGACTAGGGAAATTTTGAGATAACATTCTATTGTAACATACGTATGTTTATAAACCACTAAGAAAAGAAAACCTCAAGAAAAATGGGAGAAGGTTTGAACAGGTCATCTAAAAGCAAACACGGATATGGTACAAAGTTAAAAAAATTGGAAATGAAAACAATCAGTTTTCTTTTCACTTAGCACAGACTTTAAAAGCTCCATAATGGTCATTGTTGATGAAAATATGGAGAAACAGGTTTACATACAGGCAAATTTCAAAATGGCCTTGCAGCTTAGCCCAACAGCTCCCACTCCTAGCAGTTTAACTTTAAGAAACAAACAACTGGCTCACTTTAGACATGTTTCATAACAAGAACAAAAACCAGGATAATTCCCTCTAAATGCCTGCTTTAAGGGAATTAAATTATGGTACATCCCTATAACAAAATACTATGCAGCCATTAATAGGCTATATGTGCTAACAGTAGTATGTGAAAATAGGAGAATATAGAATTTTCCATGGCTGGTCTCAGCTCTTTACCTCTCCAGGTCTCAGTTTTCTCATCTGGAGATGAGGAAAATGATTTTGTCCATGAAAAATTTTCTTCCAGAAAATGCATTAATGGAGAAAGTCTTTTTCAAAAAAAAAAAAAAAGTGCTAGAACATTTGCATATCCGTATGGAAAAATCTTTATTTGGACTCTTACCTCAGATTTCATTTGGATTGCCAATCTATATTTAACATAGGAATGGACTTCCTATGTGGCTTGCAGCATAACTATATTTAACATAAGAAAACATAAGAGAATATCTTCCTGGCCTTGAAGTGGGCAAAAAGTTTATAAAAGGACAGATAAAGTCCTCTATCAACTGAACTACATTAAAATTAAGAATGTTTATACATCGACTCATCATAAGACACCACTGAGTGAAAAGGCTATCTATAATATGAGAGGAGATATTTACCATACATATATCTGACAAAGGATGTGTATTTAAAGTATTTAACTCCTACAAATAAATGAGAAAAGATGTTCCAGTGGAAAAATGAGCAAAAGACTGGAACAAAAACTTCAAAAAGATGATATCCAGAAGACTAAGAAACATATGAAAAGATGCTCAACTTCATTAGTCTTTGAGGAAATGTAAACAAAACCCATAATAAAATATAATTACACACTGATAGCTAAAATGAAACACTGAAAATATGGGTTACAGAATTTGAGGGGACAAATGGAAAATTGGAAGAAAAGGATCTTCCAAGATTTTCCAAACTCACAGATTGGTTGCCTTTTTTTCAAGGTATAATTTACATACAATCAAATGCTGATCTTAAGTGTACTATTCAACCACTTTTGCCTAATGCCTATTAATTATTACAGAAAACTCCCTTGAGGCCCTTTGCAATCAATCTTCCACCAAGAAACAACCATGGATCTATTTTCTCACACCATAGTTTAGTGTTGCCTGTTCTACAATGTCATATAAATTCTATCATTAGTTTATAATTTTTAGTTTCCAGCTCCTTTCCACTCAATGTAATTATACATCCACTCAATTTATATATATATAAATTTATATATCAGTGTAATTATATATATATACACATATATATATGTGTGTATATATATATAATAGAGGAGAAAAAAATCTTTCTCTTCTACCCTTCTAGGTTCTCAGTTGGGACTCTGTAACAAAAGATAGATTACCAAGAGAAAGGCATATAAACTTATTAATGTTTTGTGTGACATGGGAGCCTTCACAAGGAAATGAAGATTTGAGGAAACTGTTAAACCTGACTGTTTTTGTACTAGGTTTGATGAAAAGTGGAAAGTCGTGGGAAAATGTAACAAATAAGTATGAGCTAAGAGTAGTAAACTGGGGGAAATTTAGGAAGCTGTGTTCATCCAGATTCCTCTTAGAGTCCTTCTGTTTTGGAGATAAGGATTTTTCTTTCCTCCAGTTATAGGGAGGGCATCTCTCACCCAGTTTTCTTCTGATCAGCTTTGGGGCAAGTTTAGAGAGTCTTTCCTGTACTTATCATTTCTCCAATATCTTTAACTCAAAATATTCACTGTGCCAAGGCACCACATTGGGGAGCATTGCATCCTGAACCTTTTCATCTACGTTGTCTTACGCATTTGTAGTTTGTTCCTTTTTATTGACAGGTTGCATGCCATTTTACAGATAGACCACAGTTTATCTTGTTTTTTTTGGCTTTTCAGGGCCATACCCACAGAATATGGAGGTTCCCAGGGTAGGGGTAGAATCAGCGCTGCAGCTGATGGCCCACTCCACAGTCACAGCAATGTGGGATCTAAGCTACATCTGCGACCTACACCAGAGTTCACAGCAATGCCAGATCCCTGACCCACTGAGCAAGGCCAGGGATGGAACCCACATCCTTAGGGATACTAGTCAGGTTTGTTTTCGCTGAGCCATGACAGGAACTCCCGTGTGTGTAACTTTAAGAAACCTCTTAACGGTTTTCTAAAGTGTAGCATTTAACATCCCCCTACTACCCACAGTACATGAGAATTCTGGTTGCTTCACATGCTCACCATCTTTTGATGTTGTGAATCGTTTATATTTTAGCTACTAGTGAGAGCTGCTTGCATTTTACATCTTGATTCTTAATAAATATTAAAAACTAAAAGTTGTAGCAATAGCGTTTTTTCATAGGACCAAAGACTAGAGGAAGGATATGTAATCTTTTAAACACAATCACTATATTCCCCAAGGATTATAAATATTATCAGGAATATTCCAAACAACAAAGCTTGTAGTGAACCTGTCGTTACTAAAATAATCAAAACATTAATATTTTTTGAGTACATACCATATGGTAAGCACTGAAAACTGCCTCTTTTCATATAATCTTCTCAGCAGCTCTATGAGGTAGATACTTATATTACCCCCATTTTGTAAATAGAGAAATCAAGGACTAGAGGGAGAAAGCAATTTACTGAAGGTCATCCAGTCAGTCAGCAGTGGGCTCAAGGTTTGGACCTAGGTCTGCCTGACTCCAAGGGCAATTTTTTCTGCAGAGAATTCCTAGAAATTGCCTTCAATAATTAAAAACAACTGTTTTCAAAGTTGTTTATTTTGTTTTTGTTTTTGTTTGGGCTGAGCCCACAGCATATTAAAGTTCCCAGGCCAAGGACTGAACCCCACCCCCAGCAGCAATCTGAGCCACTGCAGTGACAAGGCTGGATCCTTAACCCACTGTGCCACAAGGAAACTCCTAAAAACAGATTTTTTTAGTCCACATTCATGGCCAGAAACGCTTATAGTAAGTCAGTAATTTAACTTTTTTACAAGATGAGTTTTATTCATTTTGTCCTAAAAGCAGAAAGGGAGATTGTTGCAAAATTTTTGGAAAAGATGAACTGTTATGATTGAATGAAATTAGTATCTAAAACTTTGAAAAGCTGAAAGAAAGTAACCAAACTCTGCTCTAATGTATTTGCAAATTTGTATTAAAATGCCTAGCTATGGAGCGGCTGCCTGGCTAGCTCAGTCCGTAGAGCACGAGACTCTTAAAATGCACAGTTACAGGAAGGCATTTAGTACCAACTTTTTAAAATTTATTTTAACCATCATACACAGTATCTGAGTGGAAGCCAACTACAATTGGTTATTCTCTCTTGTTCCTGCCTATTCTTAATATTCAACTAGCAGAACTAGAACATAAATAGCATCCAAGAATTAAAACAACCCAGCTCCCCAGCCTCTACTCTGATTGCATTTCTCTGTCAAAGGAAACAAAAACTGTACTGCTTTCACAGTCATTTATTACAAAGCAACTTGCTGAGTCTCTAATTACATCTTGAGACAGAGTCTGGTGAGGTGACAACGTACAACGTACAAACATTCCAAAACCCCAGAGGGAGTTTTCTGGGGTGATGGAAATGTACTATATCTTGATAGAGGATGTAGGTTAGGAGGTATATATATCTGTCAAAACCTGTCAAATGGTATGATTCAGATTAGCATTTCACTATATATAAATTCTCCCTTAAAAAAAAAAAAAGAGCCATAGGCAGATATTGAACACTAGCCAACCATCTGCACACTGAAGTATTTAGGCAAGAAGTATACTGACATGTGCACCTTACTTTGAAATGCGCCACACATAAGATTGACTGATGGATGGATAGAAAGATGGATCAATGATAAAGTGAGTATAGCTAAATGTTCATGATTATAGAAGCAAAGTGGTGGACTCGGTGTACGTTCACTATGTAATTCTTTCAGCTTTTCTGTATTGAAATTTTTTCATAAGAAAACATTGGGGGAAGTAAACAGATTTACATCATGCAGACAGAAATGGCATCTCTTTCCATTAAACAATAAATACATACATATAATGAGTATCTAGTATTTCCCATTAAAATAGTCAAGAGAGCCTCTGAGCAACCTTTAAGTGAACAGCTTCAGACCAGGTGAATAAATGTTCTTATGGCTCAGTCATTTGATCCATTTATCTGATTTAGCCATTCAGGCTTGGTTTTGACCATTATACTATCTTAAATTGTTCCTATTCTTTGTCACACAGTGTTCCACATCTTCTCTTCCTACCACATGGAATGGACCATTATTTAAGGGCAGCAAACTAAGGGAACGTTGACATTGAAATTTAAGAAGTCAATGAAGATTATAAACCTGATAATAATTTCATAATGAGTTTTGGTCCTGAATGTATTTTAAAATGCAGAATGATTTCAACTGTGCTATAGCACCAAAAACGGACTAAACTGCTTTAATGATCTGGTGTTTAGAATTCCTGCATTTATGCTTAAAAAACTAATTGATTTCTTTTAGTAATTTTTGTTTATTCTTTGCAGTTTCCCTCAGATGATCTTCCACTAGATCTTTAAATTGCATTCTGATCAAAATTCTCATGTAGCACGTAATTGTTAAAGGGAGAAAATACAGTAAAAATTATAACCAATTTGTCTATCCAACTATGGATAGAACATATACATGGTGGTATTTGTAGAAAAGTGCTTGAAAACAGCAATCTACAGTCTTTTTTTCTTACTCTTTAGAAACTAAACAAAAAATTACTAAACGAAATCAATAAATTTTTAAGTATAAATGCAAGAATTCTAAATATCAGGTCATTACAGCAGTTTCATCTGTTTTTGATATTATAACACATAACCATCATTCTGCATTTTAAAATGCATTCAGGACTAAAACTCAATATGAAATTTCTTAAAAATTATTTTTCAACAATACATGTTTTTTTATATAAAGTAAACTAAACAGAACGAATCCCTTACTAAATGAATAAAAGTCAAAATGTGTTGTTATGAATATCATTAAAGATACTTAAAGTGAAATTTAAAATAAGGTTTATAATGTAATCATTGATAATACGCTGACCTAAAATACGTTTTTACTTAAAATCACTTCTTTATTTTCTTCTTGAAAAATGTTAAGGGTTTAAGAGAGAATGTATACTACTGTGCAATGGGATCAGGAGTTAAAAAAAAAAAAGAGAGAGAAATTGGGAAACACTGATAAGTGGAATAGAGTACTATACATGGTCCACTCTTGAAGCATTAATCATTTTATTGCAGACACAAGATGCTAACAACAACAACAAAATTATACAACTAAGTGCTGTATTATATGGTAGGTTAAGTGTTGTAGGAGTTGGAAGAAGTGGGAATTTGGTAGGGAAAAGATGAGAAAAAGAATAATTTTCAGGAGTTCCCATCATGGCTCAGTGGTAAAAGAATCCGACTAGAAACCATGAGGTTGCGGGTTTGATCTCTGGCCTCGCTCAGTGGGTTAAGGATCCAGCGTTGCCATGAGCTGTGGTGTAGGTTGCAGATATGGCCCGGATCCTGCATTGCTGTGCCTGTGGCGAAGGCTGGCAGCTGCAGCTCCGATTAGACTGCTAGCCTGGGAACCTCCATATGCCGCACTTGCGGCCCTGGAAAAGGCAAAAAGACCAAAAACAAAAAAAAAGAATAATTTTCCATTTAGAAGACTGTTATTACTTGGGGAGAGGGAGTACCAGCCAAGCTCAGGAAAACAGCAGATGAAAAAATAGTCAAGACTAAGGATAATTGCAGAAAAGGGATGGAAAGTCAGTAAGATTAAATTTCTATAGGGAGTGTCTTAGTTCAGGCTGCTATAACAAAATACACACTGGGTATCTTTTTTTTTTTTAAACTGCTTTTTCAGTCTCGCCCTCAGCATATCTATGGAAGTTCCCAGGCCAGGGATCAAATCCAAGCCATATCTGTGACCTATGTCACAGCTGCAACACTAGACACTTAAGCTACTGTGCCAGGCTGGGGATCGAACCAGCATCACCACAGAGACAAACCCAGTGTGCCACAATATGAACTCAGACTGGGTATCTTAAACAACAGAAATTTGTTTCTCACAATACAAAGTCCAAGATCAAGGCAGAGAGAGACAGTGAGCAAGCTCTTTGGTCTCTTCTTATAAGGCCATGAATTCTGTCATGGGGACCCCCTGTCTCATGAACTCATCTAAACCTAACCACCTCTCAAAGGCTCCATCTCAAATTCCGCATTGAAGGGGAGGGCCTCAATTTTTGTGGGGACACAATTCAGTCCACAGCAGGCAGTGAAAAACCAGAATATAGAGAATCATGGAAGCCAGGCCAAGGTGCCAGAATCTGCAGCAACTGGAGACTGTCAAGAAGAAAAGGATGGATGGGGAGTTTGCACTTAGTAGACACAAACTATTGCATTTGAAGTGGATAAGCAATGAGACCCTGCTCTATGGCACAGGGAACGATATATAGTCACTTGTGAGGGAACATGGTGGAGGATAATGTGAGAAAAAGAATGTGTATATACATATATATATATATATATATATATATATATATATATGTATATATACACATGTCTGGGTCACTTTGCTGTATAGCAGATATTGATTGAACACTGTAAGTCAACTATAATAGAAAAACATCTTTAAAAAAAGAAGAAAAGGAAAAACTAAGTTTGGTTTTTATAGAGTTAGAGATGAGAGAGGAAGAACCAACCAGAAATATCCTAGAGGGAGTTTAAAATCAGTGGGTGGCTGAAGTTCAGGTGAGAAAATTGAACTGAGGTAACACCCAGCCCTGTGAATTTTTAAGTACTTCGTTACTGTTTAGTATTAACAATCATTATATAGTTAAGGTAGAAGTGAAATCAATACCAAGAGTTGTTAAAGTACAGCCCTCGGGATTCTTACTGTTAATAGCTCACCTGGAATTGTCCCTCTTTGGAACATGGTTTCTCTTGCTGAAAGGTTAAGCATATCGGCTCTAGCATCTGAGTGCCTAGGTTAAAATCTCTACCTACTAGCTCTTTAACCTTGGACTAGGAAGCCCTCCAAGGATTGCATTGAGGACTAAAAAATGAAAGTAAAGTGCATAGTATCAGTCTTTGCACTTAGCCAGTATCTGATGTTAGCTGCTCCTGAACATGTCAATTCTTTTCCGGAAGATAGGGTGCTAAATTCAGACCCATCTTGCAGAGCTTTCCTTCTTTGCTGTTTCTTTCTATATTCAAAATCCTTAATAGAAGAGTTCTCTTGTGTCAAAGCAGGTTAAGGATCCGGTGTTGCTACTGCAGCTGCCTGGAGTGCAGTCAAAAAAATAAAAATAAATAAATAAAAAGGCAGAATAGAATAGAATAGAGCAGGAGAGACCAAGGAGAAGAAATGGAAAGCAGAAAAGACAGTTGAGGCTAAATTATTTCATATCTGCCGCTGAGAAGCTGTCAGATGTATCTGCTTTCTGACTTCAACAATTTGGGCAAGTTTCAAAGAACGGAAGGAGGCCCAGCTGGAAAAATGAATGAGCACACAAATGAACACGTCCGTATCTCCGAAACACAATGTGGAATGATAAAGGCAAGTGGCAGAGGTTTTACACTGCCTTACCATTTGTGTAATATTTTAAAATGCACGAAACAGTTCTGTTCAATGCTTATTGATACAAACAATAAAAATGTGAAAACACAGATGAGGAAGCAGCAAACTAACTTCTCAGAACAGTAACCTCCCCAGAGAAAGAGCCCCAAAAGGGACCTAGCTGTATCTGCAATGTCTGTATCCCTTTTATTAAGCTCTGAAGCAGTGGCAAAATATTAGCACTTTAAAAATCCAGGCAGTAGATACATGGGTATTGTATTATTCTCTTGACTTTTTTGAACGTTTGAAATGTTTCCTAAAAATTTTTAACATAGAAAAAGAGGACAATATACCTCATTCTTAAACGCATTCAAACTCCCATACACCATAGAAACCCATTTGTTCAGCTAAATCACGTGGATGAATGATTTTCAGGAATGAGTACGCCTCTTGGATTCAATTTGAAAAGAGTATAATGAATCTTTTTAAAAACAGGTTATGTTTTGTGTTTTGCTTACCTTTCCGAAAGAGATTACAAGTTCTGATATCTGGGTTGAATTACACATATTAATAACATATTAGTGAGTTTTTATTTCGTTTTATTAACAGTTGATAGTAATACCACATTGCAATTAGGGGGTGCTTTGTAATTGACAAACTGACTGTGTATACCTTAAGATTGCCAATAGGTTTCATCACAGGGGCAAACTCTAACTGACTGATTGATGTGGCTGCCCAGAGCACCATGCTGGGCCAGTTGTGAAACCACGTCTGGGCTCCGCTAGGTAGTCAGTGATCAGCTAGGGAGGTGTGTCTGGGACAGGGTGCTTAATGGGGCCCTCCGTGTCCCACTGATACCCTGACACTTATTCTCCTTCTGCCTCTCATTGTTCTTTCTCCATCTCCCTTCACCTATCTCTACTATCTACTAAGAAGAATTCCCCTTCCAAACCCTCCTACACTGTGGGTGGGAATGTAAGTTGGTCCAACCACTATGGAAAACAGTATGGAGGTTCCTCAGAAAACTGGGAGTAGAATTATCCTATGATCCAGCAATCCCGCTCCCGGGAATATAGCTATATTCAAAAAGATACATGCAGGAGTTCCCACTGTAGCACAGTAGGTTAGGGATCTGGCATTGTCTCCACAGCAGTGTGGGTTCAAGCCCCAGCCCCTCACAGTGGGTTATGGATCCAGCGTTGCTATAGCTATGAACTCTGCCAGCTGTAAGTCACAGCTGCAACTCAGATTCCATCCCCAGCCCAGGAAATTCTGTGTGCTGCAGGTATGGACAAAAAAGAAAAAAGATACAGGCACCTCTGTGTTCACAGCAGCACTATTCACAATAGCCAAGACATGGAAACAACCTAAATGTCCACAGACAGATGAATGAATGAAGAAGATGTGGTACATATATACAATCGAATACTACTTATCTATAAAGAAGAACGAAATAACTCCATTCACAGCAACATGGATGCAGCTAAAGAGTATCATGCTAAGTGAAGCAAGTCAGAAGGAGAAAAACAAATACCATACGATATCACTTCTATGTAGAATCTAAAATATGACACAAATAGGAGCTCCCATTATAGTTCACTGGGTTAGTCTCCATAAGAACGCGAGTTTAATCCCAGGCCTCGCTCAGTGGGTCAGGGATCCAGCACTGACGCAAGCTGCGGCGTGGGTCTCAGGTGTGGCTCGGATCTGGTGTTCCCACGGCTATGGCGTATGCCTGCAACTGCAGCTCCAATTCAACCCCTGACCCAGGAACTTCCATATGCTGTGGGTGTGACCATAAAGAGAAAAAAAAAATATGGCACAAATGAACCTTAATAGGTCCTACAAAACAGAAACAGACTCACAAAGAGAATAAACTTGTGGTTACCAAGAGGGAGCTAGGAGGGAGCAGGATGGACTGGGAGTCTGGGGTTAGTAGAAGCAAAATATTCTATTTAGAACGGATAAAAAACAAGGTCCTACTGTATAACACAGGGAATTATATCCAGTCTCCTCGATGGAAAAGAATATTAACAAGGATGTGTATATGCAGCAAAGCACACAGCACTGCATAGCAAAGTGACTCAGCCTGCAACAACCCCTGGCTGATTCCATCTTCATCCACAGCAACCCTATATGCTGATGAGTCCTTCCTCTTCAGTTTTCCTGGGAAGGCTTCCTAGACCCATCTGGGCCCAATGAGACACCTCCGCTACATCCCCATGGCAGGCACAGAGCATTTATCTTTAAGTATTCCAACTATTTGTTTACCCATCTATCTCTGCTGTTGGGCTTTGAAAGAACAAGGCTGGGTCTTATTGATCTCTGCACTCCCAGCTTCTGGCACACAGTGAACAATCAATAAGTGTTTGTTAAGTGAAAGAATGATTTAATGAATGGTGTCCTTATTCTGCAGAAAAGGAAAAAGACTCAGAAGTTGGGGTTTTCTCAAGGTTATCCTTCCTCTGAAACATACCCATCTTTCTTCTAGAATGGAAGTTGACATTTTCCTCTGTAAAAAGTGAAGACTACAAATATTTTCAGCTTGGTGGGCCACAAGGCTTCTGTCATGACCATTCAACTCTGATGTTGTAGCTGGAAAGCAACCATAGACATGGCTGTACTAAAACACAATCTTAGTACAAAAGTAGGCAGTGGGCCAGAGTTGGCTCACAGGCCATAGCTTGTGGACCTTGCTGAAGAAGAGGGTAAACAGACACTTCTTCATGTCTAGTTCCTTCACTGAACTTCCTCTCTCTGCCTCAGCCCAAGAGCCTGATTCCGATGTTGCCACAGTCCCTGCTGAAGTTAGATTGAGAACCCTTTCATACATCCAAGCCAAGGAGTTGAAGGCTCGTGAGAGAACTGGCTGCAAAGCTGAGACCAGGAGGGAGGAGAGGAGCTTGTTGACAGGCTCATCAGAGACCTAGGGGAACCCAAGCCCAACTTAGCCACATCCTCCTTGATCACTCATTACGAATCCCCTGAACATTTCAAAAAGAAAAGAGGTCCATTTCTTGGATGCAGTGGACAAAGAAGAAAGTGGAATAAATAACTCCGTTCCATTCCCCTTCTGTGTCTCCAAGCTATAGTCTTTTTCTTTTCCAGAGACTACCTCAAACTCTTCTCCTATTTCCTACCCTGTTGTCTCCTCATTCATCGTCAGGAGATGACCTCACTGCCTCCTTCACAAAGGAAACAGAAGCCATCAGAAGAGAACCCCTTCAGAACTATGCCACTCATCCCCAACTTACCTGCATCTTTACCCACTCTCTGTTCCTCCCATTATAATGCCACAGGGGTCTAAAATTAACTCCACCTTCTGTTCTCTGTGTCCCAGGTCTTTCCACCTTCTTAAGGAATCTGATTCCATTAACGATTTCTCTCTCCTGTATTGTCTTTCCCTCTCTCGCTCTCCCTCCTTCCCATCCCCCCATCTTCATCCCAAAGGCAGAGAGGAGCCTCTTCCCCTACCCTCTCTCCTGGTTCCATCAACATTTACATACGCAGATCTCTACCATCTTGAAAATAAGTCTTCAAACCCTTGTCTTCTCCAATCTTTGCCCTATCTGTTCCCTACCTCCTTCGTGGCCAAAGTGCCTGAAAAAGTTGTATGCTCATGGTTTTCACTTCATCATTCACTCCCAGTAATTCTTCAACACATGAAAAATTTGTTTCTCCTCTTTATGTCCCTGAAACTCTCTCCTTGAAGACCTGAAATAACCTCCTTTGCTGCTACATCCGAGCTGGAATTCTTTGCCTTTATCTTAACTGAATTCCTGGCACTATTCAACCCTGTGGTCTTCTTCTAATATTATCTTCCTGTGACTTTGGTTTCAACATGATTTTCTGGTTTTCCTCCTATGCTCATTCTTTTTTTTTAACTTATGAATTGTTTATTTCTGAAAGTTTCCATTTAAAATTTTCAAATCACATTGACTTCAGGTAACTGAAACCATGGAAAGCAAACCCATGAATAAGGGGGGACTACTGTACTCATCTTTAACAGCCCTTCCATTAGAGAGAGTTGGTTCAAAAACACACTGTTTGGAGGGGCTAATAATCAGTTCTTTGAGAAAGGGCAGGCACAGTTTTCACTACTTGATAGATGAAAAGTTCTAGGATTAGACAGCACAGATATAGACCTGGGAGAAGAACAATAATTTGGAGATGTTTTGTTTTGGCCGCCCCCCAGCATATGGAGAGATCAGATCCAAGCTGCAATTGCAACCTATGCTGCAGCTGCAGCCAACACCATATCTTTAACCCACTGTGCCAGGCCGGGAATCGAACCTGTGTCCCAACACTTCCAAGACACCACCAATCCTGTTGTGCCACAGTGGGAACTCCTGGAGACTTTTATTTCTAAGCTCTTTTCCTAGAATCCAATGTCTAGTCTCCTAGACAAACACTCCCCGAGGAGCAGCCATATCCTGATCAAGCAAGTGACTCTGCCTGGTACATTCTGGAATGAGCACTTCCCTGGAGAAACGACATTGCTTTGAGAATCCTGTGCTTGTTCTTCCTTAAGTTTCTGTGTAGGTTCCAATACCTCTGCCTATGTTCTAAATCTTTAAATGTTGGTGTCCTCATCTCTGCTAGGCCTTCTATTCATCTCAGTCTACAGGCTCCCCTAGGATGTCTCATCTAATTGCCAGGCAATTTTTTTTTTTTGCTTTTCAAGACCACACCCACAGCATATGGAAGTTCCCAGGCTAGGGGTCAAAATCGGATCCATCCTTGCTGGTCTACACCACAGTCAGAGCAATGCCAGAACCGAGCCATGTCTGCAACCTACACCACAGCTCACATCTCCGGATCTTTAACCCACTGAGCAGGGCCAGGGAATGAACCCACAACCTCATGGTTGGTAGTTGGATTCATTTCCACTGAGTCACCATGGGAACTCCCAGGCAATCTTAAATAAGTTGATGACTCTCAAGGTTACTACTCCAACCAGAGCTCACTGCTGAGACTAGAGCCAGCTAGCTAACTGCCTATAACTCTTCTCCTTTATATACCACAACCAGTCAAATCTTTAAAAAGCATTATCTTGACCCCATAATCCCAAGTAGCTACCTCCCCTTTACTTCACCCCATATGCAACAACACTTCTTGAAAATTGTCTCTTAAACCCCCTTCAATCAAGCTCTCAACTATACAACTCCATTGAAACAGCTCTTATCAACATCACCTATGACTTCTGCATTGCTAAAGGCAGTGGATAATTTTCAAGTCATCTTTGATTTCTCCACAGCATTTGACAGTTAATCACCTACTTTACCTTAATACCCATCCTTCACCTGCCTTTCTGGATAACACCCTCTTAAGGTTTACCTCTTTCCTCAGTGAATTTCCTTCTCAGTCTTTGCTCATTTCTCCTCTCTCTCTGATTCTCATTATTCTTCTCTACAGTAATCCTCTGAGTAATAATCTCAAGCCATAATGTCAATCTCAAGCCATAAATGCCATCTCTACATCTATGATTTCCAGATGTATATCTTCAGCCCAGACCTCTCTTCCAACCTTTAGTCTCTTTTATACAGCTGCCAACCAACCTCTCTACTTGGGATGCCTCTGGGCATCTCAAATTAAACTGAAATCCAGTTCCGGTCCCAAACACCTCTTCTGCGCACAGCCTTCCACAAGTTCATAGATGGGAACTCACTCTCCCAATTGTACAGTTCCCAATCTTGGTGTCATCATATATAAGCTGACTCATTTCCTTCTACTATGCTTTCTCCATATATGTCTTTTTACTGTGATTTCAAGAATTTTTTTTTCAAGAGGGCTCCCAGGTGCTAAGTTTGAGCAAACTTAAAAAATGTCTCCTTTATTCTCCAAGGACATTTAGATTATGGTTCCCTCATAAGTTTGTAGAATTTATTCCACAATCACCTGGCAATGAGTGTTGCATTAGCTTTTCTTTCCTGACCTCTCCATTCATCTTGTGGTCTGTTGAATTTTATCACTGAAATGGGTGGGTTTTTTTCTTTTAAGTGCATGTCGTACTGAATTCATGTTCTTATTAATTTCCTCTGTAGCTCAAAGCAATTGCAGGGAACTAGCTTCCTAGGATTTTGGGGAAGGGGGCAGTCTTTCATCTATTTTATGCATGCTGTGCTCCTTTAAGTCCCCCTTTCATTCACCTGCAGAATGCTTCCTTAATTACCGTGTTGCTTCTTTTCATGTTGCTCATGCTTCAAATGGACGGCTCTACCCAGTTCTTCATTTAGCTTTGATATAAAAAAAGATGAATTCTCACTGACAACATCTTAACCTCACCTGGGACCTTTTTTCCCAGCTACATTTTGAAGCCTTGGAATTGTATTCCATCCATTTTCCTATAGCCCATGGGTAGGAACTTGGAATGAGCTTGGCAAACTTCCTGCAGCCTTTGGTACAGGACTGGGTTTACCCCTTCTTCTGAGATTTTTTTCCTGACTTTTCTCTAAGTTTGCTACTCTCAAATTTGTCCACTTCTATCCAAATCGGATATTTTCAAGGTTTTGCAACTTTCTTCCTTTTTATCACTTTCTGGAGGAAAGAGGGATGTAGGAGCCGCACCAAATCACATCAAAATCTGCTTCGCTTTTTGTTGGATGCTTTTCCGTTTATAGCATGAGGATAACCTCCTTCCTTGTTTGGTTGTTGCTGGTAATTCTTTTTAACTCTTTTATTTCACTGAGTGATTGAGGGGGGAGGGTGATTATGGAAGCAAAAAAAAGTGTTGCTTTGTAATCATAAGGAGACTGGCCATTTCACCCTACCATCCTGAGGGCCGGGGTTAGGTGGGGGAAGAGACAAAATGAGATGAAGTTAGCAGACCCCAGCCTAGTGGCAGTGGCCGGCTCCTTTCAGGAGCCTAGTATTTCTCTGAAAGTTATCTGGCCACCACACTTCTATTTACTCCTTCTGCTGCCCTGTGTTTTCTAAGCAAGGAGTAGTGTCACCCTTAACACAGAAAGAGCTTCTGTTGTACTTGACTTTAGGAGAGCAGAAGTGGGAGGAACAGGAAGCAGCTGCTCCCCACTCTGCAGCCAGGCTCAGGAAGGAAGCAGCCCAGCAGTGTGAGTGAGTGGAGATGAGGGTAGGCAGCCTGAGTCCCAGGTACGGTAATAAAGACACAGCATGGCTGAAGGAGACGGGTGTGGAGGCTTTGGGGTGGAGTGAGGGAAAGATGGAGGTGAGGTGGGTGGGAGGTTTGCAAATCTGACATCTCTTGCCATCACACAAAGTCCACGGTTCCCAGCGGGAGAAAAACAACATCCCCAAGGAGTAATGAAAACATGGTAACTGAGCACTGAAGCTTAGAATTAATGAGCAAATCCCATCAAACCTTTGACACACAGGCTTCGGCCTCAAAAGGGAGAAACCTTTTAAGCACCAATGATCATCCCTGTGCTCTTCATCTTCAGGCTCCGTCTTGGTGATGGATTGCTGCCTGCGTAGTGCCCTGGCATTTCCACGCACAAAATAATTGGCTGCAGAAGGCTGTTGGGTGCCTTTGTGAGAAGGAAGCTGCAAAAACAAATTCTATCAGCTCTAATATTTTTTGATATTTTGAATCGAAGATCACAGACTCGTTATTTGACTTCTCCGTGATAAGAAATTGTTCTTTATTATACAATCAAAATGAGTAAAATGAAAATAGTCCTCCATACTTAGCAGTTCAGTAACCACTTGCTTCAAAAAGATTTTCAGATATTTCAGGTTCTTCTCTCTATCATGCCTGTCAAGGACAAAGGATTCTCCACTTCATTGAAAAAGAAACTGAGGCAGCAATAACCCAAGTGTATAGGGTTAACAGAGCTGTGAAATTGTTACACTTTATCAAAATTTCTAATGTTAATTAATGAATGAATATTAATTAGGTAAAGGAGTGCTGGTACTGCGTTACTCATTTAGTCCTCCCAACAACCATATTATTACTATTATCTCTACAGAAGAAAAGGCAACTTGAACAGGTTTACTAGCTTGCACAAATCCACACAGCTGACACACGGTGACATTAGGACAAGACATATGTCATCTGACCTCAGAGACTCTCCAGTCACCACGTGCCTTGCTGTGATCTATTGTTGCATAACAAACTAGCCCCCAAAATTTAGTAGCTTAGGTGGTGGGACTTCCAGAACGATGGAATAAAACTTAGCAGCTTAAAACAACATCTGTTATCTTAAAAGTTTCTGTGGCTTGGGAATCTGAGCACAGCTGGGTGTCTGTGACTGTGGGTCCCTCACAAGCCTACTACAGTCAAGGTGTCTGCCAGGCTATCTCAAGGCTCAAGTGGGATAGCATCTGCTTCCGAGTTCATGCCTACGGTTGTTGGCAGGATTTAGTTCCTTGCAGGCACTTGGCCAAATGCCACATTCGGTTCCTTGCCCCATGGACCTCTCCATAGGGCACAGCATGGCAGCTTGTTTTATCAGAGCAAATAAACAAGAACCAGAGAGAAAGTCTGAGCAAGATGGAAGACCCAGTCTTTTGTAACCTAATTTTGGCATAGCCTGTTCATTACCAACAAGAGTCACTAGATCCAGTTCACGTCCAAAGGGAGGGGCTTACACAGAATTGTGGACGCCAGGGGGCAGTGATCACTGAGAGCCATTTCAGAAGCCACCCACCACAGCATCTTTCTCGGGTAACTGCCCCCTCCCATCACTCACACAGGCAGGCTAAGTGGTATGACTGTATAAGGTGACTATGACCCCTTAGACACAGTCCAGAGATGGACACCTGATGGTCCATTAGATACTTTCTCCCAGGAATTCAGAGTTGTGATCCAAAGACCCCGGGCAGTTCTTACTAAAGGCCTGAAATGGAATGATATTAACAGGAACGATGGGGCTGCCACCTTCCACTGTGATCAAAAAGAAGCAGAGAGGAGTTCCCTTGTGGCTCAGTGGGTTAAGGACCTAGTGTTATCACTGCTGTGGCTCTGGTTACAGCTCTGGCTCAGATCTGACCCCTAGCCCAGGAACTTCCACATGCCACAGTTGAGCCAAAAAAAAAAGAAAAAAAATGGAAGAAGAAGAAGAAGCAGTGAGTCATGGGCGGGTGCAGGGGTTGCACAGCAAGAGAGGAAGACAGACAAGACAGGCAGACGTGCTAGCCTTCCTCCCCTGGATTTGGAGAGGTACAATAAAAAGTTAGGTTTCTGTCACCCATAACCAAGGATAATAATCTTAACATTTAACCACCAGCAAGGTCCAAATGCCAACCAATCCAGAGGAAACTCACTATAAACATCTGGTGCAGCCCCACTGCTGGATCCTGGGTGCCCATCGGCTCTCTGCCGCCCAGAGCTCACCTCTTTCCCACCTCGACCACATGCTGCCCTAAGGGAGTGAGAAGTGGCAGGAAAGCATGACCTAAGGACTTCGGGATCACCTGAGCAGGAGTCACACGACGGCCTTGCACAAACTTTGGTGTGATCGCAGATCGCCTCGGTAGCCACTGGGGAGTCAGTATCTCTGCCAAACTCACAGCTGAGTTTTTGTGATAATGTCAAGTGCACGCACTCTAATCCCTGGGATAACACACGCAGGGATGGAGAACTTCTGTCTGACCTGTGTGGGAAGGGGCTGGATCCACTATCAGGTAAAGGGGTTTGAGGAACTTGCCACTCCCTCTGGAACAAGACCATGGAGCTCCCTGATACACTCCAGGGGACTGGGAACACTTGCCCGTGCGCACAGAGTGTTGTGGGTATTCACAGGTAGGTAGCCAACATCAGATGCTCCAACGGTATGACCAAGACACAATAAAATAAAACAAAAGAGGTCAAGAGGCACTGCTTAAGGAAAGAGTCAAACTTCTTTTTATTACTTTTTAAATTAAATCAACTGAGAGTCAACAAAATCAGCGAATGGTCACGCAACCCAATTCTGCTCCGCACAAGGAGTTGAAGCAGCGTTCCCTCTAGGACAGAATTTCCACCCTCGCTCCCCACCGTTTTCCTTCTCCATTCAGAATAACGTCAATGAGTGCCATCTGAAAGCTGGCGAGGAATTGATCACTGAAGGACATTTTGCCTTGAACATTAAGCGGAAATCGGATTTCCTTTTGCGATCCCCTGTTGAGTTAACTTTGCATGAGAGCTATAGCGTTAGACCAGTTTTTTTCCTACATTAGATATTGTGGATAATTGCTTTGCTTCCTTGTTCAATGGAATAGGAGATAAATTGTTACAATTGCAACAAAGATAGATTTATGCCCCTGTCTCACAAAGGAGCATGGTGTGCACATTTCTTTCTTTAAAAAAATAAGGCCTACCTCGATGTGTTGACGCGGAGATCAATGTTCATAATTATAAGTCCTAACTCACAAGTTTATTTTGAATCAGGAATTTTTCCCTAGAAGAGATTTTGCTTAAGGTATATGTTACTTTTATAATTAAAGAAAGGAAGAAAAATATATGTAATCATATTTTTTAATCAAAGCTTCATATGAATTGCAAAATCCTGTCTTGCGTTACCAGTTGGGCCTGCAGCAACCAAAGAGTCATATACTGAGACGTCCTCTGGAGACTAAGTTCATCATCATCAGTAAGAGGGCATATTTTTTGAGCACTCACTATGTGCCAGGCACCAAACTAAACACTAGGCTTGCACTAGCTCATTTTACCCTCCCAATAACTGTTATTATCTCCATTTCACAGAAGAGGAAATTGAGTCACAGAAAAGTGACCAAAGGTGCACATTTAAAAAGTGGCAGAGCAGGGATTTGGAACCAGGTCTGTTTTATTCCAGTGTTTATCCTGACCTGCTGTGTACTGTTCCAAGCTTGAGACTCTGAAAATATCAAGTTGCTTTAAGTAATGTTGTTAATAAGCTTCCAAATAGTCTCACCCACCATAACCCCCCTCCTTCAATTAGCCTATGTAGAACTCTAAGTACAGTATCAATTAGGTATTGCTGCATAGTAAACTCTCCCAGAAGTAAGCAAAGTGAAGCAGTAAATATGTGTTATTGCTCATGAGTCTAGATGTGTCAGCTGAGCAGTTCCTCTGGTCTCTGCTGGACTTACTCATGTACCTCAGGTCAGCTATGTTCGGTCAGGAAGGCAGTCCTGCTGGTCTTAATTGGGCTCTCACACGTTTAGGGGTCTATGGGCTATAGCCTGATCTGATGGCCTCAGATGGGAAGGACAACTGGCCTGTGTCCTATGTGGGCCTCAGCCTCCGGCAGGCTAGCCCTGGCTTTTTCATACAGTAGGAAGAAGGTTTCAAAAGCAAGCAAGAGACTGCAGGAGAGTGAGCGGCCCCTGGAGGCCCAGGCTTGAAACTAACAGGTGCCACATCCTATTATCCAAAGCAAGACACAAGGTCAGCCTGGAGACAGAGGGGGCAGATTAGAAATTCTCCCTGCAAAGGGTGTGGTTTCAGGGAGTCATTAACCGGAGCCATTGAGGTAATCAGTCCATGAGTAGCCACGGAAACAGTAAATCTGCTATTTTAATAACAGTAGCAATGTTAGTATGTGTGGACTGTGTCACAACTGCTCTATTACAATTGCCCCTCATATGGAAGGAAACTGAGGCTTGAAGACATGAAGAAACTTGCTCACAATCCAGCAGTTCTGCCCAAAGGACACAGCCTTAACTCTGGCTGGCTCCCTCCAACCAGCTGGGCCCGGAGCCAGAGGCTCTGGTAGCTTCTTTTCTTAAAAAGCACAGAAATGGATCTATACCTCCCTAGTCCCAAGTGTGTATTCAAGGGCTTAGCCCTTTGACTTTTCATCCTTTCAGTGGAGGGATCTATGAACTTCATAGGACACCAGAGTCCACAACTCTGGACAAGTCCCTTCTCAGTTTACTGCTTCGGGAGCTTTTGCTCTAATTCCAAAGTGTGTGTGGTGCCTGGTGGCATAATAGCCTTCTCTGAATGGGAAACAAGATCAGTCTCAGCTACGGCTTTCATGTCCTGTGGGTACACTGGAGGACAGAGACCAGGCACCTCCCTAGGCCTCTGTTTCTTCACCTGCGAATGGTAAATGTTTAACCTGACCCTGTCTCTCTCATAGAATATTTAGGAGGAGCCAAGGAGAAAATGGGTATGAGCATGCTTTACAAAGATAAAGGTGAGACTCGGGTAAATGAGGCAGAGAGAGGATGTGAGGAAGCAGAACAGAACGGGAGATGAGGACAGAGAGAATAAGACCCTGAAGGAAAGGAAAGGTGGGCCCCTCAACCCAGAACCTGCCCAGATGAGTGCAGTTTTAGGCTATAGAAACTCTTCCCCAGACCCTCCTCAGAAAAGCAGACAACCCCTCACTCACAAGTAATAGATTGGCTACACTGCCCCCTGCTGACCATCATGTGTAAGAGCACAGGCACCGAACAGCCAGTGAACACAATGAACTTGGGTTTCAGAAACCACCAGACCATAGGTGTACCAAGGAAACTATGAGAACTTTCTGCCTCCACAGTCCCTGTGGCCTGTTCAGAACCCACCCCCCCATCTCCTTTCTCCAAGGGATCCGGAGAAGCAGCATCTGTTCCTTTAGCTCAGGCACTGGTACCATCCACTCTCTAAGCTATGGCTGTAACATGCGACACAGGCCTCCCGGCTCCTCTGTTCTTTGCAGAAACAAAGCCCATGGGGTCATTATTTCTTTGCAG
The DNA here is from genome assembly GCA_004024745.2 of Catagonus wagneri. Taxonomy (NCBI): domain Eukaryota; kingdom Metazoa; phylum Chordata; class Mammalia; order Artiodactyla; family Tayassuidae; genus Catagonus; species Catagonus wagneri. The sequence goes on along the minus strand of PVHT020000012.1, from coordinate 3,846,584 downwards.
AGGTTTACTGCTCATCACCATGGGGAAGTGGCAGGGGAGGGGTGGAGAGGAATGCAATGTAGCAAACATTTCAACCATGTTACAAAAAAAAAACAAGTGAATTGCCCAAATCACAGAGCTAGAAAGCAAGGGAGCTGGACTTCCAATGCAGGTTTTCTGGTTCCAGCACCAGAAACTGCTTAACCATTAGGCTACATTGTCCCTTACTACAAGTAGTGGCCATTGTGGCTTATGGGCTCTGGGACTTAGTTTGAGTGTTAAAGCCCCATTCTGCCTTTCTGTCCTTTGCCATCTGTGTGACCTTGGACAACATACTGAAATATCTTTTTTCCTTTTTTTTGCTTTTTAGGGCCACACCCGCAGCATATGGAAGTTCCCAGGCTAGGGGTCCAATCGGAGCCACAGCTGCAGGCCTACACCACAGCCACAGCCACAGCCACAGCCACAGCCACACGGGATCAGCCGCATCTGTGACCTACACCACAGCTCACAGCAAGGCCAGATGCCTGACTCACTGAGTGAGGCCAGGGATGGAACCGGAATCTTCATGGATACTAGGCGGATTCATTTCCATTGTGCCACAATGGGAACCCCTACTTAAATACTTTTTTTAATTTTAAGTTTTGTGTTGTATAGTTGACTTATAAGGTTGTGTTAGTTTCAGGTGTCCAGCAAAGTGAACCAGTTATACATATACATGTATCCATTCCTTTTCAGATTCCTTTCCCATACAGGTTATTACAGAGTATTGAGGAGATTTCCCTGTGCTAGACAGCAGGACCTTGTTATTTATCTATTTTATGTACAGTAGTATGTATATGTTAACCCCAAACTCCTAATTTATTCCCCAACCAACATTTCCCCTTTGGTAACCCTAAATTTGGTTTCAAAACCTTTTAGTCTGTTTGTTTTGTCAATAAGTTCTTCCATATCTTTTTTTTTTTTTTAGTATACTTAAATTCTTTTTTTTTTTGTCTTTTTGCCTTTTATGTAGAGCCGCACCCGTGGCATATGGAGGTTCCCAGGCTAGGGGTCTAACAGGAGCTGTAGCTGCTGTCCTTCGCCACAGCCACGGCAACGCGGGATCCGAGCCACGTCTGCAACCTACACCACAGCTCACGGAAACGCCGGATCCTTAACCCACTGAGCAAGGCCAGGGATCGAACCCGCAACCTCATGGTTCTTAGTCGGATTTGTTAAGCACTGAGCCACGAAGGGAACTCCAGTATACTTAAATTCTTAAAGCTTCAGTTTCCTCATCTGTAAGACAGGAGGAGAGAATCTACCTTACATAATTATGATAACTATTAGACAAAATGAAGCATATGAAGCAGGTTGAACAGAGCCTGGCAATACTAAGCACTTAAGAAATGGCAACTACTTTTTAATTTTTTAATTGTCCCCACCGTACTGAGTCCATTTACCACTGGGAAGAAAAACCTAGTTTTTTAACCTCTGGCTCTGCCATTAACTCACTGTATGATTGAGGGGTTGTCACTCATTTAGATCATAGGAGAAACCTCTTCCCTATGTGCCATCCTTTTCTGGTGCCACCTCCAACTGACTATTTTTCTTAGATTGCTAGAGTAGCCCTTTTAAAATAATATCAGATCTTTGACTCCATATTAACACTTCCAAGTGGTTTCCCATTGCACAAAGAACAAAATCCAAAACACTTGCCATGACTTGAAGAGCCATGCATGACATGACCACTGCCCATGTCCCCACCTCATGGCTCGTCTCCTCTTCCCTCACTGTGATCCAGTCACCCTGGCCTTCCTTCTGTTCTTGATACAACTTATTCCCACCCTGTGGTATTTGCCAGAGAAGCAGCCAGAAAATTCTTCACTTTGATCTTTGCAAGGCTGACTCCTTGTCATCTGGTTCCCATTTCAAATATTCATCATAGAGTTTCCTTATCCCCATGGCCAACCCTTTCCCAGTTACAGTCTTATTACCTTGTTTTATCTTCTCCCGGGTGTTCACCATGGCCTGAAATTATTACATATTTGTTTGACTGGTTTTCTGTCTGTGTCACTCCATGAGAATGTAAACTTCCTAAGAGCAAAGAGCGTAGTTGGAACTTTTTCTATTTTGTTTACCACTGTGGCCCTGAAATAACACAAGCTCAGCACCTGATCTTGAAGATACAGAGGTTGAATTAAAGAAGAGATAAAGGAGTTCAAGTAGCCTAAGACTCATTTATGAAACAAGATTCCTTGGATTCAGTGATATCAAAAGATCCTTCTAGCTCTAAAATTCTAAAAACCTAGGGGCTCTGAGCCAGTGCAGGGGAGAGAGAGCAGTCTCCTGGACTGTGGCATTTTAGGAGATGTTATTGATGGCTGCTATTTGCCAAGAGATGGGAATAAGACTTTCATCTTCTTCCATGTAACTCAAACAATCACATTCTGTCCAAATGTCCCCCAAACTTCTCTCACTGTAATATTTCAAAACCTTCTCTTAGGTTTAGCTTTCTCATTTCTCCTGTATTCCCGTAATCACATCTTAGGACAAGAAAAGGGGCATTATCAGAAAAGACGGTGGTTGACGCTGGCTGATATGACACTTGCCTCTAATCCAGAGATGTTGGTTGACTCTCAGAGTTCTCATTTTAGGAGTATTTTCTTTTGAGAATGTTCCACTTTCTACCATCCAGGAACAATGAAAACCCTTTATAGATAGAACCCAGCTGTATTCAACATCTTGGCACTAAAACTATCATGTGGGTACTTGCCCAGATCGTTTTTAATGTAATCACTTCAACAAACGTGGATTCAGCACCTGGCATTTGCGTCAAAGGGAGATCAAAAGAGATACCTACCCCTATTCTTATGGGCTGCCAACTGATCAACCACCAAAATTATGTAAGTGCTATTTATCAACTCTGATAAAAATGACAGCAAAATATTCTCAGGAATTCTGTATGGTAGATAAGAGAATGCAGGTTGAGAGCAGAACATACTTACAGATAAAGAACAAAGGGTAAGAAGTATTAACCCACAACATAAGTAGAGTTCCTAATCCTTTTCTACACTTAACCGCTTTGAGACCACTCTCCTTTGAGGCTTGGCTTGCTTATAGAGTTCTAATCGGCATGTTTGATCAGAAACTGAAGAACCACGGGGAGCCAAGCCTATCATTTCTACACAGAGAAAACTCACTTCTCTAAAATCCTGATTGTCATCACAGGCTGGTCCCCATGCACACATTAATTTGTGTTCGTCTCTGGGGAAAGTCGGGAGGGGTTTGCAGAAACAGAGAAGAAGAACAGCGAGAGGCAAGTGAGGCCTCAGGCCATGCACAAAGCCCTGCAACAGGCAGTTCTGGAAGGGAGGAGATTGCATCAGCCTCAACAGCAGATGAGCCTTGACTTATTTTTCTTTGCTCATAGGACCAGGTACTCCATAAATGTCAGACGGAGGATGAGAAGGAGTAAACATGTTATTATAAAAAAAGAAGGAAGCCATCTGGTTCATGTCAGATGTCTGGACTGTAAAATACTGCAATGCCCAGGTGACCTTGGGGAAGGTTGCCCTGGTATAATACCGGCCACTTACGTAGCTATATTAAACTCTAGGCTTTGAGCTAGAGGGTATATTTATGTGGTTCGCCAATAGAGGTGCCCTTTGAACATGTGTGCTCTCTTGTCACGCTCTTAAGTTTCCTGTGTTCTCTTTGGCTCGATTTTCTCTAAGCCAACATAAAGCATGTGGAGGGTGTGTTTTGCTGCAGGAGGGCCTGCTGTGTTTAGCAATCCCCCAAAACATAAGAGAAGCGTTTCCCCAGATGGCAGGGTGCTCTGGGTTCAGAAGAACGTGTTTTTGGCCATCAGCAAGGCTTGGTCCTCAGTGGTGGCCAGTCACGCGCCAGTCCTCACATGCAGCTGTGCACCGTGACAGTCACTCCTCCACAGCTCCAGGCCCCGGGGCAAGTCTTGTTATTTCGACCTTCTGTGAAAAAGTATACTACACTGTGGAACTGATCTAAATTATTCAACTCCTATACTTACACATTTTAAGGAGAATTTTTTTAATGGTTTTTATTTTTTCCATTATATTGGTTTACAGTGTTCAGAACATTTTATTTAAAATCTTTGAGGTCACCTGGAGACTTGTGGTTGCCAAGGTGGGGGAGTGGGATGGACTGAGAGTCTGGGGTTAAGAGATAAAAGCTATTGCATTTGGAGTGGATAAGCAATGAGATCCTGCAGTGTAGCACAGGGAACTGTACCTAGTCACTTGTGATGGAGCATGATGGAGGATAATGTGAGAAAAATAATGTGTGTGTGTGGGGGGGGGGGGGGGGGGGAGTGAGGGAGAGAGAGAGAAAGAGAGAGAGAGAGAGGGAGACTGGGTCTCTTTGCTGTACAGCAGAAAATTGACAGAACACTATAAACCAGCTATAATTTGCAAAAAATAAAAATCATCATAAAAAAACTTATACTAAAAATCATTTAAAATTAAAAACAAAATAAAATCTTTGAGGTCAGACAGATCTGGATTTAAATCCCATCTCCACCTCCACATAACTGCACAACCTTCTCAAGTTATAAAACATCCTCGGGAATCCACTTATTTATCTGAAAATGGAGGTAAGAGTGGTGTCTACCTCTTGCAGAAAGAGTTATTACGAGGATTAGGAGAGATAATATATGCAAAGTGCTCAGCACAGTGGCTGACAGCTAGCAAGCACTGTTTACACGGCACATGATTCTGCATTGATACACCCAGCCTTATAATCAGAGAATATTTTTCAAGGTGGGAAAGAGGAGAAACTGAGCATTAAAGCACATCTTCTGCTGGCTAACTCACAAGGTTTTAGGATGCCTTTTTTCACATACCGTATCTATTTAGGGGCATACATCAGCACTGCGGACAGCTCTACTAACACAAACGGGGCAGGAGTTGCTGGCTTTGAACTTGGACCATCTATATCAGTGTGGATATAGCAAAATCAATACTAGAGGGTTATGATAGCATTTTTTTTTTGGCTGCACCCATGGCACATGGAAGTTCTCAGACCAAGGATCGAACCTGCGCCATGGCCACAACGTGAGCCACTGCTTTGACAACTCCAGAACCTTAACCCACTGCACCTCAAGGGAACTCCATTACCAGCATTTTCAAAAGAAAGGAATGGAATAAAAATGCTCGATCAGGAGTTCACATCATAGCTTAGTGGTAACAAACCTGACTAGTATCCATGAGGACATGGGTTCAATCCCTGGCCTTACTCAGTGGGTTAAGGATCCGGTGTTGGAGTGAGCTTTGGTGTAGGCTGGAACAGCTACAGCTCCAATTCAGCCCCTAGCCTGGGAACTTCCTTCCATATGCCACAGGTGCAGCCCTAAAAAAACAAACAAACAAAAAAGCTCAATCAGGGTAGTTTCATGAACCCTCTGTGTGTGTTCTGAGATTTATATTTATACACACACACATACACACTCACACACACCCCTATGTCAAAAGTTAGAAAACCACTGATCTGGAGTTCCCATTGTGGCACAGCAGAAACCATGAGGTTGTGGGTTCGATCCCTGACCTCGCTCAGTGGGTTACAGATCTGGCATTGCTGTGGCTGTGGCTGGCAGCTATAGCTCCAACCGGATTCCTAGCCGGGCAACCGCATATGCCACTGGTGTGGCCCTAAAAAAAAAAAAGGAAGAAAGAAAACCAGTGATCCATTCTCAAACTATTTCTGGCTTGACTGATCACTGGTATCTCCCTTTGATTAAAGTCCCACATGCCATTTCTCCTGGCCTAGCCACAATGAATAAAGTGGCTCCAAAGGCCCAGTAAAGCCACACCTCTGGGGATCATAAGTTGGCACTCCAAATACCAAAAAATACTGAGTTAAAAATTCAGTCATATATCTGGGGTTCACTCTCCCTGACGCCAGACAATTCTAATTTTTTCCCCACAAGGCTGCTAAATTGAGGAGTACTACCTCAAAGTCGGTTCCTCGGTAGGAATGCTTATGAACTGGGGAGGCCTCTATGGGTTCACCTGCTTTAGAATACCAGCCTGGGCCCCATCAACCCAGCAGAGACACTGGGGAAGTCTGTCTTGGCCTCAGACCACAGAAAGCTTTCCTGAAAAGCATTTTGCCGATGATCTCTTCGCACTGGTTACGCGGTGAAAGATCTGGGATAAATACCCTTTTTGTTAAATCACACATCTGTGGGGAGGATGTTTGTTTTACCCAAATGAAGCTCAGAGTTGAACACAGCAGAAAAACAAGAACCCGTCACTCCTGGTAGAACGATTTTTCTTATTAAATATACAAGTTTAGTTAGTCCAATCATGCAGTATGAAGATATAAAATCACTGAGATAGCAAAAGGCAATTCTTCGTCATAAATGGCTAGAGGGTAAATACTGCCATTATTTTCCAGCTTTATTGTTTATGGCAAAATTCATCTTCTTTCTATCCCACAGTTATTTCACTAATAAGCAAGGGACCTAAGTTTTTCTTCCCTAAACCTGAAAAGGCAATATATTCGGATGCATCTTGGACTTCCCTGCTGGCTCAGTGGGTTAAGGATTCGGTGTGGTCACTGCCGTGGCGCAGGCTCAATCCCTGGCCTAGGAACTTCTGCATGCTGCAAGTGTGGCCAAAAAAAAAAAAAAATATATGGGGAGTGTTGGGGGGGAATACATCTTGCTTTTGATCACCCAGCATCTACTTCTTTTTTCTAAAAGCACCTCTATTTCCTTTTGAGAATTTACCTCTTCTCTTTGAGATGTAATAACCCGGGCCTTGCCCTTTGCTACTCGAGTTGTGTCCAGTGACTAAAGCCTGCAGCAATCAGACACTCTCTGGATTTGGGTCCTGATCAGAGAGTGAAAGGACTGACCCTTGTGGGGTCCATTCCTGACCAGCATCAGTCCTAACCATGCTCGTGTCTCCTGTACCATTACACTCAGGACTGTCCTTGGTTCTGCGAAATGGCCAGCCTGATTCTTCAGCCTTCAAAAAATTCTGTGAGATCTCAGCTCCTTCCACTGAATGCCCCTTTGCTTAAATTAATTTCAGTGAATTTCTGATACTTGCCACCAAGAGTTATATTCAAAATATCTAACAACCAACTCATCTGAACCAGATTCCCTGAGCAATCAGAGCAGACATCAGCTAGAAGCAACTGGTATGACTACATGAGTGTATCCTGGCTGAAGATCAGCCCAGTTTGCAGCCAAAGAAACTTGCCAAAATTCAGGGCAAAACATCCCAGTATTCATGAATCAAGGAAATAACCTCATTTAAGAGGGATCACGGGATTGGGGACCTCTGCCTGGTTTAGAGTAGAGATCTAATGACTGTTAAATCAGTGAATGAATTCATGAACAGACAGCTTCCCAGAAAAAGACACAAGAGAATGATGAAGCTGACTACTGCCTACATATGACCAGGGCTAGGCGTACTCTTCTTTCTTCACAGAAGGATTTAGGTCTAATGCATTCCATTGATGGCATGAAAAAAAGGTATAATTAATCCATGGATAAACATTTACAAAACTGGAGTGCTTAAGTAATTTATCACGTTTTATTGTACCTTCTATTGATGGTAAGTAATAAGAGTTTTGGATTAATGGTCATAAGTTTTCCCCATAAAATAAATTATTTGTGCAAAAATATGGATCAATTGTTTTAAATTGTAAAGGTAAGAACACAGGTGGTACAAATCCTTATGGCAACATAAGAACACATGACAACTAGGAAATACTATATTACTCATGATAAGCAGAGGCCGTAAATTCAAAATCAAGACTTGAATCTTGGCTCCTTCTTGGTCTCCCTAAACATAGCAGCCCATTCTCTCTCCACTTTGCTGTCTGCAGCCACTCAGCAGGAAATGACAATGCTGGCAGCATTTACATATTTGCTATGAAGGGTGACATCTAAGCTCAGCCACAAAGTGGTACCGAAAAACTAAATATGATAGCAAATCAAGATCCCCAGTCCTTGACACACAGTTCACTGAGCAGCAGTTGATGTTTCCATGTTTTAGACAGTTTTGCCTTCGGCTTGATTTAATGCAGTGACCTAGACATGAAAGACTGTCTGTGTCCCAGTTCTAAGTTTCTGAGTTGTGTTGTCCTGTCCCTCTCCTTTTTTTTTTTTTTTTTTGCTTTTTAGGGCCATACGTGCAGCATATGGAAGTTCCCAGGCAGGGGTCCAATTGGAGATGCAGCTGCTGGTCTATGCCACAGCAGTGCAGGACTGCAGCCGCAACCATGACCTACACCACAGCTCATGGCAACACTGGATCCTTAACCCAGTGAGTGGGGCCAGGGACCAAACCCCTGTCCTCACGGATCCTAGTTGGATGTTACCGCTGAGCCACATGGGGAACTTCCCTGTCCCTCTGCTCTTACTGTTCATATCAAAGTGGGCTCCAAAAGACCAAAGAGTTTTCCCATAATACATTTCTTTCTGACTTTTTTCTTAAACAAGGCAGCTTTAAAAAGTAAAGTAATACCTACATAGCTTAATGTTTATGCATGCGTTCTCTACACTTCAGTAATTTCACTTGCCAGAAGGCGTATTTCAGAGAAATTATTCTTAAGCGGTGAGAGTTGCAGGCCGACGTCCCAATCTTGAATTTTTAAAAAGATTAAAGAGTAGCAAGGATGAAATAGTATCTCTTAAGTGGGGGCTGCCATTCTATGTAATCCACTGGGTTGCTATAAAACAAAAATTGCAAAACCAACAGCCCATAGGTTGGATCAGACCTAGAGATGGGGGTGGGGTGGGGAATGTTGGGAGCACAAAGCAGAGGGACAGGCAGGGGAGGATTTATTAGAATGAATTGCCTCAATCTATAAACTGGGAGTTCTCACAAAAAGGTTAATTTCCACCTTCTTTTGACAAAATGCAAATATCTGAGAATACTGGCGCTTGGAAACACATTCAGCTGGAATTCAGGAGTAGCTGTTCCCTTTAGGGAGGCCACGTACCTTCCAGTTACAGCTCCTGCTTATACTGGTTGTACTACACCTAACCCCTTGGCCTTCCTTATACTACCTGCCTGAGAACAGAGAACAGTGAAAGGTCACTGTCACTTTCTGCCATAGAATGTGCCTTCTCTGTCCAAAGACGCTCAGGAAGGAGAAGGTAAGTTTCTTGAAGGTAGACATTCACTGTGTCTATTTTATTTTCTGTTGTATCTCTAGCATCCAACACATATCAAGTGCTCAGTACACTTCTGGGATGCATGGATGGATGGATGGACTGACAGATGGACAAAAAGACCTTGGTCTCCTCATGGGAGAAGAGGAACATATGAAAAACCTCAAAGTCATTAGAAACTATCACCTTGTTTGTGTAGCTCAGAAGTGTGGTGGCTCCAAAGCCCGAGCACCAAAAGGGTTATCAGCCCACACTATGTCCACTTTTCCTCAAGAGGAAAGAACAAATGAAGCAAACGGAAGAGGGAATTTCCCAAAGATTTAGAAAAACAGCATACTGGCTAAGATCATGGACTTTGATGTCCAAAGAACCTAGATCTGAGTCTTGCATCTGCCACACACAAGCTGTTCGACCTTGGCCAAAATGCTTAATCTCGCTGGCCCTTGCTTTTCTAGTATCTTAAATGGAGATCATGGTTACCATGTAGGGTTTTGTGAAAATCTGATAAGATGATACATGCAAAGCACTTAGCAAAAACTAAAGTCTTAATAAACATTGTAGCTATTGTCCCTACTTGTTACTGAACCATCAGTTTTTTTTTCACTGGATTATTCCCTTAAGCAATAGTAAAAGCTCCCATTTGTTTTTAAAAGAAAAGGACAAATTTTTAAATCCTTCTCTTGACTCCTATCTCTCTCCATCTATTTCTCCATTTCTTTGCTCCCCTTTAGAACAAAACTCCACAAAGTTATCCAAACTCAGTATCTCTGGGTTCTCTCTTTCCATTCTCTTTTGAGGCTGTCAGGCTTTTGTCTCCACCACTTCCCTAAACGAGCCCTGGTCAGGATTACAAGTGACCTCCCCATGGCTAAATCCACTGATGAATTCTCAGCTCTCATTTCACCCAACCATATCATCAACACTTGACATAGCTGAGCACTACCTCTTTCCTAAAAATCTTTCATTTGATTCTAGATGCCATTCTATCTCACCGGCCACTCCTCACCTTCTTGGCTCACGCTGCATCTCTCAGTTAACTTTTTTTTTTTTTTTTGCTTGCTAGAAAATCACATTCAGCCTTTCCACTTTATGACCATTTCCATCACCATGAGTCTCAAATGTGCATCTGCAGCCCAGACCCCTCCCTGAGCTGCAGACCCCTCTGTAGAACTGCCATTTGTGTACACATCTCAACTTGGATGTCAAATGAGAGGCCTGAACTTCATATTACCACAACTGAGCTCCCGGACTAGAAGCAACAACATCCTAGTAGCAACACTCAGAGCTGGCTTCTAGATCTTAGTGATACCATTCTCCAGTAAAAGGAACCATGAATCCTTGGAGAAAAAGCTAATTTTAGGGCTTGGACAGAAAATATAGAAGACAAGCCAGAGCATACTGTAGTGCCAGAAGGTAAGGAAATGCTCAAAGAAAAAAAAATAATAATTCTGATGGGGATATGTCAAAAAGACATAGAAGCCAACTGAAAGAATTCCCAATGGTCAAAGCTGGAACAACTTTAGCCACAAAATAAAGTCCTGCCAGGTTAAAACCCAAGGTATAAAATAAAAATCTGTGAGTCTATGCTAATATTAATGATTGAATGAATAAATAAATAATAAATGCAGGAAGCTAGCTAAATGCAGAAGAATTTCAAATAATTTATGAAGATACTCTGCCCTCAAGGAGGTGGAGCGTAATGTTTCCTAAGTGGAGGCTGTGCAGAATGACTCCCTTTCAGAGAGTACAGCACAGAAAGGGGGTACAGCACAGAAAGGGGGCAGAGGGTAGAAAAAACTACTCAAAAACGCCCAAACGCCCCCATATTCTGGCTTAAATGATTGATTTCTGCTACTTTACCATAGCCATGGCCTTGCTCCATTCCCCTTGACTCCTGGGTAAGCACGATTAGATCCTCTGGTAGACGGAATAACACCCCCCCCCAAGAGATCCATATCCTAGTTCTGAGAAATTGTGAACATCTGACCTCATATGGCCAAAGGGAATTTGCAGATGTGATTAAGTTGTAAATTTTTAGTTGGGGAGATAACGATGAATTATTGAGGTGGGCCCAATACAATTACAGTGGCCCTTATAAGAGAGTCAGTCAGGTCAGAGTCAGTGGAGGAAATGTGACGACAGTGTGCTGCAGACGCTGAAAACGGAGGAAGGGGCTACAAGCCAAGGAACGCAGGTGGCCTCTAGAAGTCGGGAAGGGCGAGAACACAGATTCTCCCGTGGAGCCTCCAGAGGGAACCAGCCCTGTGGACACCTTGCCTTTTAACAGTGAGAGGCAAGTCCAAAACCGGTTTTGGACTTAGGACCTCCAGAACTGTGATGTAATCAATATGTGTTGTGTTCAGCCACTGGGTTTATGGTGATTTGTTACAGCACCAACAGGAAACTAATACAGATACCCATGTGTAGAATTATCCCTACTTCCTTACAGCATTCAGTCTGGAACAAAGCCCCAGTTCCTTGAACTTTCCCCCAAATTAGCCAACACAACCCCAAATCCTGTAATCAGTCCTTTCAAACATCTTCCTGAGAAGCCCCACAATCCTCCTGGGCACAATTTCCATAATTGCCAAGAGCCCACAAATCTAACCTTTTTCAGCTACAGTTGTACCTCTGATGGTCTTTAGCTGTAACGCACCGATGACAGTCTGATGTTCCAAATATTTAACTGTTATTGTCTGAGCCAGCACTGAATCCCTGAGCCAGGATGATAGTAGGATACAATAAAGTAACCCCTAATCCATGAATAATGAGTTATTGTTAAGGATATGCAAACAAATGTGAGGAAAGAGAAGCCTTCTAGAGCTGTGTGTCAGGTAAGCTAAGCCAGTCAAATGAGACATCTTTGCTTAATTTTTTATTTTTGGTCACCAGAAGGGTTCATCATCAATCCTTTTTTTCTTAGTGAAGTTCCACTAGAAGAATTCTGGCCTTGGAGCAATGGGAAAACATAAGGTCTATCCCGAAGCCGGGACAACCTGGCTGGATTAGAGATGAGGGTGGGCAAGAAAGAGTGACTGATGCAGAGGCCAACTGTACTGGTGACGTCACAGTAACCATTATGATGTATTGACCCTCTTAATAGTGCCAGGCACTCTTCACATGCGTCATCTCAGGCAATCCTATAAACAGCCCAAAAGCTGGGGACACTACTGTCCCATTACACTAGCGAGCAAACTAAGTCTCAAAAAAATGAAGTGATTTTCCTGAAGTCACACAGCTAAGAAGCAAGAGAGGCTGGATTTGGAGCCAGATCTGTCGGATGCTGAAACTCAAGGTCTTGACAGCCATACTATACCCACCAGATCCTAAAGAACCCACCTGAGACCCGGGACGGGACAAGGGATCCAGTAACAGGCTCATGCTCAGTGATGAAGAACGCCAGGAACACCCAGGGGCTGGTTTCTTGAGCTCATAACTTGTCTCCACTCCTGTACAGCCGATGATTAAATGTGAGCTGTAAGAGTTTCCTGCAGGACTTCTTGTCTCAAAAGTCATTAGTTATGGAGGCCATTTGTTCATGTATTCAGTGTTTATTCATTGAGTACCTAGGATGTGCCAGGCACTGAAGTGGGTACAAGGCTTCCTGCCAAGTTATTTACAACTGGAAGATATTCCCAGTAGGTGTTGTTTGCCATGGTTCAGCCTGGAGATCCAGGAATGGACAGATGACTACAGCATTCCCTTCCAGCTTTGAGTCTGCTGATTCTGAGTGCTCCTGAAACTGATCGGGTGGCCAGTGAAAGCCTCTGAGTGATTATAGGACAAACTCCAGGGCTGCATTTCAGCCCAGTAGTCCGTGCATCCCAAATGCCTGGCTGCACAGGGTTCAGTCCTTGAATGAGGCTGGCAAGTCTCAAAATGGCCCCGTGTGGTCCCTGTGGGGTCTCCAAGAAGTTTTCTAGGGTGCCAGTTGGCACTTGCTATAAAGATCCCTTAAATCTGGGCGTTCTTCCTACAGCTAAGACCCTGGGACAGCCGCCCCTGCCGAAGAGCGGGGAGGAGATATGAAGTCCCACCACGGGCTGGAACCACCAAAGCACTGCCCGTTTGGTGTTGGTAGAATAACGCCATCTGCTGCCTGCCTTTCCTTGGGCAAGAGCCGTCCTAGAGGCAGTCACAATGCTCGGGGACAGTAGCAACTTCAAGAGCTACTGCACGCGGGGCATGGCAGAAAAAGGTTACCGTGGGTCTAACTCATTTATTTAGTCCCATTGATTTTCAGATCAAAGAGGTTCAGCTCACAAATCAAAAGATGCTTCTGGCTCCCTCCCGCTAACTCTGCAGCCTCTCCCAGAACCTCAACAATCCTCCTTTGGCCTTGATTAGCCTGGATGCCTCTAGGTCAGAACGCCATGGAGGGGGTAGGAAGCTGAGGCTAATCTAGCCCCCATCAGTCAGCCTACCCGGGGCGGCACTCCGAGATCCGGGGCGATGAAGCCATGCGGCTCGGTGGAGGCGAGGGTTGGGAGCCTGGATCTTGACATCATTACCACCCACTTGGTTTATAACCTTTTCCAAGTCATTTTAACTCTCTCAGGGTCTTTTTCTCAGGAGAAAAAGAGCCACTCCAGCCTTACAGTTCAGGAACAGAGGCTTCAGAATCAAACAGAATAGGGCTCAAATCATAACCAAATCCTCTGTGATCTCAGGCAGTTGAACTCACCTCTCTGAGCCTCCCTTTCTTCCTGTGAAAAAGGGTTTCCAGCAGTTCCAGCCTCTCAGGCCACCATGAGAATGAGCCCTGGCATCTGGGTAGGTTACTCCCACCCTAAGCCTTAACTCGAGACTCAGTTCCAATAGTTTTCAGATCAGCAGGAAACAAGCCTGTAAACATGCTAGCCTTTCCACAGTGTGGGGCGAGATCCACAAACGCCACCTGTCATGTTACCCTGAAACCAGGCTTCGGTAAGAATAAAACATAACCATGTGTGCAAAAGAACTTTAAAAAGTACAGAGTAATTAAAAAAAAAAAAGGCTCTAAAGTTTTCTGGGAATAGCATTTTGGAGTTGAGGGTTTTGGCGGGGGGGTGTGGGGGGAGTTCCCTTTCGAGGAGGGGGTCAAGGGCAGGGCAGTCTAGAGTAGGAAGAGATAAGAGGCTGGAGGAAAGCACTGCAGTTCAGGACAGAAGACTTTTCAGGATTCCAGGATGATTTCCATGTGACACTTATGCTCCTCGCCCCACCGACACCCCCAGAAGTGCCTGTTCTGTGCCAGCTGCCCTTACAGGTGAGAGCCAGGCAGGTACCACTGCCTGTCGGCAGAGCCTTCCGACTGAGGAAGGGACTGCAAGATGCTTATCCCAACAACCTTCTCACCTTCCTCCTTTATAACAACAGGATGCCAGTTGTATTTGGGCAGCAATATTTCCCAGGCTCTCTTGAATCCAGATATAACCAGGTGACCAAGTTCTACCCAATAGGATGGAAATGGCGATACTGTTTAGGACTTTTGGAAATATTCTTTTATTTTATTTTATTTATTTTTAGGGCCGCACTCACAGCATATGGAGGTTTCCAGGCTAGGGGTCTAATCAGAGCTACAGCTGCCGGCCTCACCATAGCCACAGCAACACAGGATACAAGCCATATCTGCAACCTATACCACAGCCACAGCAATGCCAGATTTCAGCCGCGTCTGCCACCTACACCACAGCTCATGGCAACGCTGGATCCTTAACCCACTGAGCAAGGCCAGGGATTGAACCTGCAACCTCATGGTTCCTAGTCGGATTTGTTTCTGCTGTGCCACGACAGGAATTCCTGGAAATATTCTTTTAGAAGGAAGACATTCTCCTAACCTGCTTTTTTTCCCTCTGTGACCTGGCCCTACGGCTTGTCATGGATAGCTAATGGCCGTGGCGCCTGAGGTGACTTAAGGATGGCCGTGCACTGGAGGTGGCAAAGCTGACAGACGCGAGTCAGCCCCCACTATCCAGGCCAGACCACCACCTCTGGACTTTTTCTGCATGAGAGAATAAGCCCTGGTATATTTTAATCTGCAACCCTTCTCAGCTATTAGATGAAGGGAAAGAGTCAGACCGCCTCGAACTATTGAAAATTTTGCTCAAGGCCCTGGCATCTGGGTAGGTTATTCCCACCCTGAGCCTTAACTCGAGACTCAGTTCCAATAGTTTTCAGATCAGCAGGAAACAAGTCTGGAACCTGCTCCTCACCCTCACTGGTAAGGTGCTAACTAGGGTTCCACCTATGCCGTGGAGAGAGGAGTGAATGTGGGCTTCTCCAGTGAAGGTCCATAGCCCAGGAAATCCACAGGTAGAGGATGGCTCTCTCACCTGGGGGGCCAAGGAGCATTTCACAGAGCAGCAATGAGGACAGGTCCCAAAGAATGAGGTACTTCAACCAGCAAAAAAGAAAAAAAAAAGAGAGAGAGAAGGGATGGAGTTCCCTAGTGGTGCACCAGGTTAAGGATCTGGCATTGTCACTACAGTGGCTTGGGTCACTGCTGTGGTAAGGGTTCTATCCCTGGCCCAGGAATTTCCACGGCCAAAAAAAAGGAGAAGGGACGCCAGACAAAGGAAAGGTGGTAACCAAAGGCCTAGGCAGATAATCTTTGGAGAAGATTACAGACAGGTTACTGACAGCTTTGGAAGTCATATCAGAATATTCAGGCTTTTTTTGTATATAATCGTCTCTCTGAGAAGTTCAATAAGGAATCACTCTTTGTTAAAAGATTGTCTCAGACTTCCCGTTGTGGCTCGGCAGTAACAAACCCAACTAGAATCCATGAGGACGTGGGTTTGATCCCTGGCCCCACTCAGTGGGTTAAGGATCCGGCATTGCCGTGAGGTGTGTTGCAGGTTGCAGATGGGGCTTGGATCTGGTGTGGCTGTGGTGTAGGCCAGCAGCTGCAGCTCCGTTTTGACCCTGAGACTGGAAACTTCCATATGCCACAGGTGTGGCCCTAAAAAAAAAACAAGGACTGTCTCAGGTCACAATTGTTAAGAGCTCAACCATCATTTCATAAAAGTATTTATTATACATGTATATGATACACAGGTTATATATAATATACATATATAAGTTTTTTTAAAGATTGAAATGAGCTAAAAATAGCTAACACACTGTGCATTTATTACCTCCTGGGTGTTCGTCACGCATTATTTAATTTGATCCCCATGACAACACTCCAAGGTAGGTATTATTTATCCCTCACTTTGCAGATGAGAACTCTGGTCAGTTGCCCAAGTTCTCACATTTAGCACATGACAAGACCAAGACTGGAACCCTGCTGGGTCTGTTTAGCGCCAAAGTCCACTTCTTAACCACCAAGGTCAACTCCTTCCAAAAGGATTCACATCAAAATGTCAGCAGTGGTTACTTTCTGATGGAGTGATCATAGGTGGTCTTTTTCTCTTTTGTAATTTTTTCTTACTTTCTTAACTTTCTACAGGCAATGCAAACTTTTTTATATTTATACTATGAAATATAACATATCTAAAAACACAAGCAAAAAACATAAATTCTCAGCTGAGTAAATTGTAGAATAAACACCCAGGTAACCACTACTCACATCTGGCCCCCAGAAGCCCCACCATGTCCTTTCTGACCACAGAAAGCCCCCTCCTTTCTCACTAAAAATAACCATTCTCCTCAGCATCTTCTTGTTCATGCCCTTGTTTTTTTTTTCCTCAAAATCACCCCTAACCATGTATGTCCAAAAACATAGTTTAATTCTTTTTGAATTTTCTATAAATGGAACATATTCTCTGTATACTGCTGTATCTGGCTCTTTTCACAAAACATGGTGTGTTTTCATATTAGGTTATTATTATTTTTTGTTTTTGTCTTTTTGCCTTATCTAGGGCTGCACCTGCAGCATATGGAGGTTCCCAGGCTAGGGGTCTAACAGGAGCTGTAGCCGCCGGCCTATGCCACAGCCACAGAAACGCGGGATCCGAGCCGCGTCTGCAACCTACATCACAGCTCACGGCAACGCCAGATCCTTAACCCACTGAGCAAGTCCAGGGATCGAACCCACAACCTCACGGTTCCTAGTTGCATTTGTTAACTACTGAGCCATGACGGAAACCCCTTATATTAGGTTATCTAATAACATAGGTCATTTGTGTTATTTTTATAATCTGGAAAAAAAATAGTGTGACGAAATATTTTAAAGCTGGAATCACACAAGTGCCTCCAGAGCCTGACTCAGTGGATCTCTTCCCAGTGATACCTTCTAAGTAAAACTAAAGTAGCTTAAAAAATAGGATTTGTTCCCTTTAAAAGCCCTGGCTACAGAAAAGAGGGAACAGGACCCAGAGCCCATCCTGTTCCCCACTTCCCTCCACTTGTGCTCCCGGCTTTCCACCATGCCAGCTCAGCCAGCTGCTCTAAATGGATTATCCAACTCACTGCCATGATTTCCGAATCACTGCCTAGGTCACCGGTCATGTGTCTGTGCCCGGTAGGCAGTGTGACCTCTGGGGAAGAGGGACCTGCTTGTGGTGCCTGCAGGTACCTGGACTTCTCTCTCTGAGGACAACCTCAGAGTCCCCAGACAGTAGGCAATGTCCCCCGCTCTTTCTTCTCCTTCTTTTCTATTAAAGCCATTTTGGATGGAAATTTTCAAACATATGCAAAAGTACAGAGACTAGTACAATGAGCCCCCATCAAACCAATGATCAGCACACGCCCATTCTTCTTCCTTCTCTACCTCCACTCACTGCCACCCTCCCCCATTCCTACTGGATTATTTTAAAGCAAATCCAAGAGGTGTCTTCTGTGAATACTTCAGTATGTATAGTTAAAAGCTAAGGTCTCCTTTTTGAAAACACAGCCGAAACACAAATAGCACAATCCCTTGATTTCGTCAAATACCAAATTGGGCTTCACATTTTTCCAATCATTTCAGAAACGTTTCTTTACAGTTGTTCTGCTCAAATCGGGATCTAAACAAGTTCCACACTGTATGTGGTCGAAATGTCCCCTTTACATGCTGAGTGATGTTTGGAGACTCTAACTGAGTCCTGGGCTTCCTGTTGCTATGGAATTGGTCACTGTTTTAGGCTTTAGGGGCTCACACGTGTAGGAAGTACAAATAGTGTGTGTATGTGTGTGTATGCGTGCGCTCGTGTTTTAAAAGAGAAAACACATCATAAATCTCAACTATTTCCGTTCAAATTTCAAATTACAGACTTTTTAGTCTTAAATCTAAATCAGCATCTTTTTTCTCATGAAGATCTTGGTTTCTAATAACATCGTTACTTATTTATTTTGCTGGGTCCGTGTCATGTGTGTGAAAGAGAGAGAAAGAGGGAGGGGAAGTGAGAGACATAGTTTTCGATAATAATACTAATATTATTTCTAATGATATTTTTCCTGAAAACAGTTTAAGATCTATTTTTCAGCTATTTTGTCCTTAGGATATATTCTACTAGATATGAACAGTTAAATACTATGTTTTAAAAGTCCTATGAAAGCATTTTTTGTTTGTGCTTCCAGTTTGGTACCCAATCAGATTCTAGTGGCTCATGTTTCTTTCAGTTTTTAGGGATGTTTCTTTTCTTTTCTTTTCAGCCATGCCTGCACCATGTGGAAGTTCCTTGGCTGGGGATAGAATCCGTACCACAGCAGTGACCCAACCTGCTGCAGTGACAACACCATATCCTTAACCAGCTGCACCACAAGAGGAATCTCAAGAATTATTATTTCCATTTTTCAGTGACTTTGGGTTTTTCCCTTTTTTTCCAATTAATTTTGTTTTATAATCTTATAAAATACTTTTACTTTCCCAAAGTTAAATGTACAGAAAAGATAAATGCTGAGAAGTTCGGCTTTGGAGGCTGTCCCCTCCCCCTATTCCTTCTTCCCCTTTAGGTAACTAGTTTTATCATCATCATCACCATCATTTTTACTTTATCTGTTAATACTAAAGAATGGATTTCTAAGTGCCAAAGACTACTTCTTTTTAAAAAGTAATCACAGAATGCTTTTTTTTTTTTTTTGCCTTTTGTCATTTTTGGGCCGCACCCGCGGCATGTGGAGGTTCCCAGGCTAGGGGTCTAACAGGAGCTGTAGTCACTGGCCTACGCCGCAGCCACAGCAACGCAGGATCCGAGCTGTGTCTGCGACCTACACCACAGCTCACGGCAACGTCGGATCGTTAACCCACTGAGCAAGGCCAGGGATCGAACCTGCAACCTCATGGTTCCTAGTCGGATTCGTTAACCACTGCGCCATGACGGGAACTCCCACAGAATGCTTTTTAATGAATAGCATTGCTATACTTTTTTAAAAAAAACAAGTTGTTTCCTCTGAGAATTTCTGAGCGTTCAGAGTCACTCATAAGAAGAGAGGTTTACCCACTTTTATAAATAATGAATCAGGAAAAAGAATTTAAAAATTTCCCAAAATCACATGGCAAATTGCACTAGTAAAGATTCTCACTGGCTACTTTTTAGGCAATAATCCAGCCATCAGATACACAGGCCAGCCCTGCCTGAGGCAGTATGCTTCTCTAAGTCGAAAAGTACACGTGTGTTTTTACAAGCTCCCTGGGTATTTCTAATAAGCCATCCTGGTGGATAACTGCCAGTATAAGCCAGTGACAGCCAATCCGACTTCTCTCTGTGAATCTTGAAGCAATTTGTTGTTGCAGGAACTAATCTTGTATCCAAGACTCAGGACTAACTGCAAGAAACATAGCGTTGTTTTTCTTTAATGCAACTTAATCTCTGCTTCAATTTCTCATCCCATCAGAGAACAGACACCAAATCTCGGCCAAACCAAGGATCCCCATAGACTTGCATCTAAACGCCTAGGACTGCCGAGGAGTGGGGTAGAGGAAAGTTTGGTTCTGGCTGTCCACTGTCCACTCTGGCCTCCTTGGATTCAGCCATCACCCCATCCACCCTCATCACTGGTCCATACAGAAGATGGTCTAGAAAACTGATCTGGCCACAGGATTGGTCAGTTTCAGTGACTCCCTGGGCGGTTCTGATGCTATGCCCACAGCACTGAAAAAAAATCCTGCTGCCCCTCACCCTTGGCTGCCCTGTCTGCCTGGAATTACCATGTAGCCCTTTCTTTCCTGGAGCTCCAGGAAAGATGTGGGGCACAAAATTCCCATGAAATCACTTAGATTTTTTTTTTTTTTGGCCATGTCTGCAGCATGTGAAAGGTCTCAGATCAGGAATCAAACCTGTGCCACAGCAGCAACCTGAGCTACTGCAGTGACAACGCCAGATCCTTAACCCACTGTGCTACAAGGAAACTTCTCCAATGAGATTCTTGATTCTGTAAACTGACCTGAGGTTTTTGCCACACCAGGACTTGGCCCACGGAGCAGAGTGCAGGGTCCTGTTCCCAGGGAGCCACTAACTTCTATGAACTTATCTCTTCTCCTTCTGATAGTCCAAGAAATCAATCTTTATTTACTCAGAGGCAGAAGAATCCTTGTTCTTAATTATCCAACATTCCCTCATCTTTTTATCTATACTTGGAATTACTTTGTTCCCCTAAGGTCAAGGCTCTTGAATGCAAAATCCCCAAGGCATCTCATCTTTCTTGTGTTGTTACATCCATTTTCAGGGCTAACATACTGCAAAATTCAGGGAGCACCAACTGAACTTATGCAGTGCACAACCTGAACAGCTATATGCATCTCCACAGTGGCATATGTTGCAAAATACTGATCACACAGCATATAGTTTGAATGGGGAGGACAAAAATCCCATGGGGAAATAACATTAGTTAATGTTTCACAAATAGTGTCAGGTGGCTGGAGGTCAGGGGGTAGGGACGAACTAGGGGTTTGGGGCTGGCATATGCACACTGAGGTGTATCAAATGACTGGCCACTGGGTACCTGCTGTATAGCACAGAGAACTTTACCCAATATTCTGTGATAATCTATGTGGGAAAAGAATCTGAAAGAAGATGGATGTGTATATATAGACAACTGAATCACTCTGTTGTACAGCAGCAATTTTCACAACCTTGTAAATCAACTACCCTTCAATCAAACTTAAAAAACAAAAACAAAAATAGCATCCTGCTGAGGGTTCCTGTTGTGGCTCAGCAGAAACATATCTGACCAGTATCCATGAGGATGTAGGTTCAATTCCTGGCCTCACTCAATGGGTTAAGGATCCAGCATTGCCATGAGCTGTGGTGTAGGTCACAGACACAGCTTGGATCCCTCGTTGATGTGGCTGTGGTGTAAGCCAGCAGCTGCAGCTCCAATTCAGCCCCTAGCCTGGGAACTTCCAAACGCCACAGGTACAGTCCTAAAAAGAAAAAAATAAAATAAAAAATAGCATCCCGCCACTTAAAGAAAGCTCCAAAGGAAAAGGGTTCTCCATGAGCCTGGATTATTACTTGCAACTGTGACTGGAACAGAATATTAAAGGTGTGCATGACCTCAATCTCCCTGTCTTATCATACCCCTCCCCCAGTCTTATAACCCGTGGCGTAACAAGGAAAATCTCAGCCTGCCTCATCTGAGTGCCAGACAACCTGGAGTCCAAGACAATAAGATGGACATGCCACAAAGACAACCACTGAAAGTCCTGAAAGATCCCTTCCCAGAAAGAGGGAAGCACAGAGTTCAAGCATCATGGAGCACTTAGGCAAAGTCTGTTCTCACCGTTGAGATTCCAGACACCAGCACAATTCAAAGAGAGCCCTTTAAAAGTTATCCCTGGTCTGTTCCTAGTACCCAAGCTCTAATATTCAGCCAGTTACCATGGCAGCTGCTGCTCGACTGAAATGTCCGCATTTATAGAAACTGGCTAGAGCATTTGAGTCTGACAGGGCTGGCACACAAACAGAGAATGTTGCTCCCCTGGACACATAAGGATGCTTTATCCAGAAACCGTGGCAGCACTGACCTTGAAACTGAGCAAGACTCTTCAGGACCCTCTCCAGTAGTATAAGGACCCCACACTCACCCTGTGTCCTATCTCGTGAAGTAAAAGAGTCTCAAAAAGCTGGCTTGAGAATGAATGATCAGGAAAATGTGAACATGTTGTAATGAGAATAAAGGTTGGGCCAGGAAACTGGTGGTACTTTAAACGATAGGTTAGCCGTAGGCAGAGTCACAGGACCTTCAGTTCCTCCCCATGGGACATAGATAACAATGCCTGATGCACATTCCTAAGTTGTTTTTACAAAAACCAGATTCCCTCCAAATGAAAACTGCTGACTACAAGCACATAGACCCCAAACCAGCTGGGACCAGGAGGTGCATGAGGTCGACCCCTAAAACCTCACCACCAACCAATAAGAAGAATGTCCATGAGCTTAGCAGGCACCTTGCAACCCACACCCTTAATGTTGCCTTTAAAAAACCCTCCCCTGGGGAAGAAGCCAGGTCATGGAAACAACCTAAATACACATCAACAGAGGAGTGGATAAGGAAGATATGGTACATACACACAATGGAATATTACTCAGCCATTAAAAGGAATGGAATAACAACATTTATAGCAACATGGATTAACCTAGAAATTATCATGCGAAGTGAAACCAGTCAGACAATGAGACAGCAACACCCAATGCTACCGCTTACATGTGGAAACTAAAGAGACACAATGAACTTCTTTGAAGAACAGACAATGACTCACAGATTTTGGAAAACCTTGGTTTTTCAAATAAGACAATCTGGGGTATGGGGGGATGCACTGTGGGTTTGGGACACAAAATCTATCGAATTGACTTATGATCTTTGTACACCTATAAATGAAATAAAATTCATTGTTAATAAGAAAAAAAAAACAAAAAAACCATGTGGCCCTTAAAAACATTACTTCTGGAGAAAGAGACATCAAAGTGTACACGGCAATTTATTTCATTTTCAGGAATTTCAGCCACCACCAAACTGATGAATGTTCATAGAAATTACCATGGATGCTGCATGTGGTGAGAGTGTATGTTTCAACTGGAATATGATGGAGAGATACTTTCTGTGTTCATGATATGATGTATACACAAGATTCAGACACTGAGTTTTTGGATACTGTATTGGGTTATACATTTTAAAGAGTTCTGAAGCCATCAACTGAAGATTGACACATTTTCCTACTTTTCAGCCATCTACTGATAGGAAAACAATAAGAAAGAGATAAAGAAAAACTCCCTTGAGTTGGGATCAAGAAGGCAGAAGAGAAGGACTGGAGCTCAACTTCTCTCATGAAAACAACAAAATAACAACCAAATGCTGAACAACCTTCAACCAAATGGACTGGAAATTTTCAAAAAGATTGTTCTGGAAGACCAAAAGAAAAAAAAATAAAGAAAAGAAAGAAGGAAAGAAAAGCTCTCGAGACGACGATGGGGAGAATCACATTTTCTTTACAAATCTCCCCCCTGTGACCCTCCCCCGACACTGAGCAGATAACTGACCAATCCAGGATGGCAGTTGCTGGTTGAGTTCCAGGTGGAATGTTGGTGTTTGTTGTGTCTGGTGGACCCATGGTAACTGGGCAGAGGGGCTGCCGTCCTCTGTGGAGCTTTGCTTTGGGCTAATCCTTGGACAGCTGAGTGAGGTGCTGGTGTTGCTGCTGCCCAGTGGCTTCAGTTCCTGGTTCACTTTCCAGAGCCTCCAGTGGGAAACAGTGGTGTGTCTGCCTGTCGTCATCCCCTTCTTGGTAGGTCTCTTCTTTACAATGCGACTGCTTCAGTCTGTTCAAGGTCGACTTTACGTGAGACGTGAAAAGCAGCTTGCAGAAACACTGGCCACACAGATTGAGGAGAAATGCCAACTCACTGACAAGATTTATGCTGCTCAAAAGGAAAATGCAGAGATGGAGATATCTTTGGAGAAGGCCAGGCTAGAGACTGAGTCACTAAATATACCCAGTCTCACAGACACCTACCGAGAGATGATGAGGATCAACCTGATTTTGATGGAGGACCTCAGTTCTCTGGCTCAAGAACTGGAGGAAGAGAGAGTCAAGCAGTCTAAACAAGAACAGGACATGGTGGAAATGTTCAGAGAGCTCAAGTTCCTGGAAGAGGTCATGAGAACCACCACATCACAAGGGGCCTTTCCAAACCATCCAGGAGGCCAGGCATGAAGCCCTGATGGCCCCTTCCCCAGGAGTGGATCTGGGTACTGAAACTGTGCTCTTCCCTACCCACCACTCAGGCCTCCCAAGCTGCCAGGTCAAATCCATCCCCTCTGGTGGATCCCCACCTGAACTATGCTGAGGCCTGAAGATGTAGGGTGGCTCCTCCACCTTTATCTGCTGAGCATGGCAGTGAGTTCCTTCCCAGTCATCTCATCCCATCTACATATATTTCTAGTCTAAGAACACACCAAGAAATGTGGGACTTTTCCTGTATTTACAGAACGCTTGTGTTCTCTCTCATTAGTGCTACAAAACAAATGCCGTACTGAAGAGACGAATCTTTTACTCAGTTTGAAGCTTCCTTAAGCCACATTTCTCAAAACAGTTGTGATAACTATTAAACATCAATATTATAAGGAAAATACATACATACATATATATACATATGTGTTGTGTGTGTACATGTATATATAAAATATATTTTCTGTACAAGTATTACACTATAAATTTGAAAATAGAAGTTTATCAATACAGACTTTTAGTTGGCAACAGTTATATTATTTTTCTGGAGTTCAATTCCCAACATTTGTAAGTCGGTGAAAGCAACACTTAAGCCTATGTTTGTATCATTAAAAAACTATGTTTGAAAATAGTTAAATGCTATGCTTAGAAATAAATTTTATTGTTTAAGATTTATACTCTAATATAACAATGGTTATGTTTGAAATACTAAACTTAGTATATTCCAAAAAAAAAAAAAAAAACCCTCCCCTGAAAGCCATAGGGGGTTGAGGTCTTCTGAGCACTAGCAGCCATTCTCCCCGCTTGGCACCTGCAATAAATACTGCACTGTCCTTCACCACAACCCAGCGTCAACAGACTGACTTTACTGCATGTTGAGTAAGCAGACCCAAATCCAGGGCCAGTGATAGCCTGAGAGCCAGAACCTGAGACTTCAGGCCCTGGCACCTACTGGCTGTCTTGACCGTGAGCAGGCACTCCACCCAGAAGACGTCTCCTGCGACGTCTCCTGCCCATTTCATCATTAATTCATTCACTCAACAGTATCCAACACGCTCTGCTTGTCGGGCAAGGCAGTGGGGATACATGGTGAGCACTACAGAGTCCCTGTGCTCCCCTGGGGGGTGTAGTCAGGGAGGCCAAGAAGAAAAGAGAATTACAACGCGGTGTGAGCACAAGAGTGGGGCAGGGAGGCACTGGGCTGTGGAGCGGGGTGGTGGGTAGGTTTCCCAGGCGAAACCCAAGTTGAGTCTCGAAGGCAGGGCAACTGAGCAAATGGACAGAGCAAAAGAAAGGTGCTCCAGGCAGAGAGAACGGCAAAGGCCAAAGCCCTGAAATGGGAGACAGCATCCAGGGCGCAGCAAGCAATTCAATGCAGCTGCAGCGTGGAGAACGGGGGTGAAAGAGAGGAGAAGAGCAGCTCCAGAAGAACGGAAGTCTGGAAGGGAAGGCCCCTAGGTGTTTCACAGGCTTTCAACTGCAGCTTTCCACTTTAAAATCCAACTGCGCAGGAAGAGATTACGTGAGAAGAGGCTCTGAGTTTGGGGAAGTAAGCCTGATGTCCCTGAGGAGAAGGAGGAGGGGGCATTGTGGCCACACCTCCCCAGAGCCCAGCCGCCCAGCCAGCCCCGACCCCTGCTCCACCAGGGGCTGCTCATCAAATAAGATATCCCTCCCCACTCCCGCCTCCTCAGAGTGTCACCCCTGCTCGGCCCCAGAACGTGCCATTTCAACTTCTCAGCCATGTCGTACAGCTTCTCTAGGAGATGAAATTACAACTTACTGCACCTCAACTTGCGCTTAGCACTGTACTCGGTACTTCAGATGCAAAATTCACTCGTTCCAAAAATTACATTTGCGTACCTTCTACGCAACAGACAATACAGTTCAGACACTGGGGACATGGTCATGAAGAAAACAAACTCCTAACCCTCCAGGAACTTATATTCTCAGGAAGGAGGAGAGATAGACAAAGGCAAATAAACAGGTCATGTATCAGGAAGGCATAAGGGTCTAAGAAAAATAAAATCCAATAAAGTGACAGAGAGTGATGGACAGGGGATGGTCAGAAAGGGGCTTGACCATCAGAACCAAGACGTGAGGGAACTGAGGAAGTCAGTCATGTGGAGATCTGGAGGAACGACGTATCACACTGAGGGAACAGCAAGGGCAAAGGTCCTGTGGTAGACGTGCTACTGACTCATTCCATCAGTGAGGCTGGGAGAGTGGGAGGGGGCAAGGACAGATGGATGAATGGCAGAGAACAGACCATCATCACTGCAACATGAAAAAGCCAGGCACTCTTGTGGATCCAACATTACAAACTGAGAAAGTAAGGTTAAGTGACATGCCCAAGGTTCCAAACTTTTTCTAGACAGAGGTAGGAAATCAAACTCAGTCATTCGGTCTTCAGAACATGTACCTTTAACTGCTTTCTTAGAATGTCTAGTCAGGAAGCTATAGGTGACCTAGAACAGATCAATACGATGCCAGCCTCCCCGAAGCTACCCGAAGCCGCAGCAATTTCACACCTAAAATTGTCAGGGGATTGTCCCTTAACAAAGGTTTAGCTACTTTGTTTATAACAGCAAAGAACTGGGAACGATACCTTTTCCCGAATAAAAAGGAATTGGTAAAGTAAGTTATGATCCATGCACACGAGGAGTGTTATCATGAATGGCTGTTTTAAAAAATGCTGTGGAAGAATATGCAAATGACATGGAAAGATGGTCAAACAATGTCACTGAAACAAAGCCATGTGTACAGTAGGATCCCATTTTTATAATACATAATGTATGAATATATGCATAGGCAAAAGACTGAAAGGAATTACTGTTAATAAATTGCTAACCCGGGGGGTACGATTGTGGGTGGTTTTTCTTTTTGTTTGGCAGCATCTACTGCAATGAATATAAATTAGTGTTGCTCAGAAAAAGCTCACACATACACAAACACACAGAAAGCTGGCCAGAAAGCATTTTGGGGTGGCTGCCACTGGGTGGGACCAACCTGGGCTCCTCCAGCCCCGAGCCCTCTCTCCATGTGCGAGGAAAGCAAGGATCTGCCGCGGAGCCGTCAGAATCCCGTTCAGGTTGGAAGACCCTTATCAGAAAGCAGCTCCCTTGCTTGAGCTGCAAAATTCGGGGTGTACTGACAACCTCGATTCACTCCTTCAGGACTCAAGGCTGGGGGTGCGCTCCAAGCCCCGCGGGCGGACGGTGGCGGCAGCACACTGGCCAGGGTGCCAAAGCCGCGGGGTAATTACCACTAAACTTGTCAAAAAACCTGATGCTATTTGAAGTCTTTCCACCACAGAGATTTCACAAAAGATAAGATTCCAGGGGTCCTTTTCAGTCCACTCAGTGCTTTACGAAGGCAAATGAACCGATTAATGGTTTAGAAGTCACCCAGAACTCTAGCATTGACGCAGCACCCCACCCCGGCCAGTACTTCTGCTGCTCTTTCTTCTGGAGATGGAGGGGAGGTAAGCCAACCAGAACTTTCTTACCTGCACCCTGTGTCCTTTCACCCTGGAAGAAACCTGGAGCCCCAGGCTTAATGGACCCCCAAGGGAGGGAGCATTTCTGCACCGAGGCTGCGGAGCCAGGCTGCCCGCCCTGCCGCTCACCAGCATGTGGCCTCCGGAGGCTTACTTCACTTCTCTGTGGCTCAGGGGCTTCTTTGTGTATAAAAATGAGGATGTGACAGAGCACCAAGCTTCCAAGGCTGTGGCCTTTGGTCTAAGGTCAGCAAAAACCACGGCACCCAGATTCAACACAGCCCACCTCCTGTTTCTTTAAATGAAGTTTTACGGGAACACAGCCAGGGTGCCTTCAGTACTGCCTGTGGATGCTTTGCACCAGGCGGCCGAGTTGAGTGGCTAGGACAGACTACGAGGCCCACAAAGCCTAAGATACGTATTAAATATTTATTACCTGGCCCTTTTCAGAAAAACTTTGCTGATCCCATCTTAGGACAGACCCACCCAGAGGTGGAACAAGGATTTGGGCGAAGTTATTTATCAAAGAAATGCTGCCGGGAAGAGCCAGCTTGGGGGTGGGGGTGGGGGGGTAGGGGTGGAGGAGGGTTGGGGTGGGGGAGGGGGCAGGACCTGGAAGGGGAGGAGGCCACACCAGGGCTTGATGTTTGGCTTGACCCCGCAAGAGCTCTTCCCTTAAAGGGGAAGTAGGTCAGGTGGTCCCTGAGGAAGAAGCAGGAGTGAGCTGCTAGGAGCAAAGCCCACAGAAGCTGTTGCATGCTTGGGGCACTGTGTCAAGCACTTTGGGGACAACGTTGACCCCTTGTCCCAGCGATGGGGTGTGTGCGTGTGACATCTACGTTACAGCTGAGATTCAGGTGAAGTCACCCCGGCAGGGTGGCCCGCCCACCACCCACCACAGAGAAAGCCGTCATGAAGAGGCGTGACTCTAGCCTGGGACAGGTCGCGTGCTGTGTTCTGGGGCCACAGAGACCGATGAGGCAAGTCTGGGAGCCACGTGACTGGTTGGTCCCTGGGGAATCTGGCATGTAACCTCCACTAGTCCTACCTAGTGCTCCTGTCCGGGAGGTCAGAGGAGGTGACTGGGAAGGAGCTTGAAGGAGAAATGAGAGTTGTCGGGGGCGGGGTGGGGTGGCGAGCTTCCCAGCATAGAGCACAGCACATGCAACGGCTCGGCCTTGCAGGACCCCACGCATGCCGCAGCTGTGAGGAGCGTGGTGACAGTGGACGGAGGCCGAGTGGGGGCGCTGGGAGGTGAGGCCAGGGGCATGGGGGCCACGTGGGGAGCAGATCTCAGACGACGGAGAGCCCATCAGATTTTACATCCGAGGTCTGCGGGTTGCCTGCTGTATTATTGGTTTTCTAGAGCTGCCATAACAAAACACCACAGAACAGAGTGCATACCTCACGCCAGAGAAACCCATTTTCTTAAGTACTGGGGGCCAGAAATTCAACACCCGGGTGTTGGCAGGGACGGTTCATTCCGACCTCTCTGTGGCTGGCAGGGGCCACCTGCTCGCTGTGTCCTCACGTAGTCGTGGCTCCGTGCACCCCTGGTGTCTCTATGCCTCAACTTTCTCTTTCTAGAAGGATACCAGTCAGACTGGACTGGAGCTCACCCTGAGGGCTTCATTTTAGCTTAATTACCTCTTTAAAGGTCCTGTCCCCAAATACAGTGACAGTCTGAGATACTGGAGGGGTTGGGACTTCAACATATGCACGGCAGTGAGGGGCTGGGTGGGGGGCTGGGAGGGACACAATTCAGCCTGTACCGGCAGGCATTTCAGAAAGTTCTCTCTGGTTCTGCTAGGGAGGGCAGCTTGGAGAAGCCAGAGGTGGCAGGCTCGCTGAAACCCACTGCAGCTATCCAGCCTTAGAGCCTGAAGTCAGGATGGTTGAGTCCGCAGGCTGGGGGGCCGCTGTGCAGCAGAGCCAAGCCGCACCGGCCCTGCCCTCCGGCTGGGACTGACCTTCAGATCTGGGCAGCGGAGGAGAGGAGGACAAAGGTATGCTTCTGCATGAAGGCAAGCAGCTGGTACCCAGAGCACCAGAGCCCGCGGAGCAAGTGTCAAGGCCAACACAGGCACAAAGCCAGCTGTCGGCTGTCCTCTGGCCACGCTGTGGGGGCGTGACTTCCTGGGCAGCACCTGAGGGGAGGTGGTGCCCCCATTGTCCTGACTCGTTCACAGACTGCATGTCCTCCCAGCACTGTCTGCTCACCAAAGGAGCCTTGTACCTTCTGGGTAGACAGTTCCTATCAAGAAGCATCACACCAAAAAAAAAGGAACAGTTCCCCTCGTGGCACAGCAGAATGAATCCGACTAGGAACCATGAGGTTCAATCCTTGGCCTCATTCAGTGGGTTAAGGATCTAGTGTAGCCATGAGCTGTGGTGTAGGTCACAGACACAGCTCAGATCTGGTGTTGCCATGGCTGTCGCTCCGATTAGATCCCTAGCCTGGGAACCTCCATATACCGTAGGTGTGGCCCTAAAAAGAGAGAGAAAAAAAAAGGAAGCATCACACACTCTCTAACCTGCCCTCAGAAGTTCCGGGGCCACTGAGGGGGCTCACACTGCTCATTTCCAGGTGGTTCACTCCCTACGAAGATAATGATTTCTTTCCTCTGCAGCTTCCAGCCTTTGTGATTACACATTTTTCTCTCTTTCTTTCTCTCTTATACACACACACACACACACACACACGCACGCACACGGTCCTCAGTTCCTAAATTCCACCACTCAAAGATTTATTCCTTCAGTCCAATCTCCTGGGAGAAGGAGGGTGCAATACATTAAGTCATCAACACCTTAGTGTGAATTTATTAATCAGGTTCTTGCCTCTGCCTTAGCCAGGCATTAAGGGAGTACCAAGCATTTGAAGGGAAGGGTTATTGAAAAGAGATGGAATCTCAGAGAGAAAGCAAATGTAAGCAGGGGCGAAACAATGTTCCCTTCCACCCAGACTCGGCCAGCCCGATGCTCCAAGTCAGGAGTCAGCCAACTTTGTCTGAAAAGGGCCAGACAGTACACATTTTTGGCTTCTCTGGCCATCGACTCTCCTTGCAATTACCGAATTCTGCCATCATAGCATGAAAGCAGGCACAGACACTTCATAAATGAATGCGTAAGGCTGTCTCCCCATAAAACCTTACTTATAGATACTGAAATTTGAGTTTTCTATCATTTTTATAAAACCTAATTTTTTCCAACCACTTACACTGTTCTTAGTTTGCAGGCCATGCAAACATAGGAGGTGGCTGGATTTTGCCTAGAGCCACAGCTCGCTGCCCCCTGCCCCCTGCCCCCTGAGTGGGAGACAGAATTTGCACCCCTCCTATTTGGTCAAACTGTCCTCTCAAAAAGGACGAGCCCTTGGTCATTCTTTGCTGCTTGCAATCCTCTCATCTCCTTCTTCAGGCCTCGAGAAAAAAAGCGGCTCCTTGTTCTGCATGCTTTGTCCATGATCCCTGGGGATCTGCCTTCAAGTGTGGAGGAGATGACAGGGTGACAAATGGGCTGGCATGCCGGCAAGCCACAGGCGGCAGGCTGCTGCACAACAGCGGCCTCCGGTCCTTGCCAGCGGACTGGACTGAGAGGGGTTCCATCTACTTATCCCCCTGCCCCCCTGAACTCACATCCAATGGTTCAGGCTCTGAGGGTTCCATCTGCCACACTTCTGGGCCACTCTTGAGGCATCTCTCCCAAATTACCAAAGGTTTTCTTTTATCATCATCATTATCATTATTATTACATCTGACTTCAAACCTATCATCCCCATAACAAAACAAGACTCACGTTGTACAAGGCACTCAGTCTGTATGTGCAGGTACCATACAAACTTCCTACGGCTAATAGTCCCTAAGTGGGTCAGGCGCCATTGGAAGTGCTTTGCATGTCTCTAGGGCTCTCAGGAAACTATGCCTTCAGTACCAGAGCTGGCTTCATCTTACGGATGAGAAAACAGAAAGGAGTTAACACAGCTGTGTGGGTCTGACTCTAAAGCCAGGCTCTCTGTCACTGGCTCCCTGGCCCTCTCTATCTCACAGCCATGTCCAAGATTGTATCGTGATCCCAGGGCCTCAGATGGAGAAATAGAAACCCTGAGAAGTTAAAGTCTTAATCTAAACAGATGGGCAGTAGGCACATGAAAAAACGCTCAACATCACTAATTATTAGAAAAACGCAAATCAAAACAATGAGGTACCACCTCACACCAGTCAGAAGGCCACCGTCAATAAGTCTACAAATAATACATGCTGGAGAGGTTGTGGAGAAAGGGAACCCTCCTACACTATTGTGGGAATATAAATTGGTACAACCAGTATGGAAAACAGTAAAGAGGTTCCTCAGAAAACTAAATATAACTACTGCATGATCCAGCAATCACACTCCTGGGCATATATCCATACAAAACTTTAACTGAAAAAGACACATGCCTCCCTATGTTCACTGCAGCACTATTCACAATAGCCAAGACATGGAAACAACCTAAACGCCCATCAACAGACGATTGGATTAAGAAGATGTGGTACATATATACAATGGAATACTACTCAGCCATAAAAAAGAACGAAATAATGTCATTTGCAACAACATGGATGGACCTAGAAATTATTATGCTAAGTGAAGAAAGTCACAATGAGACACCAACACCATATGCTATCACTTATATGTGAAATCTAAAAAAAGGACACAATGAACTGTTTTGTGGAACAGGTACTGACTCAGATTTTGAAAAACTTATGGTTTCCATGGGGGTGGGGGGATGCACTGAGGGTTTGGGATGGAAATGCTATAAAATTTGGTTGTGATGATGGTTGTACAACTATAAATGTAATAAAATTCATTGAGTACTAACAAATAAATAAAAGTAAAAAAAGGACACAATGAACTTCTTTGCAGAACAGATACTGACTCACAGACCTTGAAAAACTGTGGTTTCCAAAGGAGAAAGGTTGGGGGTGGAGGGATGGGCAAGGGGTTTGGGATGGAAATGCTAAAAAACTGGGTTCTGATGATCACTGTACAACTATAAGTGTAATAAAATTCAACGAGTAATTAAAAAAAAAGAAAGTGGAAGATCAAGAAAACAACAAAAGTCTGTATAAAAATAATGAATTTTCATATATTTCTAGAAGATGTAACTTGATTCAATAGTTCGTATAACGTTTTAAAATTTTATATGGGTAATTTATTGGAATATAGCTTTCTAATTAAATATCAATTTAAAATTTTAAAAAAGACACTCATACTAAGCGAAATAAGTCAGAGAGAGAAAGACAAATACCATATGACATCATTTATATGTAGAATCTAAAATAGGGCACAAATGAACCTATTTACAGAACAGAAACAGACTCACAGAACATAGAGAACAGACTTGTGGTTGCCAAGGGGGAAGGGGGAGGGAGTGGGATGGACTGGGAGTTTGGAGTTAATAAATGCAAATTATTACATTCAGAATGGATAAGCACTGAGGTCCTGCTGTACAGCGCAGGGCACTATAACAGGTCTCTTGGGACAGGCCATGACGGAAGATAATACAAGAAAGGGAATGTGTACATAAGTATGACTGGCTCACTTTAAAGCAGAAACTGGCATGACACTGTAAATAAACTACACTCTAGTAAAATAAATAAAACTGACCTTATTAAATAAATAAAGCCTTGGTCCAAGTTCATGCAGTTGATAAATGGTGGTGTTAGGACACTTTGTTAGAGATGACGACGTGCTGGAAATATCCTGCCCTCTGGGGAAAACACACATTTCTAGATACTGTCAGAAACCAGGGTCTGAGACTGAAGAGTGGGGCTTTCCAACAAGCGGCTAGAGAGGAATCTTAGTCTGAGGGTGCGTCTCAGCAAAGCCTGCAACAGGGATTCTGTGCAGGTGAGTCACTGAGAGAGGCACTCAGGAGGTTGGGGGCAAGGTACAGGTTCCACTGACATCTGGCCTCAGCCTGGTCCCTGGGAAGCTATGGAGCATGAATTGATCAGAGTTCTGTCTCTTTGAGGCAAGGGGCCAGGCCGGGAGAAACCCTGTATCTGTCCGTCACTGGCTGTAGGTTACATCACTGACTCTCGGTAACGGGGCAGCAATTACCCAGAGACCAGTGCCCTTTGAGCCCCAGCAGTCAACACTCACAGCAGCTGGGGGGCGTCGCACCATCGTTAAAGGGGACCTCAGCGGGGTGCAGTTGGCATCTACTCTGGGCAGATGACCCTAGAGGCCCAGACCTCACCGTCTGTCTCTGTGACTCCCGGAAAACCACATTCCCTTCCCTCCCCTCTCCCCTTGTTCCTCTCTTCCTTTTGGATGTCTTCCTTTGTCACCCTGCAGCACTGGCTGGGCTGCACTTGGCCAAGGCTTCCGGCTCCTGCATCAGATCATCAGCCAATCACAGCTGGAGCTGAAGGTTCCAGGAAGCGCCCAAGTGTGGCTCCTCCCTGCCCAGGCCTGTCCCGCGTGCGTGAGGGGATCCCCACTGATACGAGCAGGAAGGCAGGGCGGGGGAGCAGCTCTGAGCCAGGCCTGGGGGTTAATGAATGAGGGAGAGGACGAGAGCCAGGCAGCTCCTCTCACCGATGACGCTGCAGCCCCAGCAGGGAGAGCAGCTGCCCTCCTAAGGGTGACCCATGGGGGCCTGTTGCCTGGAACTTGATTGCCATGAGCGGAGCTGGCCAGGCTGGTGCAGAGGGTGACTTCTAGAGCTTTCAGAGAGTCCTGATTCTCTAAGTAGGAACAGCTTCTTTCTTTCTTTCTTTCTCCCTCCCTTCGTTTGTTCATTCATCCATTATTCCTTGAGTGCATAAGAGCCACAAACTGTGCTGAGAGCTGGGAAAAAGTAATGAACCCAAGAAACGGGGTCCCCACCTCCATTCCAGTGGGGACGATAAAGAAGAACTGGGCATAGTGGGGCCACACATCCCTCAGATAGATGTTCAAGGAATATACGGTTTCTTCATTTCTAATAACTGGTCCAACCCGCCTGAAGTGCCTCCAGCTCACTGGGCAGTGGGAGCAGGAAAAGAGGGAGACACTTTAAAATGGCCCCTTTATGGTACCCCCAGGCTGCGTTGCTCAGCAGGGCACCTTTGGAGGGGTTGGTTTCCCTTGGAGACATGTGCCGTCTTTTGCATCCTCTCAGCACCTCCAGCCCCAGGGTGGTGTCTGGGTGTGGGGAGGGCAGTGAGAAGGGGTAACTAGTGGTAAGGGAGGGGGAGCATGCGGAAGAACGCCAGGTCCTCCCTGCTGGCGGCTGCTCCAAAGACGCTGGCCCTGTCTCTCCCTGCCTGGACTGCCCTGAGGCACCTGTCCTGTCTGGGGTGTAGCGGTTGCTGCTGGGGTGGGGTCCCACCCCGGGTGGGGTCCCACCCCCACCCACTCCCCTTCACCAACCAGGGCTCCCACCTCACAGCTGCTGCAGGTCATACCATCACCGTTCTCCAGGGATTGTCCTCCCTGGAGATGGGCCCTGGTCCACGCCTACCTCTCCGGGGTCACCCCCGCCACACACCGGACACACACTACATTCCAATCCCACGGGCCTTCTGACAGTGCCTCCACCATGAGGCATGGGGCTTAAATCCTAGGAATGCTCACCCCTCCCTCCTCCCAGTTAATTCACTCCCCTAAGTTCCAGGTATTTCCAGGACTCCTGTTACACACTTGTTTGCACTTCTGTGATCCATGGTGTGGCTTGTTCAATCTGTTTCCCCACTGGACTTGAAACTACTGAGCGGAGGGACTATTTCTGGTTTTCTAACCAGCGAGTCCCTAGGGCCCAGTACCGTGCGTGGCACAGAGCCGATGGTTATTAAGTATTTTTCTGAAAGCATGAATAATTCCATTTTAAATGAGCTTAGGAATGAGTGGAACACAGCCCTGACCATTTAGCGCCTCACTCTGACCTCCCTGCTTCATCCTGGAGAATCCTGGAAGCGGGCACTGCTCCCCTAGGGACCTGTTACCTATTCTTCCACCAGGAAGTTCTGGTAGCAGGAAATGGAGTAAGTCTGTCTGCAAATCGAGCCCAGGGCTCGTTGCCAGGCCCCCGAGCAGAGGCCGAGCGGCCTCACACAGAGGACCAGCAGGTTTGGATTCACTGGCAGCCCCGTTTCCCACTGCGCTCCTTGCGTGAGCCTCATCTTTCTCAGTCTCCTCCACCACCGTCCTTGACTGATCTACTCTTAACTTTCTGGAAAGAGGGGATTATCGGTTCCCAGCTCATCTTGGAGAAGATGAAGACTCTTCCAGATTCATAAAGCAAACCCATGTATCTCAGAATCCAGTTATTCTGAGATCCCGTCCATTGATCAAGAGAAATAAAAGCAGCCAACATCTCTCTACTCTGTGCCAGTCACTGGGCTAAGTAATTTACAAGCCTCGTCTCACGGAATCATCACAATTCTTCTCCGTAGGTTCTATTAGCATCCCAACTTCGCAGAAGAAGAAACTGAGTCTTTAAGAGGTTAGAGAGAGCCTAGAATTTATTCTGCTAGATCACGGATCAGCAAACTATGTCCCACAGGCCAAATACAGCCCAGTGCATGTTTTTCCAAATAAAGTTTTATTGAAACCGAGTCATGTTAGTTTACATATCGCCCTTGGCGACTTTTGTGCTATAAGAGCAGAGCCCAGTAGCTGAGACAGACACTCTGTAGCCTGCCTGTAAAGTCAAAAAAAAAAAAAAAAAAGGTATTATATGACCTTTACAAAATGTTTGCCAACCCCTGTTCTAGATGAAACCCCCTCCTGTGGCTCTTTCACATTGGGACTCACTGATCAGAGTGTTCTTTTACCTAGGTTTACAGCGAACATGCCCCACGGCCTGTCTGAGTTTTCCAAGGTGAGTGCCCATTCCTAGAGGTGGTCATTAATGCCGCTGTGCCCACAGCTCCCTGGAAGGGAAACAGCAGCCCCACCCCTGGCACTGCCCCCCACCCTCCTCGCCTCCCGGCGCCCCGGCCACAGCGGCCTGGAAAAGGCTGGGTACCATCCACAGCTGCACGGCAACCTAAGATTTGAATGGCCTGACGTAAAAAAGACGAACTAGACCCATCAGAGCCTTCTCTTGGAATTTGGGAAAAGGAAACAGAGAGGCCCAGGCCATTAGGCGAAGCAGAAGCTGTGACTCTTGAGGCCAGGTGGCTATGAGAGGCAGGGAAAGGCAGTGGGGAGGCCGCGTGCCGTGGGAGAGAAGAAGCCGGAGGAACAGGGCAGATGGAGACAGAATCTGTGCAGGAGTGGCTGGCTGCTCTAAGAAACACTGAGAGAGAGGAGCCTGGCCCCTGAAGGTTTCCCGAGCCCAGGTCTCATGAGAACGGCTGTCCTCTTCTTGGATTAGCGGTTAGGCCTTTTCGGTTACAAATGAAAGAAAAATCTAGCATAAATGGGCTTAAACCTTAATGGGTATATATCAACCCATATAACTGAAAAGTCCCAGGTACTTCAGGCTCAGCTTGATCCAGCAGCTTGAATGATGTCACATGGACTCATTTTCTCTCTGCCTCGCCTTTTACGATATGGGCTTTCTCCTCGGTCCCCACTCTGTGCCCTTCCCCATTGTGGGTCACTCTAGACTCTTCACTCACGGTGTCCAGATGGCTGCAGCAATTCCAGACCTTACGGCAGCACGGCAGTCTGTTTGCCATAGAGAGGGCGTCCCTTCCTGTAGCTCCTTCACGTTCTAGAACGCGATCTCTTCTTGCCTGTCCATTATTGCACTTTGCCCAAAGGAGATGGGCTACACTGACTGGATGAGACCCTCTCAGTATCAGCCTTCAGTTTTCTCACCTATAATAACAATATTTAATTGTCTAATGTCTTCCAGGCCCTACATCACTCTGTACGTGCAGTGCCACGCTTAAAGCTCACAAAAGTCATGAGGAAGTTACTAGAATTATCCTCATTTTGCCAAAAGGAAAGGAAAGCTCAGAGAGGTTGTAAGCCTTGCCCAGGGTCACACAGCCATCGCATGATAGAACTGCCGATTAGCAGAGGAACCAAGAGCTAAAAGGGTCCTGTGGGAGGGTGTCAATCAATAGCCCCCAGCTACTGTCATTCCACCTCCTACTGCTATCCTGGTGACCCAAATCCTTTGCACAGAGGGAAATATCTGGCTTCAGACCCAGTTTATGCAAAAGTCCTATTCCCACCTCTGGGTTCCTCTGGACTCTCTTCTCCCTCCACCTGATCCGTTTCCATGGAAACTGCTGGGCTCCTGCATCCCTTTCATCCTCCTTTCTGGGAAGCAAGGCCAGCTCTCTGGCACCCCGGTAGCCAGGCCTAACCATTATAAAGACCAAAGAAGCAATATCTGGAAGAAAGACTTCCAGGGAGAGGGAGGAACGGAGTGGGGTGTCTGACGTTTTCTTTGATGTTCTCCAAAATAACACCAGGTGCTCTGAGCAGCTCTGCCAATTACCTCAGCCCAGCGGATACTGGCTGCACAGTTGTTTGCCATCTGTTCCCCTGCATATCACCATCTCACAGCAGCCCTCTCGCCTTTCTTGGGGGAGCAGTTCTGGGGTCTGAGGCCGAGGGCAAGTCTTCTTGCCAATCCTTGGACCTGGACTGCAGCCCTCACGATGCAGCCAGGGGGCTGAGGGTGCAAAAAAGGGAGGATGGTACCCAATTTGCTGCCTCTGGAGAAGGAGGAGCCGGCCATCAGCTGAACTCCTGGGCATCTCAGACACAGAAGATTGGCATCATCCGTGCAACTCAAGGACGCCCAGGGGCTCAGTGATCAGGACTTTGGGAAGAACTCTGTACATACTGTCCAGGGCCTCGGCACCTGGTCCATAAGGACTCCATAAACCAGAGGACCCAGAATGTTCCCTCTACCCCACCACTGCCAGGTATTCATTGGGAGAATCTCTCTGAGCTTTGGTTTCCTTATCTTGAAAATGGGTCCAGTTCGTGCGCTGAGAGGCTAGTTGTGAAGACCTAACCAAGCAAGAGGCATCAAAGCCCTCTTTTTAAAGTCATCCAAAGTTCCTTGCGGTCATCCTCCTCCTCACCATTGTTATCAAATGTGGGGAAGAAACAAAGAAATAAAGGCTTACGTCTCTTTAAAAAAATACTAAAAAATAAAAATAAATAAAATGCAGAGCCTCAGACATCCAAAAATAATTACAAAAGTCTCAATTCATTGAGATGCAAACATACACGGTTTTGTTTCTATAGTCACTGCTTCCAAAGTCTCCTGCCCATCCCTGAGAGGCTTCTGGATCTGAGTCCATGTTTTTCTTCTGATGCTCTGGTATTTAAACTCAATAGGGTCCAGCTTAAAATGCCAGTCTCTTCTCCTATTAAACACTCTCCTCCTCCCCCACGGCAAACCAGACTAGGGTCTGGCCTTGGGGCTGAGCCTAGAGAGGGGGGGGTGGGCTGGCTTTGAGACACCTCCTCCCTGCTGTGTGGGGGGCAGGGCCCAGAGGAGACCTTCTGACCTATCAGGTCACCCTGAGGTCTGCAGGACCCACCGGTGGTGGCTGGGCTCTGGGGAGTTCGAGCCCCCGCACAGCAGATTCGAGGCTTTCCTGCAGCCCTTTCAGCTCCACCCCAGCCTCCTTCAACACCAAGGATCAAGAGGCAGGATCTGGCTTCTGCTCCTCCTTTAAACTCCAGGCACCCTTCCCAGGAGCCACAACGGCCGCCAAGGGCTGCAAAGAATGGGGTACAACCGCCCCGTCTTCCCTCTAGGCCCAGGACAGGACAGCTTGGGCCTTCAGACAGCTCCATGTCAGAAACACGCACCAGCTCCCACCTCACGTGGGGCCCAGACTCCAGATTTCTGCTCCCAGGGTGGGCAGGTGGACTGCCGGCGTCCGCTGGCTGGAGGCATTACCCCATGACCCGGAGAGGTCTTCTAGAGTCTCCCCAACAAAGTGTGGCTTCAGAGGAGCCGCCTATGCTGCATGGCACCGTGACTAAGGCTCCTCCCTCTCCCCCATGCTGCTGCTGCTTTTAAAGCCAATGGCCTTGGCTGGAAGTGGAGGGCAGCCCAGGAGACAGAAGGAGCCTCGCTTCTGGGGAGAAGCTTTACAAGTGGGGTACTCAGCTCCTTTTGTGCTACTATTTCAGAACAACAAGAAAAATTCCTAACATCCTATGTTAATAATATCCCCACCACCACCTTTTTTTGGCTGCACCTGAGGCACCTGGAAATTTCCAGGCCAAAGATCCAACCCATGCCACAGCAATGACAAATGCCAGATCCTCAATCTGCTAGGCCACCAGGGAACTCCTGTTCACCTTTTAATTAAGCACTTACAGCTGCCAGGATTCTTGCTAGCTAACTCCTTGACCACCATATATTTTTGGTCTTTATACCGACTCTGTGCAACCAGTATGATTATTACCTCTATTTTTAGAAAATTCAAAGAGGTTAAATAGCTTGCCCAAGGTCTTAAAGTGGGTCTTACACATCTGTCCAACCCCAGAGTGGGGACTTGAAACTCCGAAATGTGACTGCTGCTGCAGCACTCAGCTTGGGGACAAAGGGACATGCTTGGGCTCTGCAGCCCTCCTTGAGCCTGTACCTGGTTAGGGTGGGCCTCCCTCTCTGAAAGACTCCAAGGATGCATGAAAAATGAACAATGCAGGGCTGTTCCAATTCAGGGTTTGGAGGCCACTGTGGTCACCTCATGGTTATACTCAGACCTCTGCCAGCCCAGCCAACATCTTCCCCCATCTCGGAAGCTCTGGAGAGTACAGAGCATGAACTCCACTCTCTTCCTCACCAGGAAAACCAGAGCAGCAAGGGGTACTGGCTTCAGTCTTGGGAGAGCCAGCGATGAGCTCTCTCACCCCAGAGCTGGGCCAGGGGAGGGCACAAGAGGTGAGCCAGCGGAGCCCAGATGAAGTGGCAGAGCTAAAAGGGGCTGAGCCTGGCCCCTGAGGGGCGTCCACAGTGGTTAAAAGCTTGCGTTTAGCCTTTCCCTTTGGCCTCACTCTAGGGTTCGCTCTTCTAGAAGCCATTAGCTACCCCAGGGGACGGATGCTGGCCAAGGAATTTCTTGCCAAGCCAACCGCGGCTGATCTCTGTCTCCACAAGGGGCAGCAGGAACATGAGCTTATTTAATCCTCGTACAAATACCCACATTCCCATTTTGTAATAGAGAACAATTGAGGCACAGATAGGTTATGTAACTTACCGAAGGTCACACACCTTATTCTGGGATTCAAACCCAAGCAGCCCGATTCTAGAGTACCTGCTCTTTGTCCACTGAACAATCCTGCCTCCCTAGACCCAGTCGCTCTGGTGAATTCCTCAGCCCTGGACTCTCTGCTGGCAGCGAGGGGAATGCAGATGCATACAAGTCTGGAAAGCTGGCTTTTTATGACTCCTTCTCTCTCCTAGCCTCTTCCTGCAGGTAACTCTAAACACGTTTGTGCTGGGCAAAAAAATTTAAGTGGTTTTGGAACCTCCACTCTGTATTGCCTCTTTCAGGCTCGCTCCGGGCTCGTCCCACCCCCTAAGGGAGAGCCTGCCCCCTCTGTCTCCTCCTGGTGTTCCTCTCTCCCCTGGCGACCTCTTTTTCATTCTCACCTCCTTCCTTTTGCTCTCCCTTTGGAAAGCACTTCAGCTAACACTCATTAGCACATGCTAATGAGCATCAATTCATTTCGCAGTCACTCAGCAGGAGAGGGGAGAAAGGGGGGCAAAGCTGCCACTCTGGAGGTAACGGTGCCCAAGGGCAGGACAGGGCCCCGGCTCAGGCCACCAGGGAACATGGGAAGCGAGCCCAGTCCCCAGCTTGGGGACTCCTGTCTGTATTCTCGAGCTGTACCCTCAGCAGATGCTTCCAACTTCGTGACCAGCGCAGGACATTCCTAGGTCAGCATGGGACCTTCTCTGCCCACCTGTCTAAGCAAATACCCACATGTCTGTAGGTGGGCGTGGCTAAGACCTGGTAGAGAAGGATCCAGTTCTGTGACTCTGAACAG
Source organism: Catagonus wagneri (assembly GCA_004024745.2). NCBI lineage: Eukaryota > Metazoa > Chordata > Mammalia > Artiodactyla > Tayassuidae > Catagonus > Catagonus wagneri. The sequence goes on along the minus strand of PVHT020000012.1, from coordinate 3,804,929 downwards.
GTGTCTGAAACCCCCAGGGTGAGAGAGGCACCAGGGGCTGGAGAGAGGTGCCCAGGCGAGGACAATCGTCAACAGGAGAGGACAATGGAAAATCCTCCTCCACGCCCACCTGGATCCTCCCTAGGGGTCGCTGATTCCAGCCATGCCTCCCCCCCCACCTGGCGCCCCAGTAAAGCCTACAGAACACTCAGCTTCTCCCTAAGGCAGGGCTCAATTAAGGGGCCACTAGAGGCGGAAAAAAAAAGAGCCCAGCTGGGCAAATCTTTCAGTCATTTGAAGTCTCAACTCCCCTCATCAGAAAAGTGGTCCCTGGTCTTCTTGCTGTGGGAAGGTCAGATGGGAGGAGGCATGAGAGAGTCCTAGCGAACTCTGAGTCCAGGAGCTAAAGATCTGTCAGACCTCTATTATTATTACTATTGGTGGTGTTGCTGGTGCATTATTATTGCACCGCTAGTGCTAAGTGGTGATAGAGGCTGCACTTAAGACAATCAGAGAGGAGAGGGAAGCCAAGGGCAGCCCCTCTCCGCTTTGCACCAAAGAGCCTCTGTTCGCTGGCCAAGCGCGAAGTGGTAGCCGCGCAGATGGGCACCCCCAGTCTGCCAACCCCCGAGGAGCCCCTGGGCAGCCGCCGCCCCGCTGAGACTCAGGCCAATTCTCTGAGCGAGCGCGCCCCCTGCTGGCAGCCTTGCGCGGGCACAGCCTCCGGACCGTATATAAAGGCAGCGTGGCGCACAAGACCTGACCGAGTGCGGAGCGGAGCCGACGGCAGGGAGAGCGCGGTGCTGCCTGAGGTCTCCGAAAGGCTCGCCATGGCTGGCCCGCAGCAGCAACCCCCTTACCTGCACCTGGCCGAGCTGACAGCATCGCAGTTCCTGGAGATCTGGAAGCACTTTGATGCAGACGGTCAGTAAAACTCCTAACTTGTGCGTCCACTCGCCCCCAGGGGACCTGCGGTGGAGGGAAGGGGGCAGTGATGATGTGGGCAGGTGTACGATCGCCCCGGGGGGGAGGGGGGTTGGCCACAGAGCCTGCTGAGGTCAGGGATCTCGAGTTTAGGTGCCACCCAGCTGCCCTGGTGACAACTGCCAGGAACTTTTCTACCCTCACAGAGATGACAGAGACCACCGGCTTTTGCAGCCTCATTCTGGGCAAGGTGGAGCTTTCCCAGAGAGGAGGCCTGAGCTGGCAAGGGCCCCTGACTCCCCCCTGCCATCTTATCTTCCCCAGCTTTCTCTTCAAGGTAACATCCTGCCTTCAGCGGCTGCAGCCACAGGTCTCAGAAGCCCACTCATTTACTCCCTCAGTTCCCCTTCTGCTGAATACCAGCTTAGCCAGGTGACACCCTGGGGGCCCGGGCAAGCTGAGAGGTCCTGAAGGGACACTGCTGGCCTCCCCAGCCTGTGTGGTGAGAGCAGGAGTGGAGAGCGCACCCAGACCACGAGCAGCCCCTGGGCTTCTTCTGCCTATTCTCCGCCCCTCATGGGTGTGCTGGTTCCACTCACAGCAGGAGTGGGGGTGGGGGGCAGACTTGGGGTGCTAGCCTGACATGTTCCCTCAGGTGATAACCCTGGGTGCTCTGGGTGACTCCTTCCTTCTCTGAGTTGGGGGAGGCACAGTCTTAAATGCCCCAGGAATTCCTGCAGGAGATGGAGAGGTGGTTAAATCTTAAATGCTCCCTCTGCTCTGTGTAGTCTTGACATTGACTCACCCCAAAACTGAGGGCTGGACCAAATGACCTATGGAGGTGGTCCTAAGTGCTGGGATTCCAAGGGCCTACAATGGTCTCACTCAGGCATAAAGGGAGCCCCCGCCCCAACGGCCCACTGCCCCTTTAGAAGCTTCTGATATCACTGGAGACTTTTTCTCCAACACTCAAAAAAAAAAAAAAAAAAACCCAAAGCAATCTGAATTCCTTCTCAGAGGTCCTGGCTGGGGTAGGCATCCAAAATGTTCTGGCATCTCAGACCACTGGCAGGGTGGTGGCCCAGGTGGTTTATCAGGGATTGAGAGCAAGGGGGATGGGATGCAGGGGGGGGATCGGGGGGGAGGGGGCTCTCCCTTCCCATCCTCACCAAAGCACCGCGGCCCTAAAGGTGGCTCAAGAGAGGCCCTGTGCCCGGAGAGGCAGGGGTTCGTGTCAGGGGACATCACGAGTGAAGTTTTGTCCCTTTGGAGCCAACTGAGAAATCTGGGGGTGCAGAGGACTGAGATGCCTGGACTAGGACGGTGATCTGCCGATGAATTCCTGCAGGAGGTGGGCAGATGGTTAAATCTGTAAAATGGGGCCAGGGAGGGGCTGTATTTCCAATCCCCGGCTCCTGCCATCCAGCTCCCTTGGGAGAGAGGGCTGTGAGAAGATCGCAGCCTCCCCGTCTTCCAGTTGACACGCACTCTCCCCGAGCATGCTCCTGCTAGGTGATCTGCACCAGAGACTTGCCTGATTCAAGGAAAGTTACCAAGTGGCCAAGGTTATACCACCAGCCTCCTGCCAGATGAGTCAGCTATAAACAGAGGGCTCCACCGTTCCACTCTCCCTCTTCTCATGGGGACAACCAATAGTGCTCTCCATAATCATGCAAATCCTCTGACATCTGTCGGCGACTTTGTACTTTTCAAAACACAACTGCGCCTTCTTGAGTTGTGCACGGGCGAGGCTGCAGGCAGCCCAGGATTGAGATGAGGGAACAGACACGAGGTGTGACTCCTCTGAAGTCGAGCAGCGAGGTGCCGGGTGGGAGGAGGCCAGCTTCTGGCCGGAGCTCAGGCGCCCACTCTGGCTTCTGGACACCTGCTTTCCTCCCATTCTCTCACACAAGAGCCCCCGACCCATCCTCGGAGGTGATGGGCAGTTCCTTTAATACCAGAAAGGGGCTCCCTGGGGTGGCTAGAGCCTAGCTGGGCTAGAAGTAGGTCCGAGAGTCACTAAAGACCCCCAAACACTGTACCTCTGGCTCCCTCCTGCTAGGGGAGCTAGACTGTTCCTTGATTCCTTGTCCCCGCTGCGTCCCACTGACCTCTGCTCACCTATTCGGGGAAGCCCCAAGGAGGGACCCTGGACCTGACGGAGAAGGCAGGCAAAGAGGAGCAAAATGTCAAAGATGGTGCAGAGGTGACTTAGGAAAATGAGGATACAGCCAAACCGAAATCCGCGAAAGGACCCAGAAGTAAGCTGTGGGTCACCTTGCTCTGGACCCTCCCCACCTGTCCCTTCCTGAACTCCCAAGGCTGCCACGGAGCTCCCCCTCATCCCTGAGGCCCTCCCCGTGCTAACTCTGGCTTCTGTTTTCATCTCGGGGTTTCTCCCTGCCTCTCAGGGTTCCCCTGCCGCTCACAGAGTTAAAGAGCTCCGGGAGGACTCTCCCTCGCAGCTCACCAGGTCCCTGGAGTGAGCTTGCCGGAGCCCAATTAGTCACAGCCGCCAAGGCAGGGCGAGGGAGCACCGCCCCGTCCCCTGGGAAACAGCCGAGGAGTCCACAGGAGAAGCGGGCTCCGAGGAGAGCGGGACTGGCGGGGGGATCTGACCCTACCTCAGTGCATCTCTGACCAGGAAGGAGAGGCGTCATCCTGGTGACTTTGCCCAAAGACTTAGATTATTTTCCAAATTATCATCAGCCTTGCGGTGGAGAACAGAAGGGCCAGAGGTTTAGAGAGGGTAAAATTCGAACTCAGAGACGGAACGTTCTTTTCACAAGATCACAGGACTCAGGAACCCCTCTCCTAGTGCCCCCTACACTCCTCAGTGGCCGGCCAAGGTCACGCACTTGGAAGGGTTCAGGTGTCATCTCTCAAGGAGGAGGTCGGGAAGAGAGCACAGCACACCCTATGAGCCGGGTGGGGACTGGGGTTCATGACCTCCATGCTCGGAGTGACCCTGATGTGCCCTGTAGGTCGGGGTCCACTGTTCTGTTTTTTCCTGGCCACTTCTTTGTCAGGAATGTTCTCACTCCGCACGATCCAGGCATCAGAGCGACGCCCGGCTCAGCGCTCACACTGGCCTCTCTTTGTGGTTCTGACCACACAGCCACCAGGCTCCTACTCTGCTGACAGCCGGAGCTGAGCTTCGCCCTTGGCCTTTGCTCTCCTCCAGAAGCAACTGCAGGTGTAGAGACATTCTCTCTCCCAGAGGCCAGCAGACATTCAAGGACCACGCTGGGAAGCCCACGCACAAGGGCCGGTCCAATGGGGATACACTCATACATGTGCATCAAGTTATATGGACGAGGGGGCCTATTACTGAATGTGCTGAGATACTGAAAATATGAGAAAGAATGCGCTTCCCTGGGGAACAGAAAACTAAATCCTGCTAATCTCTATAGCGGGATATTATGCAACCGATGGGATTGAGATGGGGCTTTTGCACTGACATGGAAAAATGTCTGAGATGTATTAAGATTTTTTAAAATTGAAACAGGACACTATTATACTCTGAGCCGCTTTTACTATTAATGAAACATGTATCCTGGAAAATATTTGAAAGAACAACAGTGGTCCTCCCTGCAGAGTGATGACATAAAAGGAATTCTCTTTAACTTTCTAAGTTAATTTCCATAGTGTTGGAGACTTTTACAGGAGCATGTATTTCTTATGTAATTAGCAAAACAATAGCAATGCGAGAAGAAAATACATTTATGAGCACCTCCGCCCCAAAAATATACGTATATATCTGCAGGTGTGGAACTCTACCCAGAGTTTTCTAAATCTTTTGTCTGCCTCCAGGTGGCCCTGGTGATGCAGGGGGTTCTCAGAGCCTTGCACAGGGACTGACCTTGTTCCTTATGGATGTGACCCCAGGACTTTGAAAATCAAGAACAGGAAGGGCCACCAAGAACGGAGGAAGGCTCTGCCCAGTTTTCCCTCCTCTCTCCTCCTTACACCTAGTAGTCGTAACAGAAGCTTCCTCCAAACCCACCCACCCACCCACACACCACCAGGGGACACTGGCCAGACCCAGAGGGCCCAGGCAGGCCCTCCCAGAGCACGGGTCACTGCTGAGTTTGTGTCCCTGGCTGGGGAGGGGGAGGAAGTCCGAACAACAGCGCCCCTCGGGGGTGGAGAGGGACCTGGACAGCTTGCACTGCAATTCTAAACAAAGAAGGCTTCTGGAACACTGAAGCTGCCCAAACAGGGGTACAAAATATCCACTACATAGTAAGCATTTACATAAATACTCTAATTGCTACTCTGCAATACAACTGTGCTATTCATAAGATAATTATAGGATTTATAAATATGACTGCTTCTTGGAGCCTTAAGGTCAGAAGGGTCTGGTGACGGGAGGGAGTCAAAGTTGTCTGAGGGAAGCTTTCTTTTAACCCTACGTTTCTCTGTGGGGTCCGCCAGGATTTGGGGCTCTTTGGGGGCAGTCTCCTGCCCCTCCCACCCCACCCCGGGAATTAGTCCCCATCCCATCTTCGTTTTCACTCCCCAAACCTCCACTTGTTTCACCAACAGCGCCCCCGTCTAGTGTCCGCAGCGGGCCAGCCCCGTGCTAGGTGCCCTCTATGCAGACCTCACGCCCCACGCCTGGCCTCCTGGAGGGTGGCTGCGCCAGCTGGAGGCGGGGTGGGGCAAGTGGTTGGGCAGCTGTGTCTGAGAAGAGCCAGGGCTCCCCGGGGAGGCAGCTGCCGGGACATTTTCACAAACAAGACACTCCAGCCCGCCGCGCCAGGGCAGCCACCAGCCCAGCGATCCCACAGCCCGGCCTTACTCGCCTTGTTTATTCCCCTAGAGTGGTTTCACCAGCTGAGCCCCTGGGGGAGGTTTCCAGGGCTAAGGAGACCCTTTGGGGAAATCTCTTCCCACACCCAGGGAGCCAGAATTAAAAGAGCAGGCGTGAGGCTCTTAGGAGCCCAGCCTCTGGCCTGGGGGCTGTCCTGGCCCCTTGCATCAGGTCCCTCCTTGCCCAGCGGGCCCATCTGGGGCCTCTGGCTCGGGCCGTCTCCCCTCCTCCCTCGCCCAGTCTGCCCCATCCTTCTGGTCTCCTCCACGCCTGGGAATCGGCCCAGCATTAGGCTGCCAGATGTCCACAGGTTCGGGCGACCCAGCCCAGCTCTGGAGCCACTGTGCCAGAAGCAGCAGAGCCCAGAAACACCGATGAAAAGTCAAGTGTCTGAACATTCATCCAGGAGCTGTTCGCACTGGGCTTTCCCCCCGCCCAAAAGCCACTGGCAGAGGAGTGTGTGTGTGTGTGTGTGTGTGTGTGTGTCTTACTGACAAAGTGAGAAGTGAAAACAAACAGACAAGGACAGAGGCCGTCCCCGGGGTGAGGAGAAGGAAAACAGGCTGTTAGCGGTGACTCAGTCCTTTTCCCCTCAAACTCCTCTCTCGCAGCGAGGCCGACAGCCCCCGTGTGCGTACCTGGCAGAGTCCTAGAGATCGGAGGGGCCAGGGAGCCGACAGCTTTGTAAACGGCGCAAACTGTGTGAAGTCTTAATAACATTGAAGCGGAGCCTGAGGAAGCCGGTGTCTTGCCCCCAAAGGGTGGTGTTTGTCCCAGAGGAACTCGGGCTGGAGGGTAGAGGGCTGTTTGTCCTTCCCTAAAACTCCAGCCAGGAGGCCCAGAAGCCCAGCCTCACCAACACTTTCTTGTCCGGTTAGCAGAGTCCGAAACTGCATGACCCCCACCACGATTTCCTCTAAATCCCGCATCACAGGGTAACACAGCCTGCTGAGCACCATGCAGCCTTGGCCCTCGATTCTCAAACTCGAGCGCACAGGAGGGACCCGGTTCATGCACAGATTTCCGGGCCTTGCTCCCAATGATTCTAATTCAGAAGGTCTGGGGTTGGTGGGAAATTTGCATTTCTAACAAGCTCCCAGGCGAGGGCTAGCCCGCCCGTGGCTCTGCGTAGCGCTTATCTGAGCCCCTCTGTTGAAGGAGGTGCCGCCGTCACTTGTCCTACCCTCTTGGCGTTCACACCAGCCACCCACACCCCCGACCTCAACCAGAGGCACGGTCTCTCTAGGGAGAAGATGCTCATGTTCAAAAGCAGTGGTTCTCAAATGCTCACGCTCCTATGTTGTTAAAATGCAGCTTCTGGTCAGCACTTCTAAGGTAAGGCCTGGGATTGTGCATTTTTAACACGCTCCCAGGGAATTGCAATGCTACTGTTCCACTGACCACACTCTGAACGGCAGGCTCCCCTTCTCCAGGCCTATGGAATTAGACTCTCCATTTTAATAAGCTCCCCCGGTACTTCTTGCACACCTTAACACCTGAGACGAGGCCACTCTTATAGTCCTTAAACCTGACTGCACATCAGAATCACCTGGAGAGCTTTGACATCGTGGCCACGAGAGCCACGTCCCCACGCCAGCAATTAAGTCAAGAGCTCTGAGGGTGGGGCCCAGACCGCCGGTGCTGCTTTAAAAATTTCCCAGGTGATCCTAATGCAAAGCCTGGGCAGAAAACGGGGACTCTAAAGCTGCAGGCATGCTGGAACTCTGGGCTAAAGGGTTTCCAGTCATGAATCAAACTCAAAATATAAAAATGGTTTACACAAGGATTAAGAGCACAGGGTATTAAAAATGAGGCTTTCCATTTATGTGAGATTTGATGTTTTTCAGAAGGCTTCTACAGCCTTACCTTGCATGGCTGTCACAATGGCTCTGTAAAGTAGAAAAAAAAAAAAAAGGCATAAATAGTTTTGAGCATACATAGTTATACCCGTTTTAGAGATCAAGAAACTGAGGCTCGGAGAGGTTGACTTGCTCAGCATCACATGGGAAGTCACAGAGCTGGTGGTAGAATTACAACTCTTACTCAGGTTCCTCTTAACTGTTCAGCTCTCAGGAAATCTGGACATCCAAACTGCAGTGAGAAAACAAGCCCCTTTCCACTTTTTTGTTCAAGCCTTCTAAGTGTCTGTGAGCAGATTAGAAAGTGTAAAGAAGCGTCTCACTTGAAAATTTGGGGAAACTAGGGCATGGTGCTGGTGAAGAATGGTAGCAAGCCTAAGCGCAAAGAAGGATGGAGGGTCCCTGGCTCCACTCGGCCCCTTTTCCCTACTGTTCACAGGATGTGATCTGATGCCAGGGTTTGGAGTGCTGATTGCTATGGTAACCACATCCTTATCAATGCCCATCCACATGAGATCTGCGCGGTGGCCCGTCACCCTACCCCTCTGTAAGGCAGTCACAGAGAAAGTAAACCACTTGCTTAAGTGCTGGTGCTCCCTGCGAGCAGGTGGGCCAACCCGTTCCTACTCCCACCGTGGACACTAGGTGCCTCCTCGGTGGGGAGCTGCTTGGAGGGAAGCCGAAGCAGCAAGGCCTTCTCCCCCAGGGATGGAAGGTGTCTGGGCCCTGTAGCCCCTGCCTGCCTATGGGATCTCTGCTCCCCACACTCTCCCCCCTTCAACTGGTGGATCCCGGCTGTTTTTGCCCGGCTGCCTCACACCAGTAGCCCCTTAAATGCTCCTGGGGAACAGGCCTCTATCTACACGTGGCTGTAGGTCCCGGAGCTCTGGCCACACGCTGAACTGTTGTTCAGTCGGAAAAAAAAAAAGAAAACGGCCTGTGGAACTGAACCACATTTCCGACCCTTGGCACCGAGCAAGGTGGGGGAAGAATTCCTCGCCTGGCAAGAGGGGTTCCTCCAGCCTCCGGGAGCCTCCTGCTGCCCAGGCTGCTCAAGCCGGGTTCAGGGAGGGGTTTCTCCCACAGAGACACTGGCCCGCTACTGGCCCCCGTCCCCGCCTCTGCTAGTAGCTGGGTCTTATCAGAGAGGGCTTCCCTGCCCACCCTGTCCAGGCAGCCCTCAGGGTTATTTCGATTGCCTCCTAATTACACTCAGGAAACAGACTCACACTCACTGACTCACGTGTCCGCCCGGCCCCGGCCCACCTCTGCTACGCTGAACACCCGTGCATGCTCATGGCATGTGCTCTAGCCCCCACTCCGACCCCAGCCTCTGGCCTCTGAAGCTGCAGCTGGGCCAAGAGCTGAGTTCAGCTTCTTGCCTGAGAAATGGAGGAAGAGCCAGATCACAGCAGGGGGTGATGGGGAGAGAAAAAGTTCTTGCTCCTCCAACTCAGAGGCACCATTAGCTGGACAACTGCCTATTTGCCTAGAACGCCCCCCCTCCGCGACTCCAGCTGGCCCCGCAAGCAGTGGGCAAGCACTCATGAAATTCCAGCTCTCCCAACAAGCTTTGCAGAATATCCCAGAATACCCCACTCTACCCTAGGGGGAAAACTCAAGTCTCATCTCCCCCTAACCTGCCAGCAATTACAATCATATCTTTCTGTGCAGCTAAAAATATATAATTTAGGAGTTTCCAAAGTGGTGCAGTGGGTTAAGAACCTGACTGCTGCAGCTCGGGTCACTGAGGTGGTGTGGGTTAGAACCCCAGTGCCTGGCACAGCTGCGGTTCAGATTCAATCCCTGGTCTAGGAACATCCATATTCCACAGGTGCAGCCACTGAAGAAAAAAAAACAAAAAAACATAATTTATCTTACCTGCTTCTCTCCATACACTATTCATTGCAGCAGCTTCCCCACTAGAGGGAGCTACTATGGTTATCCATTCCAAATCTAAATTCTCAGGAGGCATTACCGGGAGAGGCTAGAAAGAACACACAGCCTCCCTCCATCCCCACAGTCCCCACCACCCCCACAAAGCCCCTACCAAAGGTAAATACCTCTTTTTTATTTTCTATGTTTAGTTTCTATCTCTATTTGCCCTTGAGCAAGCTACCATCTCCCTTTGCTGTTCAAGCTGAATAGTCTCCATGGGAAACTTGCCCAGCAAGTTTGAGATTTGGAACGTGACTTTCCGCCAGCAGTTTCCAAACCTTGCTATATACATGGCAGTCACCTAGGGAGGTCTTTTTTTTTTTTCCAAAATCATGCCCCGAACCAATTACATCAGAATGTTTGGGAGTGGGAGTCAAACCATCTGTTATTGGTTTAAAAAAGATTCTAGGAGATTCCAATTCGCAGCAGTCCAGGGAGCACTGCCTTAGGCCTGACTGATTTCCTTCTAGAAATGACACCCTGCCCCGAGAGAGAGAGACCAGTGACCTTGGCCATGGACTCCCCACACCCTGGCCTCCAGGTCTTCTGGGTTCAAGTGCTGAAAACCTAAAGGACTTCTTACTACTTCTGTGACCTTGCAAGTCAGGCACTGACCTTGGGACCGGGTCCTCTCATGTGCCCCACCCCAGAGGAAAGACGCCCGGCCTTTCTCTTTCCACTCTTCTCTTCTGCGTTCATTTCCTGGAGGTGCCGTAACAAAGAACAGCAACCTGAGTGCAGCTATTTATTCTCTCACAGCCCTGAAGGCCAGAAGTCTCTCCATGTCTCCACTTGGGCTTCTAATAAGGACACCAGTCATTGGACTTAGGGCCCACTCTAATCTAGTATGACCTCCTCTTTACTAATTACGTATGCAAAGACGCTATTTCCAAATACGGTTACATTCTGAGTTCCAGGTGGATGTGGATTTGGGGAGGACAGTCTTCAACTCAGTACACCCTCCTCCCCCAGACACCCAAGTTTCTGCCCTGACTTTATTCACCCTAGTGACCAGGGCTTGCCACCTGCTGACAAACCTCTAGGCTAATGACCTTTCTACTGTCAGATCTCCAGTTCCTGCTGCCAGTGCAGCTGGCTGGAGAGGGACAGCTCCCCGCTCCTGCTCCCTCTGCCTGCGTGGTCCAGATACTGGTCTCTCCCAGTGTTCTCTGACCACTGAATGTACCCCAAAGACAGACGGCTGTTAATCTTGGGTCTCTGTGGCTGCAACGCCCCAAGGGCAGGACCCACATCCCTAACGATCCCAGGCTGGCCCAGGTACTTGATGATGACTAGTGAGAACAAGTTCTCCATGAAGCCCTCGACTTCCCCACACACTGTAGGTCTTACTATTGAGCTCTGAGGTTCACTGCTTCTTTCCTTTGCTATTTTTGCAGGAAATGGGTATATTGAAGGTAAAGAGCTGGAAAACTTTTTCCAAGAACTGGAGAAGGCAAGAAAAGGCTCTGGAATGGTGAGTCCAGCCCCCTCTCCCGTTGTTTGGGATTTTCTGTCATCCTGACCATGGCTTTGAGCATTGTCTGTCCTAGGTCGTGCATTCCATCAGGAGCCTGCCATCTCTCTGGTCTTGACCCTTAAGGGTTTTTCTCTTATTTGGAAGGATTTTTAAAAATTGGAATACTCTCTAAAAAGGGTACCTTACCTGACTGTCTTTGGGTGCCTGGGATGGAGGAGTGTTCGTGGGTACCACATGCTGCAAACTACAAAACTTTGTGTCTGGTGTGTGAAAAGTATATTTTCTTAGGGAGTAAATCCCTAGCCTATCTAAGATGCTCAGAGGAGTCATGACTCAAGATTGGATGCCTAGGGGGTCTCAAGTGCCTTTATTCTAGACTGGAGTTTCCCAGCCTGACCACTACTGATGTTTGGGGCCAGGTAACTCTTTGTCATGATGTGGCGCGGGGGAGGGGGGGCTCTCCTAAGCATTGCAGGATGATTAGCAGTAACCCTGGCCTTTACCCATGAGACGCCAGTAGAGCCCCTCTAAACCGTGACAATCAAAAATGTCTCTAGACACTGCTAAGTGTCCCCTGCAGGGGATGCAGAGTTGTCCCCACTGGAGAACCACTGGTCTAGACCAACAAAGGCTGGAACCTCAGCAAGGACCTACAGGAAAAGAGAGGGTTGCTCCAAACCAGTATCTGAACCCGAGGGTACTGGCTGAGCGTGTGTGTGCAGGTGTCAGGCTGCCCTTCATGGCCTGCCTGAAGTGCCTCCAAATCACGTCCCAGCCCCTCAGCAGGCACGCTGTTTCCCCTGGTGCCAGCCTGGCACTACTGAGTTCACTAAAGCCTCCTGGGATGGGGTGGGGGGGACAGCATCTGAAATATTGAGAAGGTAAGGTGCTTGCAGCTAGTCTTTGTTTCCCATGTCTGCTTCTTGAATATAAGGAGTCAGATCCACTCCCTGCTTCCAGCTCCTGTGGGTCTTTTTTTCGGGGGGGAGGGGGTCTCTGCTCTCCCCTGCTGCGTGTCTACGGGCCAGTCCACTGCTTACTAGCAAGTCTTTGCAGGGCATTTTGGGAGATGAGTCACACATCCACGGCTGAGCTCCTGGTTCAAAGCCGGGCAGTGCGCCCCGTGGGGAGGACGTCCAAGGTGGGCTTAAGTGATGGAGGTGATTCATGGGTTTGTTTATCAACAGTCCCCCATCACTCCTCATTACTAGGATAATGAAGCCTGGATCACAGAGAACACAGGCTTTACGACTGGTTCTGGGATCATGGGGTAGCTGGAGGAATGTGTTTTTTACGAAGTGCTTCAGATCTGAAATCCTTCTCTTAGTCATTCCCTTCCTCAGATGGCATCAGAGGTGATTTTCAAGTCTGTCAACAACAGTCTCGACTAACATCATCCCAGACTGGTTCTCAGACCAGTTGTTACGTGGGAGAAAAAACACTGGCCTTGGAAGCAGGAGCTATGAGTTCAAAGTCTGGCTCTATAACCGATGGCCTCAGGAGAGGTCACTTCATCTTGCCCTCCATTTGTGTGTAATGTGGGCAGGCTACTAACCTCATGGGGACTGCTGTGAAGATTAAATAGGATGGCCACTTTTGTGATAGGGGCCTAGGACCATTTCACGCATATTCGCTTATGTAAAGCAATAAAAATTGAAAAACCAATACATATTGGCAAATTGAGACCAGTTCCAAAGGTTAAAAAAAAAAAAAATAGAATTCTCCTTGGCCTGATCCTAGGAAACATACAACCCACCAGGAAGTCATCACATCAGCTAAGAAGAGGCATCAAATGCCAAGCTGATTCATCAATGATTAGGGATAAGGAAGAGCTCGTCAATGCAAATGATTCATGAGCTGCACCCCAAACCAAGAGAAGCTCTGAACGCTTCAAGAGCGCCTTCCATTTAAGTCGGGTGATTGATGATAACGCAAAGGAACCTTTGAAGTTCTCTGCCTTTTCAGTCGTCACATTCATCCGCGGACTGTTTCAATGACCGCTCCCCACCTCCACCCCAGCCGTATGAAGACTTTCTCTTCACATTCTTCCTGACATAAAATCAAAGCGAAATATGTTGTGAAATTGCCAGTGAGTCTTTCGAGAAGAAAACGAGTGACTCCCCCTCGCTCTGGTGGAGTGCCTCGCACTTACTGGGGGGCCTTGCCATCCACTGGGCTTATGAGAAGCTGCCTCGGGAAAACGCTGGGGCCTGAGTTCTCACATCTGAGTGATGGGAGTAAGTCCTCACCCTTCCGACAGAGTTAGGGAGGGTTTAATTCATCCCAATGGCAGAGCAGCCTGTTCGATTACATGGTACAGAGCGTGTCCACATGTCCTGTTCCCCTTTGAAAATTATGTTCCTGAGATTCGAAGAAAACACATTTGGAGGCGCCTTGAAAGGAAAAGGGTACAAAGGGCGTGGCCCTGATGACTCAGAGCACCCGTTCAACCCGGCCCCATGCCTGTGTGTTTGGGGTGCAAAATGCTTCGCCACCATTGCTGCACCGAGAGGGCCAGAGATCCATGGTTCGCAGGGGACCCAGCGGCAAAATCTGCCCCCTTTGTCTCTCTGCAGGTGTCAAAAAGTGACAACTTGGGAGAGAAGATGAAGGAGTTCATGCAGAAGTATGACAAGAACTCGGATGGGAAAATCGAGATGGCGGAGGTGAGCTGTCTTGTCCTGCCAAGAGCTGCATGGCAGGGCCATCGGCGGCCTGTGCCCCTCCACGCACAAGCGTCCTCTAGAGATCTGAATGAGGTGACAGGCTTAAAGGCCCACCCCAGCCCGGCACTTAGGCTGATCAAAGAGAACAGATGGCACTTTTTCTTTGACTTACAAGGAAGAGGAAGTAAAAAACAGTGGCCTAAGACAGGGATGAAAACCTTAAATGCCCTCAAGGTCCAACAGGTATTTTATATATTGTACATGTGTGATGAGCTCAGCTTAAGATAGAAGGCAGTGGGAAGACTGGGGAACAGGAGAGCTCAGGCCCCACCTAAAAGCAACCAAAAGTTTGTGTGTGTGTGTGTGTATACATATATACACACACATATAAATATGTATATACATATATAAAATTTATATGTATTTATATAAACACACACATTCATTATGCATAGATCTATTGTAAAAGCTAGACTTAGCCATATTAAAGATTTTAAGAGTTCCCCGGTGGCCTAGTGGGTTAAGGACCTGGCACTGTCATTGTGTGGCACGGGTTCAGTCCCTGGCCAGGGAACTGAATGTTGTGGGCACAGCCAACAAAAAAAAATTTTTTAAAGAGTTTATTTGAGCAAAAATCGATTTGAATGGGGCAGCACCAAACCTGAAATAGTTAGGAACCCTTCACCAACGGTAGATAAGGAAACACTTTTGTACAGAAGAGACAGAAGCAAAGCAAGGATGTTGTTTGATTGGCTATAGCCTAAGTGGTTGCATTATTTGGGAAAGCCTAGTTGGCTGCTCCAGCTGTTCATTTAGATTTCAGTTTGCTTAGGTAGGCTACTAAGGCATTAAGGCCACCTCAGTCTAATGGCTTCCTTGTTAAAAAGTTTACACACACATAGACACCTACACATATACATGTGCATGTGTGTGCAAGCCGAACCAACCAGACACCTCTGGGAAATCAAGTTGCAGCCCACGGTCCAGGGCTCAGTAGTCACGATGGCGGCACAGAGAGGAAGGCATAGCTCTTCCCCGGTAGACTGGTTGCCATGGTGCCTTAGGTCATACCCCTGAAGCAGAGACTGAGGCAGAGACTGGAGTGGGTAGGACTTATTGAGGGAGAACTCTCAAGAGAAGGGAAGAGAGCAGCAGGAAAGGGCAGAGGAAGAAGAAAAGCAAGGATGTGGTCTCAGCTGGAACCTAGTCTTGGGGGCTCTGGAGTGTGGACCATGCCACAAGGTTGGTCCCACCTTGAAGGCAAGAGATCGGAGGGTCCTTTGAACCCCTATGTCATTCAGATGTTGGAAGCAGACTGCTGCTCCAGGATGGGGGCGGAGGGGAGGATGGCTGGGGCAGTCCTAGCTTGGTGGAGGGCAGTTCTTCTGCAGGAGGCAGCTCTGAGCCACTGATAGTCATGCCTCAGAGCAGCTGAGGGATGGCCGGCCGCCTAGTTAAGCGTGGTCTGGGAAAGGCACCAAGAGCAACCACTAGTGATGCCGCAACTCCAAGTCTCAAAACATCCAGATTCAAAGTCTTAAACCAGGAGTCAGCAGCCTTCTTCTGTAAAGATCCAGACCATGTCAATCTTTCAGGGTTCGTGGGACTTACAGTCTCTGTCATGACTCTTCAGCTGCCACCATGGCACCAAACCCCCACAAATAATATGTAAATAAATGAATGGGCACTGCCATGTTCCAATCTAAGTTCATTTACAGAAGAGCCAAATTTTGCTTGTGGGCCATAGTTTACCAACTCCTGGCTTAAACTACTAGAGGTTCCTAATGAGAAAGGCCATGGGAAGAATGGGCTCCCAGAGGAGGAGGCCAGGTCTCCATACCTGCTTCTCTGCAGTTCTCTTGGTTCTGTTTTCTGCCCCATAAAACCGCTCCATCCTTACACTGGTAGCAAGCTGGCTGCAGCAGCTCCAGGCATCACATCCAGAGACAACTACACCCAGATGCAGAAAGAGCTTGTCTTATTTGGTCCCTGACAAAGCAAGGAAATCTTTCCAGGAAGTACCTTTGGCAGACCTCCCCCTACATTTCATTGGCCAGGACTGGGTCACATGCCTACCCATAAGCCAATCATTGGCCAGGGAAACGGGATCATCACATTCAGCTGAGGTGAATTAGGATTTGCCTTGTGACCCAAGGCTGCCGGGAGCAAAGGGAAAGCCAGTTGGGTGGGCAGCCAACAATGTTGGCTGCTCAGGAGTACTTGCATTTTTCTAAAAAAAATCAGATTTCTTATGGTATAATTTACATACAATAAACTGCATTAATTTGAAGTGTAAAATTCCATGAGTTTAGACAGTCATACACAGCCATGTAATCACCACCAATATCAAGACACACCATTTCCATTCTCCCCAGAGGCTTCCTCTGCCTGGTGCAGGACATCCTGCACCAGCAACCACCAATCTCCGATAAACTTGCGTTCTCTAGAATTTCATATAAATGAATGTGGAATCATCTATTAAGGATTATTATTATTATTATATTATTATTTTTGTCTTTCTTCCTTTTTCTAGGGCCGCACCTGCAGCATATGGAGGTTCCCAGGCTAGGGGTCTAATCAGAGCTATAGCCGCCGGCCTACACCACAGCCACAGCAACGCAGGATCTGAGCCGCGTCTGCAACCTACACCACAGTTCAAGGCAATGCCAGATCCTTAACCCAATGAGCGAGGCCAGGGATCGAACCCACAACCTCATGGTTCCTAGTTGGATTTGTTAACCACTGAGCTACGATGGGAACTCCTAGTAAGAATTCTTTTGAGTCTGGATCCTTGCATTTTAAAATGTCATCACTCTCCAGCCCTCCAGCTGCTCATCCTCGAAGGTTTGGGGTGACATGGAAAAAGCCTTCCTTCTCCCCCTCTGAAGGGCTGCCAGCCCCTGTTCTCAAGAATACAAAATGGAGCAAAATGTGACTTGGCTGCCACTGGCTATTTTCCATCCTCCCTACAGGAGCCTGCCTGCTCCCTGGCAGGGCTCTCCATACTCTCACTGTTGCTCTCTGATCCCCACAGCTGGCGCAGATCCTGCCGACCGAGGAGAACTTCCTCCTGTGCTTCAGGCAGCACGTGGGCTCCAGCACCGAGTTTATGGAGGTGAGACCAAGGCGCTGCCTTCTCTCTTGCACACTGGAGCCTGCCTTTCTCCCATGTTCACAGCCAGGACCACCTGAGCCTGGGAACGGTCCCTGGAAGACACTGGACCCCTTGTGAGTAGCTCAGCTACTCAAAGTGTGGTCCGTGGACCACCAGGATCAGTGTCTCCATTGCTTGAGTGCTTGTTAGAAATGCAGAGTCCCCTGACCCACTGAATCAGAACGTACATTTTAACAAGATGCCCACGTGATGCACGTGCACATTAAAGTGTGGGGAGTTAAGGGGAGAAGAAAGCTTGGGTCAAGTGCCTTTGGGAAACAATGGGTCCATGCTATTTGCCCTTTGGGGATTTGTCATAGACATCCGCATATTAAGGTTCCAAGAAATCTGACAGTTTCACTCAGCTTTTCTCCAGAAACTCCCATGTTTTCTTTTCTCTCAATAGCACTAGTGTTTCTGGAATTGAGAGTCCCTCCTTGGGAAGGAGGGACTGAAATACCATCCCAAAGCTAAAAAAACCCAGTGAGAATTCCAGTTTTCAGTATCTTCCAGGTTTGGGCTTCACTGCCCTCCTCTGAAATGGATGCTGCCACCTTGGCAATAGCAGTTCTTTGAGATCCTCGGGTGAAACAGGCCATCCAAACTCAGGTGTCTTTTCAGTAATATTCAACTGATTGAACTATGTGAAATGGCTCAATATTTAATCATGCTTATTTACAGAAATTGGAAATTCCATACGGTATAACCCAATATATTACTAATCATGATGTCCAGCAAACTTTTTTTTTTTTTTTTGCTATTTTTCTGGAGCTCTGCATTCTAGCCATTCAATGTACGCATCCCTCAAGGTGAAATTCACCCCATACCTCCCCCGCCACCATACACACACACACACACCCCTCACCCCACACACTGTTTGCTGTGATAATAACTGGCCTTCAACACAACTCCAGTCACCATTTGTCACGTTAAGTCCATTTCCAGCCACCAGTAAGCCCCTCTCAGTGATTCACTGCTTAAAACAACTGGAGAGCAAATCCAGAAACACACATGGCAGTGAATTCCCATGTGGATAGGAAAAGTCAGTTAGAAATAATGCATTCTCAGGGCAGAAGACTCCTTTTTTTTTTTTTAAGTGGCAGCTTGCCTAAGCATCAGATATGGATTTAATTTTATGGTGCTTTAAAGGATTTTCTCCAGTTTTTTCAAGATAGCAAATTCCATAAGCTGGTAATTGACAGGCCGGATTCTGTTCTGAGTCCCTCTCTTGTGTGTCGAGGAGGAACAGTCTGCATTTACACAGAACTTGTCAGGGTGCTGCTTTTGTGAGGGTCAATTTTTCTGTCTATAGAAAAGGGAGCGTTGATACCTGACTGCTTCCTTCCCGATAGGGAGGCAGCCAGAGATCAGCCGCTGTTCCACCTATGATCTGGCAACTGGGGATGACAGCTTTGCAGTGGGCAGAGATGCTTAAAAAGGAGAAAGAAAAAGAAGGGAAAAAAAAAAGCTAAACCTCTACATTATCAGCGGTGTCTCTCTGTGGAGTTAGCATGGTTCTATATTCTCACCTGCCTTTATCCTTTAAGCCCCAGCACATCTACTGAGCCAGCACCACCTCGCTCTGGCAGGATTCCTGGGATCCCACCATCCTACAGGACCATGCCCTCCCGGGGGTGTCCATGTGTTCCTCTGTATCAGACGGAAACAGGAAATAGCCCCTCGGGGGCCCTGAAAGGCGTGTGCTCTCAGATGGGTCCCATCCCACTGCTCACAACGTTTTAATTTCTAATTTTAGTGGCACCTCAGTATTTCTTTGACATTTCACAAAGCCCAGGTCTCTTGAACTCTCTTCCTTGAATGAGAAGAGAAAAACGACCCACTGATAGCTGAGCACAAAGTGTTAGCGGAAGAGAAGTCCCGCGTGAGAGTGGAGGAGGCGGGGGGAGGGAGGCCAGAGCTGCAGGGCTGATCTCACTCTGAAAGCAGCAGGATGCTTTGCTTTCTTTTGAGGACTGGGGTCCCTTCAGGCTACTCCCATAGGCAGTTAAGGGAGTGTCTTCCTTTTTCCCAGTCACGATTCAAACACGGTGAACCAAATTCTAGTGCACAAGGGATGCAGGTGCTTGGTGAAGTCACACTTGAAAATCTGCACATATTTCTTTGTGCTTACTCAAGGGGAGGCTTTCAGAGCACAGGAAGGAATATTCTGATGGGAACGGGCATTTTTTCCCCCAAGAACCCATGATCAAAACCATCTACCAAGATTGTAGGTAGATTTAAATCTTTTTTTTTTCTTTTTGGCACCATGAGGAGCCACGGATCGAACTCACTTCACAGTTGTAACCAGAGCCACAGCGGTGACAGCGCCAGACCCTTAACCTACTGAGCCATGAGGGAACTCCAAATCTACCTTTTTATTGGGATTTGCTCATTACCTCATAACTTTTTTTAAAAAGTCAGGATCAGGATCAAATTTCTTGAGCCACACTACTAGACCGTGAGACTTACACAGCCTTGTTAGCTGGTGTGGTAGAAAGACCCTAAAATAACTATAAATTCTCTTACTCCTGCCAATAAAAAGAGACATGATACTGAGAAGTCAGAGTGGCAGGAAATTAAATCTGGGAGAAGAATTGGTGCCTGTGGACTCTCAGAAAACCAAGTGCCGGGGTCTAGTTGTGCAACTTGGAGCTAAGGTTAAGGGAATAAATAAAAGGGAAGAAAACTTGTAGGATCAGGCACCAAAATAGACCAGAGGTTAGGGAAACAGGGTCCCCTGGGCCTTCTGTCACAGATACTCCCAGCCCCACCCTGCACCATGGTCTTCGCTCCTCCCGACTCAGTGGCTTGGGTTAAAGGCTGGGGTTTTAAGACAGTGGCCTTCAGGACCAGACTCTTTCAAGACCACTGTATTAGTTATCTCTTGCTGTGTTACAAATTACCCTCCAAAATTTAGCAGCCTGAGGCAACAAATATTAGCTCAGTTTCTGTGGTTGGAAATTTGGTACCAGCTTGACCAAATGGCTCACGCTCAGAGTCTCTCGCGAGCTCGAGGTCAAGACTCGGCTGTGCTGCAGTCATCTGAAGGCTTGACTGGAGCCGGAAGATGCACTTCCAAGATGGCGCATTCATGTGACTGTTGGCAAGAGGCTTCAGTTGCTCATTTCGTGAGCCTTTCTACTAGGCTGCTTGAGGGCTTCCTCTAGGGTGAGGGATCCAAGAGAGAGAACAAGAAGGAAGCCCCAGTATCTTTATGGCCTAGCCCTGGAAGTCACATGCTGCCATAGCTGCCATATTCTCTTCATTAGAAATGAATCACTACGTGCAGTCCACAGTAAAGGAGAGAGGAACTAGGCTCCATGTTTAGAAGGGAGGTGAACAATTTGTGGGCATTTTCAAACCATTCCGACTGTTCCCTTGTTTCTCCTGTATAACGTCTGTTCCTGCTCAGATGGCCAGAACAGAGAAGGTGGTGGTCAGGCCCGTAGTACCTGCTGAAGCTCGGTTTCTCTTTGATCCCCCAGATGCTGTGGTCGGCAGGCACCTGGTTCCTCTCAGGGACCCAGCACATGCACCAAATAACTGGGACTCAGATCGAGAGCCCTGAACCAGTATGGGACAAGATCCAGGGCGAGACCCATCGTCCAGGCTTAGGTCCCATGGCTGCCTCGAGATGAGTCAGCCCCTCTTGAACCATACGGGCTGAGCAAAAGAGAGTGTTTCCTCAAAAACAAGGGCGGGGGGTGTTGGGGGAGATCCTTTTTATCAGAAAGATGCAGGAGTAGCCTTGAGACAGTCTCAAAAGATTACACTATGCAGTCTGCTCCACCTTCGGACACGGCTGCCATGTGCATCGTGACAGAGGGGTAGAGGAGTCAGTCCAGTGAAGAGCAGCCAAAGCCTGTCTCTGCCCCTTCCAGAGGGTTCTTACCCTTGCCCCCAACTCCCACACAGAAAATCAGAAGCTTCCAGAACAGTAAATGGACACCCAACATACCCACAACAAAAGTGGGATCCACCAGATCCTAGTGCTAGTCCTGGTTAGAAAACCACAACCACTACAAGATGATCCAGAAAGAGACCCAGGCCTGTAGCCAGTTCAAGTAGGGAGACCTCGTCCCAGCAGGTTTTTTCCCCTTCTCTATGTGACCTTGGCCAAGACACTTTCTCTTTATTTCCTCATCTGCAACATGGGAGGGCCTGGGCTAGACCATCTCCATGTCTGCATCCCACTGCAATATTCAATATCAAGATCCAGCCTGGCCCATTAATGGGAGATGTAGGGAGGCTTATAGGTATGAATCTTGGTGAATAGGCTGACATTCCCATTGTAGGCTTGGCGGAAGTATGACACAGACAGAAGTGGCTACATCGAAGCCAACGAGCTCAAGGTAGGATGGGCCTTGGGGACGGCATGGAGGGCGTGGAGAAGGGTGGTGGGTCTAGGGAACATGGGGAGGGAGGAGATGTTGGGTGAGGAATCCGGGTCTGTGGTCTGCTTAGGAACACTCAGGCCTGTCTCTGAATGGCTAGACGCATTTAGTCATGTGAAGTCAGCGACACGGAGCAGTAGGGCCACTGCGTTCAACCAGGTCACACTCCTCTGCACATCTGTGCCCAGGACAGGCATCCTCATGGCATTCCAGCAGATTGGCGTTCCAGCTGGTACGCTGACCCTTTAATTCCTCTGGACCCAGGGACCCCCAGGCCCTGCCTGGCCATGTGTCCTGGACTCTCTGAGGAGTCAGAGCCTGTTTCCACCACCTGTCTGATGGGATGAGGTTGCATCCCAGTGCCCCCCACCTCAAGATTACTCCATAAGCATTAAGGGGTGAGGGAGTTGTGAGGGATGCAAGCTGTGCAAATGTAGATCCTGAAAAACAATGTCGAGTGACTGAATGAACTGCTCTGAAGAGGCCATTTGTATCCCAGGGATTCCTGTCCGATCTGCTGAAGAAGGCCAACCGGCCCTATGATGAACCCAAGCTCCAAGAGTACACCCAAACCATAGTGAGTAGCCAGAAATATTCCTCCACCCCTGGAGTAGGACATGGGCCCCAAATCGGTGGAATTTGGGGTTTTCGGGTTCTTACAGTTGGCTGCTTCTCCAGCCCCAGTAAAGTGACTCCCACTAGCAGCCGGCAAAAGGGATGCTCATTCTGGCCCCCCACAGCCTCTCTCTGAGGTCCCCACTCAGCCACATGCTCCTGGGCCAGTGTGAGAGCATCTGTTTCCATGACAACCTTTGCAGCTCTGAGAGAGGATAAACTTGGGAAAGGGTGGGCCTTTGGTGCTGGCCTGCTGTCCTTGGCGTCCCTGCCAAGGGTAAAGCGGAGGGGCGGACAGAGTTCCTGCTGTCTTCCCAGTGACCGCTTTAGCCCGTGCTGGTCCCTGCCTCCAGGTGACCCCAGAGGACACAGGGGCACTCCCCCCCATCTTCCTTCCTCTCCAGTACAGGGGATGGCAGGTCAAGGTCTCCCACACGAGAGAAGGCCAAAGCAAATAACCCAGGAACCCCTTTCTGTCCCCTACAGCTACGGATGTTTGACTTGAACGGGGATGGCAAACTGGGCCTCTCGGAGATGTCCCGGTAAGTGCGTGTCCTCACTGCCACCAGCATCACCGTCACTGGACCCCTGCAGACCACCCTGTGCTACAGGCCCTCCCTCTCAGATCAGTTCCTGGGGACAGTGACGGCTCAGGGGTCATGAAGTTCAAGTCAAAGTTAGATAAAACTGTGATCATCATCACCTCAATGTTCCAGCACCCTCTTTTTACTTTCCACCGACTCCTGATTATTCAGTGCTCAGAGATGGTTTCCACAAGACAGACGCTACCTCTGCATGTATCCCCAGTCTGAGTTGTTCTTGTCTCTGCTCTCTTTATCGCTGCTCTAACGTTCTCTTTCCAGACTCTTGCCTGTCCAGGAAAACTTTCTGCTTAAATTTCAGGTAAAAGAGCCACTTTACTTTCCTTCAATTCCTCCCTCCCCCTCATCCCTCTGAGCTCACCCCTCATCCGTCCAGCCTCCATTCCCGACTACACACGTGCTCGCAGGCACGCATACAATGCAGGGTTTTGGATTCTCTAATACCTTGGGCCTTCCAGGGCATGAAGCTGACTGCAGCGGAGTTCAACGCCATCTTCACTTTTTACGACAAGGTAAGACGGAGGACGGTGTGGATGGAAAGGCTTCACCACCAGGGCGGCCCCCCACCTGAAGGGCTCAACCTGGTCCTTAGGTGTACACAAGTATCAGAGCAGCAGCCTGGGCCATGCAGTTTCTTCCTGTCCCTGTGGATGCCCCGTAGGGTCTTCCGCTATGTGAAAAGATAAATGTCCTCACAGTTCCTGGCCTGGGGGCCCCAAGGTTTGGGTTCCTTAGAAGCACAGGCGAGAACAGCTCGTGAAAGAGGGTTATACCAGGATCTGGGGTGTGATTCTGCTATTGGGGCCCACAGGGAGGAGGTGCTCGGTCCTGCGCCCCTGGTGCCAGGTCAGTTAGCTAAAAGCTTCTTGAACCTCATTTACATTTGCAAAGCAAATGAAAAGCACGGGAGCTGAAGGCTCCCTCTCCGGTGACAAGAGACATGCTGTATTCTGACACCTCCTTTTGCTCAAAGACTGTTAGCAAAGTTAAGACTCTGGTCGGGGTCTGGGGCCTGAGTTCTAGAGCTCTGTGCTGACTCTCTGCTCCCGGCCAGGACGGAAGTGGCTACATTGATGAGAATGAGCTGGACGCCCTCCTGAAAGATCTGTATGAGAAGAACAAGAAGGTGAGCAGCTGTGCCCAGAGGTGGGGGGGGGGGGGACGCCGAGGACTGCCTTTTCCTCCCCTCTGATCACCTCTGACAAGGCAACGGCAGTTTTCTGGTTTGGTTCAGCTTTCTCCGGTTGATTAAAAAAAAAAAAAAAAAAGATACACACAGCAAAGTTTGCCCTCTGAACCGTTTTTAAGGGTGCAGTTCGGTGGCATTAAGTATATTCACAGTGCTGTGTAGCCGTCAGCAGCGTCTAGCTCTCTCCGGTCCACACCCATTAAACAGTCACCCCCGCTTTAGTCTCCACCCCCCGACACCTCCAGTCACTGCTCTCATTCTACTTCCCATCTTGATGCTACTGATGGCTCCAGATACTTCACGTGAGCGGGACCATACAGTATTTTTCTTTCTGTGTCTGGCTTACTTCACCTAGTGTTATGTCCTCAAGGTTCATCCACGTAGTAGCACATGTCAGAATTTCCTTCCTTTTGAAAGCTGACTATCATTCCACTCTAGCCCACATTTTATCTGTTCACCCACAGAAAGACACTTGGGCTGCTTCCACCTGCTGGCTGGTGTAAATAATGCAGCTATGAGGCAATGGCAGTTTTGATGCTCTTCCAAGTGTCAGCCACAGTACCAACAAAAAAGATGTTTTGTTAAAGGACATTTGATTTACAGTGTTGTGTCAGTTTATGCTGTACAGCACAGTGTAAATCAACTATACTTTAATAAAAAACCTGAAGCTCAAAGGATTAAAATAAAATTAATGTGAACAGAAAAAAATAAAAGCAATTTCAAAAAAAAAAAAAAAGACGCCTTGCACAAGGAGAGATCCGGGAGAGCAGGGAGGTGAAGTGACTCTGAATTGATTGCACAATAATCTGGAGCTGGGGAGGGGCTACAAAGAGTCACTGGAGAAATTTGTCCTCTGGAAGCAAAGTCTGGGAGCGAACTCCACTCTTTGCCGGGTCATGTCGCCTCTGGGACGGGCCCACGGGCTCATCTCGGCCGCCCGGATGGGAGGACGCAGATGGAACAGGAACCAGGAGACAAGTCTTGGCAGCCGTCTTCCTTCACCTCCTGGGAAATGTCTTTCTCTGAGCAAACAGTTTTGCTGCTTTCTTTAATTAGATGATGAACGCCCTGTAATTCCTCGCGTTGTCTAACTGCCTGGGCTGTCAGGCAAGAGCTAAATTTAATGCTGAATTTCAAGGGGAAGAAATTCATTGCAGCTTCCGAGTCTATCTGTCTCCCTTTCCAATTGCCTTCCGACCTCTTAATCTTTATCCTGGGTATCATCCTTCATTTCTTTCACCCTAAGTTTATTTTTTCCTTCCCATTACCTTTGATTGCTTTTTGAAGGAGGCAAAAAATAAATCATAAGCAAGCAAATATTTCCCAGGAAGAAGAAAGTATGCACCCAGTGTTTGAACTCGGCACTTTTTCCAGGTACCAGGCTCTAGGAAAAACTTATCTGGGCATCTTTTTGTGTGCAAGGAATGTCGGGCATCATAATGGAAAATATCTTTAATTCTTTTAATGAGGTATAATTATTCTCCATATGACCCTGCTCTATGCCTGGACTGATGCAACGGAGTTGGGAAAGGAACACCACTTTTAGGTGACCCCAGATGACCGATGTATGTATCATTTTTTTGGTGGTTGCATTGACCGACGGATTGATTGCACATGCCATTTTGATGGTGCCTACGTGGACAGTGGCTCAGTTTCTGAGCTGGTGGTTAATGTTTGAGACTCCTGATAGGCTGATGAGTTCAAACTTTGATATTTCTTAGTTATCCCTAAGACAACTGCAACTCTTAAAGCCTCCTGCTTCAAGCAATACTTCTAAACACAGAAAGCAGCCCCCTCCCTCCATACTGCTAAAACTCGTTTGTTTTTTGTCTTTTTAGGGCCGCACCCGCAGCATATGGAGGTTCCTAGGCTAGGTGTCCTACACCACAACCACCACATCGCAGGACCCGAGCCTCATCTGTGACCTACACCACAGCTCACGGCAACGCCCGATCCTTAACCCACTGAGCGAAGAAAGGGATCGAACCCGAGTCCTCATGGATCCTAGTGGGGTTCGTTAACCACTGAGCCACGACGGGAACTCCCCCCATACTGCTAAAACTCTTGATGCCGCACAGAACCAGAGGCTTTTCCCAAGCTCAGGGGTGATACACAGGGTCCCTTCCTTGGCTCCTAATTGAGCAGTAAACCACTCAGGCACACCCCGGTGTTACAGACTACACAACATTTCCAAGAACTTCACAACTCTACGGAAAATGCCCCTCAAAGCCAGAGATGCTGGCAGAGCCTTTGGGCTGGTAGAAGTACAAAGCCAGAAATCAGCTACATGAGAGGATGTCCACCAACAATGCAGTAAAAAGACTGGCCTTTGAGCCCTGAGGACAGGAGAGCCACGTACAGAATTACACAGACTTAGGACTCGGAGACTAAGGCTATTACAGCTGGTCCCTTAATCAACTCCTTAGTCTTTACACTTCAATTTTCTCATTAGCTGAGTGGGGATAATGACCCATCGGCCTGGAAGGGTAGGTATTAAAAAAAAAAATAAAGACCAGGAGTTCCTGTTGTAGCTCATCAGGTTAAGAATCCGACATAGTGTCCATAAGGATGCAGGTTCGATCCCTGGCCTCACTCAGGGGGTTAAGGATCCGGCGTTGCTACAGCAGGTCACAGACGCAGTCTGGATCCTGCGTTGCTGTGGCTGTGGTGTAGGCTGGCAGCTGCAGCTCCGATTCAACCCCTAACCCAGGAACTTCCATATGGCACAGGTGCAGCCCTAAAAATATAAAAAAATCTGCTGACATGTTCAATACAAGAGAAGAGGAGGAGGAAAGGAAGGGAGGGGAAGAAAAGAGGAGTAAGGAAGGAGGGGAAAAAATGATAAGTGATTTTCTAGTACTGACGATGAATGTTGCTATGTTTCAGTACTGCTGGCTATTTGCATTCAAGCCATGGCAGATGCTGGTGTTCTGTGGCCAGATGTTCATGGGTCACCTGTCTTAGTGGCCTCTGAAGGCCACAAAGAGCCAGTGAGTGATCAACAAATAGGCTAATGAGCTTTGCTGCTGGAAGAGACAGGAGTTGGAATTCCTTGTTTAGCTGGGCGAGGCTTAGGAATGGTCCAAGGGGCCTGAAGACAAAACCAGGGAGTTCCCCTGGCATTCTCTTCCTCACCTGTAGGGACCCAGATTGCAGCCCAGTGAGGTAGAGGCACTTATACAAGGTATGCATAAGATCAAGACTGTCACCACCGACTACTGTTGTTTGGCCTCCATGCTGTGGGTCAGGTACTGTGCTAAGTGTTACATTCACTTCCTCGTCTAATCATCCTCACGCCTCCCTGAGGCAGGTTGATTAGTGTACCCATTTTACAGATGAGGCAGCTTAGACCCAGGAGAGGTTGAATACTTTCCTCAGTGCAATGCAGCCATGCTTTTTATGCCTCCAAGCTACTTGCACTGGGATGGACTAAGGGAAAGGTTCTGGTTGGTGCGTCTGGAATGAGCAGGTGGGCCATTTTGGGCAGGGCAGTCCTCTGAGCCGGCTCTTACCCTCTCTCCCCCCTTCTCTGGCTCCTAGGAAATGAACATCCAACAGCTCACCAACTACAGAAAGAGCGTCATGTCCTTGGCCGAGGCGGGCAAGCTCTACCGCAAGGACCTGGAGATTGTCCTCTGCAGCGAGCCCCCCATGTAAAGCGGGGATGGGGTGCTTCCTCCATCTGCCCGCCCCGCCCCCGCCCGCCCGGCCCTGCCCCTGCTGCCCTGCCACCTCCACCCAAGACTCGGAGATCCAGAGCGCCCCTCCTGCTGCCCCCGCACACACCAGCCCCCACCAGCCCAGCCCTGACTGACCGGCATGGCGCCCTGCCGGTGGCGGGGCACCAACCGCGTGGAGGGTGGGCGGGGCGCAGGCGGGGGTTCCTTGGTTCTCTTTGCCGTGATGCATGAGCTCGTTCGCTGTATGATTTCAGCTTCTGTGTCCAACAAAGTGGACCCTCCCCTCTCGCCCCCTCCTCCCACCGTGCCGCCACCCACCCCAACGCCCGGGCTCCATGCGCCACCTCGCTAACGGTGTAGCTGTTTCTCAGAGTTCCCTGTTCGTGGCGGGCCCTCGTCTTCTTGACTCAGCGTGCGCCTTTCCCCTTTGGGTTTCTTGTTTACCAAAGAACAGTTTACAGACAATAAAAAGTAAATGTTCTGCTGTGGAAGCTCTCGTTGAGTGTGGAGTCGAGTAATTACAAACACATAGCCCACCTACCCGTTAATGTTTGTGTTCCTCTCTCGTCGTGAGGCTCAAGATAACCCTGGACACACACGCACTTTGCCCAGG
The DNA here is from genome assembly GCA_004024745.2 of Catagonus wagneri. Classification (NCBI taxonomy): domain Eukaryota; kingdom Metazoa; phylum Chordata; class Mammalia; order Artiodactyla; family Tayassuidae; genus Catagonus; species Catagonus wagneri. The sequence continues at coordinate 3,777,023 of PVHT020000012.1, read as the reverse complement.
GCCCGGCATGGAGTCTTAACTGGCAGCCGAGGGGGTGACATTTACTGCGCTTGGCAGAGCTGAACCAACAGATGTTCCCCCCACTCCTGCGGCGGCCCCAGGACTCTCGGGGACCTGCCAGTTCCAAACTGGGGAGTGCGACCTTTCAGAGAAGGCACCCACCCCAGTGCACCGCCTCCTCCTTCAAGGGGGTGGGGGGCATCCTCCAAACCTGGCAGAAACCCCAAGGGGACAGTTCTGGCTGCCATGGCCCAGGAGCTGACCTCGTGCACCCACCCTGGGGGGTGGGGCTCAGGAACCGCCCAGAGGCCTGGCTCGGGGCGCTTAGTCCTCCTTACGCCTGTCCTTTGTTTCCACTCAAAGACCACAGTCCGCCAGGAGAACCTGTCCTGACAGCCCCTTGCTGGGATCTCAAGTTCCCCATCTATCGGAGGGGAAGCTTGGAGTGGAAGGTGTGCAAGCGTCCCTCAGTCGCACCTCCTGACATCCCCCTGCAGAGTGCTTTCAAAGGGCACACACACACACACCGAAGACAACTGAGGTCATGAGCCGTTAGGGAAACGCCAGTTAAAGCCACAGTGAGATCTCACTGCACACCAGTGTAAAGTGAGTATCATTTTTAAATGTCTTTTCTCTGTTTACAAAAGCAGAGTCTACTAAATTATTGTGGACGACAGGGAGCTGGAGAAAAGGCTTCCTCACAGAGGCAGAAACAGCACTAAAATGACATTACCAACCGTTTAAGCCAAAAGCCACAATGAAATCCCCACGTCCCTTCACGCAGTGCGATTTAATGCATTCTGGTTCTTGGATTAGCAGTCTGCTTTCATGAAGCCATCTGCTTCTGGACCAGAAAGAGTGCTGGAAATTTTTACTCTATCCACGGGTATAGTCTAAGAGCTGCTTAAGTGACTTCAACTCAGAAGCCTGCACCCGAGGGTCTACTCTTTACATAGAGTATGCATGGCTTGAACTACCTGGTACAGTTGCTTACCACAAGGCTCTAAGACACTGCAGCTCTAGACTGCAGCTGAGTCTTCAGGCAAGATCAGAGCAAATAAAAACATCCGTAAGATGACAGAGACTTCACGATTGTGGTTAATTTATTGCTCTAACCAATTAGATCAGAATGGAGGGAAGTAAACTTCTTTCTGAGGCCACAGTGCAGAATTATTTCATGAGACTTAAGATGAGCGTTTCCCCTGAGGGTAAAATATACAAACAGTGAGGCACTTCCAGGAGCTTCCATAAAACATGCAATTTCTAAAATACTTACATGAACATTTCATCCATTTAAGCTTCCCCTTGGGAAGGCCAAACATGTTTTCTTTTTCTTTTTTTTTGGTCTTTTGTCTTTTTAGGGCCGCACTCGCAGCATATGGAAGTTCCCAGGCTAGGGCTCCAATCAGAGCTGTAGCTGCAGTCTACATCACAGCCACAGCAACACGGGATCCGAGCCACATCTGCAACCTACACCACAGCTCATGGCAACCAGGATCCTTAACCCACTGAGCGAGGCCAGGGATCGAACCTGTGTCCTCATGGATGCTAGTCAGGTTCGCTAATCGCCGAGCCACGACGGGAACTCCCCAAACACGTTTTCTGATCTGACAACACTTCTCGCGCAAATCTTACAAGAGTAACACATCAAACACATGCAATTATTTCTAGCATCTGTCTTTTAATAAGATGCAAAAGCAAATCTTTGTGATTTTCCAGGGCTCTTCTCAGAAATCTGAAAAGATTATTGCAGGTGTAAAAGATAGTTTGAGAATTCCCCCTTTTTTTTCTATATTTATAAAATTATCTGAAAAGGCAAAATCCAGAGTTATCAGAAGAGATCTCCTGGGTGTCTGAGAAACGATCCTTGGTTACCCATTTAATTAACATTTTAAAAGTAAACAGACCCAAGAGTATTGAAGAAATATGTCCACATAAAAATTTGCACACAAATGTTCATAGCAACATTATTAGTAATAGCCAAAAAGTGTAAACAAACCAAATGTCCACCCACTGACGAAAGGATAAGTAAAATGTGGTAAATCCACACAATAACACAGAGCGAGGCACTGACATGTGCCACCACACGGACGAACCTCAAGAACATTACACTAACAAGCTGCATAAAAAGGGCCACATACTGTATAATTCCATTTATGGGAAGCGTCCAGAATAGACACTGAGACGGAAAGCAGATTAATGGCTGACCAGGGCCTGGGGGAGTCGTCAGGCGAAATGGGGAGTGACTGCTAAGGGGTGGGGATGGGGGTCATTCTGACAATGTTCTGGAATTAGGCGTATTAGGTAGTGGTGGTGATGGCTGCACCACCTAATAATACACTAACCACTGACCTATACTCTTTCAAAAGGTGAGTAAGATCTTAATGTCTCTTTTAAAAAGCATAGGCAGGCATTAATTACGAAGAAAAATTAGTAAAATAAGCAGAGAAGTATACATAGAGCCTGTTCCTAAGTGAGGGGTTTCTACTTTTTGTGTTGTAAAAAGATCTATTCCAGGACACCACAGATTCAACCTAAAACACCAAAAAAAGAAGTTTTCTGGTAAGACCCAGAACCTCTGCTAGATTATCTAGAACAACCTTCTACATTGTAGGCAATGGAATTAATCAGTCAACCAAGGAGGCAAGCCTATCAAACCTGAGTGAAACTTTGCTAAAATAGAATACATTTCAGAGTTCCTTTTCAGACATAGGTACTATAAAGTAATGCAAATAAAATTCACCTTCCCGGGAGTTCCCACTGTGGCTCAGTGGTTAACGAACCCGACTAGTATCCAAGAGGAGGAAGATTTGATCCCTGCCTCGCTCAGTGGGTTAAGGATCTGGCTTTGCTACAATCTGTGGTGATGTCGCAGACGCGACTCGGATCCCACATTGCTGTGGTTGTGGTGTAGGCCGGCATGTAGCTCCAATTCAACCCCTGGCCTGGGAACCTCCAGATGCTGTGGGTGCGGCCCTAAAAAATGACAAAAGACCAAGAAAAAAATTCACCTTCCCAAAGTTGGTCCTTCACCGCACCCTTTCACTTTCTAGAACAGACTGATACTTTACTGGCAGGAGAGGGGGTCTACGGGGGCCAAAACTATTTTCATAACAATGATAAAATGTTATTTACATTAACATACAATGTGTTCATCACTGCTATTTTCAAGTCAATCAATAAATAAGCATTTTCAAAATGTCTCCATTTGGATATCGATAGTTTGAACCCACATAAACAAAAACTCTTTGGACAACCTCACTAAGGCTAAAAGGCAGAGGGGCAGGCCACCTCCTCCAACAGTGCTGAGCAGGAGAAGAGATTAGAAATGGCAGAACAATGCCACCCCTGGGAGCTCAAAGTACTTACACCCAAGACAGCAAAGATGCTTTGTTAGCTCCTAAAAAACCCAAGACAGCCACTGAGTATTGATTGCAAGACGGCAGCCCATGGGGACAGGGAAGCAGAGGAGCAAAGACTCAGCCAAAGGGACTAAAACGAGGGAGGGATCTTGCAAGGACCACCGAAAATGAACTGCCAGAAACTGAGAAGTGTGCTGACATTCACCCCCCAACCCTGTCCCGGCCCCGAAGGGGGCCCCCCCAAAGGAAGTCGCAGCTGTCCAGGACAGAGCTGGCACCACAGAGAGACCCCATCCTCGGCTCCCAGCATCAGCGTCTTCCTGCAGATAACACAACCTGGAGGATTCTCTCCGGTAAATCCACACGCGGCTCGGGGCAGGGGGGAGTCAGCCTTGAGGGAGCAGCTCCCAGGAAAGGCAGGGCAGGGGTGGGGCTGGGTAGGCACACACATTTATCATGTACACACCAGCTCCACTGACCAAAGCGGTTGTTCGGCCACAGGGATAAGGGTGGGAAGCATGTGGCTAACAAGGCAAAAGGCAGAAAGGACAGCGGTGCTTGGAGAAACCAGCTATGCCGTCTGTCATCCTGTAAGTGGATGTTTCTAAAAGGTGCATGAGTGGGAGCGACACGGTGCCTATGGTGAGGGGTGAGGGAGGAACAAAGAACCCAGGAAAGATAAAAAGAAAGCAAACTGGAGGGCCAGAAGCTGAGAGAGGGAAGTTCTTCAAAAGGCGTAGTGTGAGCGCCCCGGGCTGGAAGCTCCTGGATGGGCCCCGACAGGCAGGTGCGCCATCGCATGAAACCAACAGGATGGATGCTGGCGACTAACACCAAACAACCTGCCGGTTTCCACTCAGCCACCACCCTGACCGTCTGGGCCAGGCTGCTTGTCAAAGAAACAGATTCCACTGTTACTCAGCTCGGTCACTAAGTCTGTCATTGTTTGACAACTACGGTTTGGAGCGTGAACCACAAGCTGTTTACAGAATCAAGAACCACAGCAGACCCATCTCCTCCCGGGCGGAGGAGACAGCAAATACTTCCAGAGGGCACACAGCTACACAGTACCTTAGCCTTTTTGATTCCCGCACAAAATGCATGATGAAGGACCCCCGCATCCTCTTCACTCCGTTGATTTCCACGTGGCCCCTATCACCTGCCTCCCTCGCCCGCCCTCCACGCCCTCCCTCCTCAGCCCCAGCCTCTCGGTGCCGTCCCTGCTCCCGTGACCGGCCCCCTCTTCCCTGGCTGCCCTCAGTACTGTTCCGGGGACACGCTGTGGTCTGTAACTGCCCCTCTTCAGGTCCCACCAGGGCACTGATTTGTAAGGCTCAGTGCTAAAAGAAAACACGGGACCCCCTTCTTAAAAAAATTATGAAGAATTTCAAGGCAACAATAGCAGAGCATTAAATCAAGCCGCACAGGTCACGCACCTCGAAAGCCAGCACCCCCATCCCCACAATGTGGACAGAGAAATGAGTTTATCGATCACCAGCCCAGGGAAGAACAGGACGGATGGATATCTGTCTGCGCTACCCAGTCTGTGGCCATTAGCTTATCCTGGGCAGGGGACAAGCTCTCCTCCCTAACTGCCCCCAACGGGACTCAGCAATGAATGCTTTAAAACTGAACAGCTTAGAGTCCTTCCTCGTCTTTCTCAGCTGACTTAGCTGCACTCTAAACACAATCACCTGTAAGCTAAAGATCAGGCAGGCACCCTGAGCACAACTGCCTGTGGGTTCATTATTAGCACTTGATGTTTTTCAGGAACTTCCCTAGTTTGCTCTAATTTCTGATCAATATGCCCTTCTCGTAAGTACTGTTATTCTAGGCAATAACTCAGAAGAACAGTGCCATGATCATGCCCAGATCTCCTAACTCCAGCTTTGATGAGTAAGATTCCCAAAAAAGAAAGAAGAATGCATGTTTGTCCCAATCCTGATTCCTATCAGAAAGCCTGTTTTCCTTCTTTTTACTATAAAACTCTTGCGGGGGGATGTCTTTAGGGCATTAGCCTGCTATGACCCTCTTTTGCCTGGCAAAGCAATAAAGCTATTTTTTCCTCCTTTACCCAAAACTCTGTCTCTGTGCTTCAATTTGGCACCAGCAGACAGAGGCCGAATTTTGGCAACAGGCCACAGGGCACACTGGTGCACAGACAACCAACCAGGAAGGAGAAAAAGAAGCTGCTTGAGGAAGTGAAAATGAACAAGCAGAAAATCCAAGGCCTGGAGGAAAAAATCAGCAAAACAAGAAAGGTCCTCTAAAATTTACACTTGCATCTAAACAGGAGAGCCACGAACTAGTCCAGGATGTTAAAAGAGCTCTTGCCACAGACAAGGTGGCAACTGCCAACTTGAGACTTGGTTTAGGACAAACACAGCAAGAAAGAGAGAGACTCTTCAACCAGCTGTGTCTCTCTAAACAGCTCCAAGAAGTAAGCAGTCACCAGAAACTTCCTGGAAGACACCCTCAATGACCAGAGAGTTCCTCTGGCCCAACCACCACAAAAGAGGAAATCCTGCTGCCAGCATCAATAACAGGCCAACCTGTGGGCCTTCCTCTTCTTCCAGAAGGAGCCCAGCCTCGACTGGAAGTCCCAGAGACCATTCCCAGGGGTCATCTGAGGCCTCCAGGCAGTTCATGCCTCCTGGCTGCTTCAGCCAAGTCCCACCAACCGATGCAAGAAACCCTTTTCTTCTAGAGAGCTGGATGGCACAGGCCACCTGTCATTTCCACGGTTTCCATGGTCACGTGGAGACAAAGATGCCCGCCCCACCAGGAAGACCTCCCGTGCCCCCCCCATCCTTCCCCCTATGGTTCCCCTTAGACCTACTGAGAAAATACAATATGTGTTTCCCCACAAGTAAGAATTTCCTTTTGCCCAAGAAAGTATATGCAGACTACAACCTGAGGTTTGGTGTTTTAAACAACCGTCTGACCACTGTAAAGACCACTGGCTAAACCGTTTGCTCTCACCACCACCAACAAGCCAGCCTACGAGGTCCTCCTCGCAGCTCCAGGAGGGGTCGGCCTGGGCTGGGGTCCAGGCTTGCTGAGGACACCCCTACACCTTGTCCTGGGCTCCCCTGTCCTGATCACATGGCTACGCTTTGCCCTCACTTCTGCAGATTAGTGTAGATGAACCACTGTGTCATAGAGTCAAAGAGGAAACAACTTGATTCCCACAAACTCGGCCAATCCAGGGCCAACCCCATCATCATCTTCCTCAGTAATGCTCCTTGGCTCTTCCAAGAGAGAAATCTAAGACTGAGCCTTAACCCCCCTCCCAATGTATGGAGACTGGACCTGCTCCAGCATCAGCTCTGCTGCCTCCACAGCAAATGACAGGGCTCTTCATGCTTATGACAATTCATACCACAATCCTTGGTGCAGTGTGACCTGCTTGAGGAGGTGCTATCTGCAATGAATTCCAAGCCTGACAGCCCTGCTCTGTGGCTACCACACTGACATGGGAAACCAGAATCCCTAAACCCACACATGGGTGATGACCACGTGCAACATCAACTTGGTCTGCATCATGCAGCCCTCAACAGCCTAGTGGCATCGTTCAGCGATTCCATGACATTAGGCGCAGTCACTCGGCAGAGAGCCTCCTCCGGGCTTTTAAGGCAGCCAGCCACGCTGCACACATCTTGCCAACCCCGGATACCTCAGCGTCGTACGCTGCACTTGTCCCGGCACAGCCCGATGTCACAAGGTGCTCATTGGAATTTTAATCACCGGGCTCACAGGGCCGGCTGTGCAGATGACCTCCAAGTCCACGCAATGGGAAGGGGGACTCCAATGGCCACACTTAACACCGCTGATGTGCACCTCCCAGAGTCCCACTTCACACTGATCCTTATGCCTGGGGGTCCTTGTCAAGACCCCCAAATCCTACAGAGCACAGGAGCCACTCAAGGCAAAAGCAGGCACTTGGTTTCCTCACCCAGAGGTGCTCCTTGTTGCACACACAGCATTTCCAAAGCTCGCTTTTGCTGCCTGTATGTACCAGGCACCAGGATCCTGACCTTGAGGGAATCGCCGGATGGTAGACACACAACCGAAGAACTGCCCAAAGCAGGCCACGTATGCATTCACAGTAAAAGCCTCCGAGACCTGGAGAGACAGCCCTCACGTCTGAGCAGCAACACGTCCTGGAATCATTTGGAATTCCTGGGGAGACTTCAAAGCAGGTGTACAGGGAATCAAGCAAGAAAAGGAGAGGCACACCTAACTCAGCTCTGGAGGGTGATCCATCAATTTAAAAAAAAAAAAAGGCCAAAGACCCTCACTGCATCCAGGCTGCCCAGCACGAGGCACCACAAGCATGGTGCTTTTACACCTCTCCTACCTAGTGGGAGCCGCAAAGGCTGCCAATTCTCCTCGTTCCTGCTGGGCCTCCTCCTTAAACCCTTCTCTGGTCTCTCCCCTGAACAAGCATCTACCACTTCCGAGGTCTGTGGTTTAAAAAGAGAAAGGTGTTCACCAAGCAAGAAGGTTACCTCAAGACCTTGTTCCCCAGAATTAACTGTTTAATGCAGCTCAGGTCTTAATCTAGAGTAAAGGACTCAGTGATTTAGAGCATCGTGTGCTCTAAAAACCTTTGGGTTCGAGTGAAAAGAATTACCATAAAAACCGAGTTCCAGCCCATCCAGCTGCCCGACCAGGTCTAGGAACCAGTAACTCCTACCAGAAAGGGCTGGGGTTGGAAAAGTCCATGTCCACCAACTTTGCAAAAGTTGAAAAAACTTCTGCCATGACTTCGTCAGACCCTCCAGATGGTGCCCAGAAGCAGCAGGAAGAGACCACCGAGGGGCGGGAGAGCTGCCTTGCTAACTCAGCACAGCACCTAAGAGCTGCCTTCTCAGACTCACTCCACAGGGAATGTCGCAAAGCAGTAGTTCTCAACCAGAGGCCGTTCTGTCCCCATCTCCTTGCCCCAAGGACAGGTGGCAATGTCTGGAGACAT
>PVHT020000012.1:3692105-3767683 GCA_004024745.2 Catagonus wagneri | reverse complement strand
CATCCTACAATGCACAGGACAGCACCCCCCCCCAAACACAAAGAAGGATCCAGCCCCAAATGTCGGTATTGCTGAGGCTGAGAAACTCCCATCCTAAAGGCACGTGAAACTCCCCAGGCATCCACTCTTGAGTCAAGACCCCTCTGAGCATCTTAGCCTGGAGACTTGGTCCCTAAAGGTTGGCGGGTATTTAAACACACATGCAAAGACACAACGCTCTGTGATTTTGAAGGGGCAGGGTCATCCATGCCTAATATCCACGCTTATAAAACATACCCCACCTCCAACCCCCCTCCCCCGCCCTGCAATACCAGGCACTCAAGGATACTGAGGTCAGGTCCTCTTCTTAGAAGAAACTTCAGCACTCATTACCTCATTTAAGCCTCACAGCCATCCAGCAGAACCGGGACGTGGGATCGCCACGTGACAGAGGAAGAGACTAGGGTACAAAGAGGTTTAGGTAACTCTTCCAAGGTGACACCAGTGAATGGCAGAGCCACAGGTGCGGCCGGGCCCTCCTGGTTCCGAGGCCACCATGGAACTACTCAGTGGGGTCCCAGGCAATGGCGGGCATTCGACCCCGGCCGGCCTTTCCAGCTCTCAGCTCGCACCTCTCCGGCGGCTGCCCTCTCCTGGCTGGGAGACAAAGTGATCGAAGGTGCCCTGCCAGCCCTCTCACACCGCCCTCACCAGGGAAGGCGGCTCTCTGGGGCAGGCGAGAGGACGTGGACACCTGGTGTGGGGCGGAGGCAGCTACCCCTCGGACGGCCGATTCTGCAAGGACAGGACCCTGCCCCTGCTTTCCCACCACGCAGGTCTCTGCAAGTGCCGCTCTGGCGCTCGGCTCCTTTCCATCTGCAGCCAGGCTCACCAGTGACTGTGACCAGCAGCACCTGTAGGAACTACTGGTTCCCGGCGGGAGTCAGCTCTAAAGCCCATTATCTGTGCATTTACAGACCCCCACCCCCTCACGCTGCCGGCTCACAGCGTCCACCGGGCCCTCGGTGCTCCTCCGGGGCCAGCCAGCCAGTACCTGGAAATCAATGAGTAACGGCGAGTCCCTGAGGTTTCCTTATTTTTTCTCCTTTAAACCTCTCCTGGGTTCCCTTGGTCTGTCTCTGCTTTTGTTTCACAGCAAGAAGTTGCTTGTGGACCAGGCGGACTCGCGATCTTAGAAGAACCAATCTCTTTCCTTCTCTGCCCGGACCTGGTGCCAGGCTTGGACGTTCATGCCCCAGGCTCGTCCAGAGTCCTTATTTCCTGGTCACCATGCTTTTAGAGTCTATCGCTGGGTTCCTGTTGAAAACCACCCAGCTGGACACCTTTACGAGGCCTGTGACAATCAAGAAACAGCATTCAAACTGTGTTCACAGACACATTTTTTTCTTATACTTTGCAAATATATATGTATTCGAATCTAAAATTTCAGAATACAACCAGATTTAACAGATGTTACGCCTCTGCTGCGGATGCACCAGAACGGCGTGCTTTTTAACTGAGTAAACGTTATTCTCAAGCTAAGCCCCACTGTACCCCACGCCACCTCTAGGACAAGCACCATCTGAGTCAATAGAGCACCACTTCTCCGTAGACTTCTTACTGCCAGGCGACACTTGTGTAGCCAAATCAACACATCGCAGTGCCCGGGGTGTTCTGACAACTTGCAGAAAAGTCAACACACTGCTCACGTTGGGAGCCTAGGTGGGCTCATCTCTTCAGGGACCCCAGTTCCTTTCCCTGACTGCATATCTGATCCCTGCCGCCGTGCAAAGGTGGCTTTTGGGAGGAGGAGGGAAACGCCAGCTTAGGACGGTCCCCGCAGTCGGGGAAGGTTGATTTCCACGACTGTGCTCTCCTCAGGGTAAGGTTCAAGCACCACCAGGACCCTGGATGTTTTGGGGGGATGCTCTACAGCCGAGAACAGGCCGGAAGGGATGAGCCTACCATCTGAAGGAGAACCGAGCCCAGAGAGGAAAATTAATGTGCCAAGATCACAAAGGCAGAGGTGAGGCAGGGACGAGACCTGCACTCTTGGCCCCCGATCATGAGCTCGTGGCATCATCAGAACCTCCTTCCTCCTCCTCCCAGAAAGAGGAGGCTGTGCAGATGGGGGGGGTGTCCTCCTTCGACCCTGCACTCAGCCTGGAGAGGAGCCAGCCAGATGCAGGCAGCCATGCCCTGAGGCCCTAAACCGCTGCAGTTCTACTTGTGGGCATTCTGCCTGCCACTGAGATCAGTGTTTCTGGTCGAAAGAGAGAACTAGGGAACCAGAGGTAGGAATCTAGGTGGAGCCAGAGAGCCCCCTGCTGGCTAACCGCTAAGTAACCCAAGCCTTAGGTCTACCTTTCAGACTTCTTGTGGTCCCCGCCCAGCAAAGCTGAAGGATGCATTCAGGGCACAGCCCTCCCGGGGAGATCTTCCTTTCACTCTACATCACCCCTCAGGAGACCCCCAGGATCCCCGCTGATGGAAAAATCATGCCCGCCATCCACCTGAACCCATCCACCCAGCATCACCATGGATGGCTTCCTGCAAGTCAGCCACTGGATCCTGTACTTTGGGGACTGGAGATGACAAGACTCTGTTCCAGCCTCTGTGGAATTTCTTGAGTGAGGCAGACAACCAGGAAACATTGTGAGACAAAGATCTGATGGCGTGCAGCAGGCAGGGGGAGCAGCAAAGAGACTGAGAACCAAGGAAATGGACCGGAGGGACTCTAATGGAGACCAAGTGTTCGAGCCGAGCTTTGAGGAGGAAAGAGAGGCAGACAGAATGTGGAGAAAGGGGAAGGCATTTATGGGGAAGGGAACAGACACAGCCAATGCCCTCCTCATTTGTCCTTGTCCCAGCTGCCTCCTCTCCCTCCCTCTTAATTCAGCATGGGTCACAGTAACTTAAGGATCCACCTCCAGCCCCCACCCTCCTCTCCTGGCTTCAGTTCCCCTCTCTGGCCAGGCCCATTATCTCGGGAGATTCCTGTGACTCTCTCAGCCTTCACGCCTTGACCTTGCCAACAAACACCTGGTTTCCTGAATCCTGCACAAGCCTGCCCACAATCTGGACACTTGAGAATTCAAATACATGGGAAACCTTTCTCATGCAGGGGATTCAGCAAGGCCTAAACCATCCTGTGTCCCTAAGAAAGAGAAAACATCCTAGGGAAGGAGAACGGGTGCAAAAGGGTCATGCTGAGAGCACTGTCTCTGCAAGTTCAGAGCGAAGGAGCTGGTTCTCCAAAGGCCATCAAGGCAGGAGCAGGTGGAGAAGAAAGGGCGTGAACCCCCACGGGCAGTGGCGGTGGGTGCTGTACGCATGGGACAGAGACGGGAGTTAAGAGCAAAGGCTGGGAAAAAAAAAAAAGAGAGAGCAAAGCCTGGGAGCAGGAACGCTCGGTATGAGCCTGCGGCTCCGCTCACGGAGGGAGAGTTCCCACTAAGCAACGAGGAGCCACTCAAGGCTGGAAGCAGGAAAGAGACATAATAAAGAGGGTAAATTTTAAAAATAAAAAATTTTAAAACCACCCCCTCAAAGTGTATTTAAAAGAGGCCCAGGACAAAGGTTGCCCCAGATTCTGCAGTGGCTGTGACCAACCTGCACCCGGCGGGAACCAGGCGGGCAGCCCTGGCACCAAGGCTCCTGCCGCAAGCGCCCACCCCCACCCCCGGCGGCATGGCCCCCGCCGCCCTCAGGGCTTGCCGGGCAGAATCCCTCCTGCCCTGGGTGTGCACAGACAGTGTCCAGCCGACCCCAGGCCCCAAGGAGCCTCGTCAGGGGGTTTGGTCCTGATGACAAACTCGGGGCTCCGAGGGCACGTGAGCTGGCCAGGGGCACGGGAGGTGGACCCCAGACGGCTGGGGCTTTGCCCTCAATCTGCCGCTCAACTACAAAGTGACCTTTCAGGAAACCCCTTTCTTCGCAGCCTCCCGGGCCTTCTGTCAGCCTCCTCAGCCCCTCAGTCGACAAGAGGCGCTGCTTTTACTTTGCCGGTCGCTCCCACTCTGGGTTTTTGCATAAGACATCATCGGTGGAAATGGAAATGCAGACTTGTCGAGGCCTTGGAATCATGCCCCCTCCACGGGCACGCCCGGCTCTGGCCGGCACCGAGGCCGGCCGGCATCCAGGCTCAGCTGTCTGGGTTGCTCCTTCAGGCCTCCCTGCTTCCCAGGCCCACCCGGAGTTTCCCAGCTCATCCAGGCTGGTCCCAGGATTCTGAGAGTGAGGCCCTTGCTTAAGGAATTCTCTTCACTCACGACACAGTGGGTCCTGGAGGCGCAAGGAAGCCCATTCACCCTGGGCAGCAGTCTCATTTTCTCTTAGGTTCTGGCATTCCCATCTCAATTGGGAAATCAGCTTCAGCTAGAAGTCGGTGCAGAAACAAGATGGCCACCAGGAGGCAGCAGAAGACGACAAAAACTTTACCTGAAAAGAGCTAATTCCTTAAATTCTCTGCCCAGGAGGCAAAGCAGTGGGTCCCAGCCTTGGCTGCACAGTGGATTCACTTGGGGGAACTTTAAACAATGACGCCAGATTCCTGCCCCTGAGAAATTCTGACTTAATCTTGGCCTGGAGTATAACCCTAGCATCGTAATTTCTGGTCTCCCAGGAAGAATTTTTTTTTTTTTTTAACGGGAAAAGAACAGAGGAGGAGAAACAGCAACCTCTCAGACCATTCTACTTTTCAGCCAGAGTTGAGACCACCGGGCTAACTCAAAGTGTGGTCTCAGACCACCAGAATCAACATGATCCAGGAGCTTGTTAGAACTGCAAAACCTCAGGACCCACCCCAAACCTACTGAATCAGAATCTGCATTTTAACCAGATCTCCAGGGGATTTGTGCGCATATAAATGTTTGAGGAATGCTGGTCCCAGGAACCGGAAGGGCCCTTGGGGAGATCCTAGCCCAACGCCAAATCTACAGTTTACAGTTGTAGAGATTGAAGCCAGAGGGAAGAGTCCATTTGCTCAAGGTCACCGGCCATGCATCGGGTGGGATGGCACAAACCTCAAGACCTTGACTCGCAGACCAGGACTCTTTCTCCCATAGCAGCACCCTGCTCCTCCAAACCGGAGCTGGGCCTGGGCGCCAGATGGCCATAAGTGGTGGTAGCAGTTTGGCAGGGCTTTGGAACTCTCCTCGTAGCTCTCAGCACATAGCCTGTGGGCATCGCAGAGACGCCGGCTATGGTGCCATGCCTGGCTCAAGGAGATCCCATCCTCAGTTATAGCTCAAAAGGGATGTACAAGCTATCAGCCAAATATAACCTCTCCCCTTGAGTCACGCTGTGGGACCATCCCTAAATCTTGGAAAACAGAAAAGAGAGAGAGCTCAGGACAGATCTGTAGTCAGGGAGGGCTTCCTGTAGGCTGGGCTCTTGAGAAGGGGTGGGTGAGATTTCAGTGGCTGGTAGAGGGGGGGCAGCGTTTCAGGCCTGAAGACCAAGATGAATGGAGGGTATTGACAGGGCAAGAAGAGGATCAGCCTGACCAGGGCACCAGGTAAAGGGCAGCAGTGAGAGATGAAGCTGGGTTGGGAGAACAGAGACAAGGCCCTGAAAGCAGAGAGAGGACTGCTGGGTAGACCTGACTCAGTCCCTGGGCTGGAGGCCACAGGGAGCTGTAGAAGGTGCTGGAGCCAGGGAAGGGAGTCTCAGTGCTGCCAAGACCTTCTGGGTTGTGCTGGACACGGTGCAAGGGAGGAGGGGAGCTCGACGAGGCACAGCTGAAGGCCTGTTCATCTCAAGGTCGCCAGCACCTGGCAGAGTCTTGGACCCCAGAAGGTCTCCTCCAACCGCCCACATCCATGTGAGGCCAGCCTTCGACCCAAGGGCCACTTAATACTCAAGGTCTAAATCAGAACAGGAAATGTAAGTCACGGTCTTATGACCTTGAACTTGTTGCATCAGAGAGTGGGGATGACAACAGAAACTCCCTGACGAGGGTACAGTGAGAACTGTCGGTGATGACACATGTTCCATACCTGGCATCTGGCTGGCGCTCCGTATCACGATGACGCTGTTCTACTTGACACCTGCTCTCCCAGGGCCGCGGGGAGTGGGCACCAACTTGCTATCCTGGGCAGCCCTTCAAGTCGCTCCTTCAATCTCTTCTCCTCCCCGAATTAATGGTAGGGTCTGAGCGCTGTACCCGTATTAAAGGCTGAGCTCATTTAACCCTACAGTCAAGCTCTGAAATAGGTTCCATTCGTTCTCTGACTTAAAGGTGAGAAAGCTCAACGACAAGGTTCCTACATGCACAGAGTAAGGGTCTGAGCTGGGTTACTGGCTCAAGCACCCCTCTCCTAACCACACTATCCTATGGCCTTCAAGTGGGACTGCCCAGGACCCTCCACTGGCTCCTCCATGACCCCCTAGCCACACATGCTCCCTCCCCGACTCCTCCAGGGGCCAGTCTCAATTTTCTTTTTTTTTTTTTTTTTTTTTGGTCTTTTTGCCTTATCTAGGGCCGCACCCGCGGTATATGGAAGTTCCCAGGCTAGGGGTCTAACAGGAGCTGTAGCCGCCGGCCTTCGCCACAGCCCCAGCAACGCGGGATCTGAGCTGCGTCTGCAACCTACACCACAGCTCACGGCAACGCCGGATCCTTAACCCACTGAGCGAGGCCAGGGATCGAACCTGGAACCTGATGGTTCCTAGTCGGATTCATTAACCACTGAGCCACGACGGGAACTCCAGTCTCAAATTTTTTTTAGCCTTCCATCTTTTGCTTTGACAGACCCACATTCCCAAAGGCCAGCGGGACACAGATCCACATGGGGATTATTGTCTTCCTCTGAAACCCAACCAGCCCCTTCCTCTAGCCTGAGCCTGGGCAGCTGCAGCTCATGCCTTATACCTGCTAAGTTCTTGTATCCAGAAGTCCTCTGGCTCCCGCATGGGGCCCTAGAGAGCAGAGACCTGACCTCAGGTGCCTCAGAGCCAAGCACAGTCAATACAGGACTCACCCATCTCCCAAAGCCGTGTTCCCTCCCAGCTCCCCTACTTCACAGCAGTGGATGCTTCACTGGGGCCTCTGAGATATGAAAGTTCCCCCGACCACCCTCTCCAGTGCCTTCTCATCCCCTCACCGGTCCTCTCTGCTCAGAACAGCCTCCCAACTGCCTCTTAGATTGTTCCCTTCCCCCACATTCCAACAGACCAACTGTCCCCCCACCTCTTGCAAGCTCAGGTCAAGCTCCCAGCAGTCTTGGCCACACCCTGGCCCCTGTTAGAGTTAATGCCCTTTTTTTTTTTTTTTTAAAGAGTTAATTCTCAGTGTGTCTTACCCAGGGAACCATAAACTCCTCTGGGGCAGGGACTTAATTTTTTGTCCCCATGATCACAGTAACACACTAAAACCACTAATAAACATATTTTGAGTAAAAGAACTTGGGGATTTAGTTAAAGCAGAAAGTGTACGATTCCTAGGGAGCATCTGATTTTTTTTTCTTGTTTACAAAGAAACTTATAAAACTGCCCACCCCCACAGCCCAGGTCCCTAGCCTGCACACTTGCTGTGTTTTTACTGATTTATTTCTTTATTCTGTTTTCACCCACTGATGTGTGTTGCCCATTCAAACACTTCTTGAGCTAGAGAACAGAGATGTTAATGGTCACCTGATCTGAGAATTTACACCTGAATAGTCGGAAACACCTAGGAATTTTGTACCATCCCCAAGCCCATTTCTGAAATTTACTGAATGAGAATCTCTGAAGGAAGGTCTGAGGGCTTTTACTTTCATTGGTTTGTTTTAAACTTTTAACTTTTCCTTTTCAAATAACTTTCAGACTTATAAAATAGTTTTGGAAATGAAAATTCCCATATACCCTTTACCCAGCTTCCCCAGACATTAACACTTACAAATCTATAATGCAATGATCAAAATATAGAAATTAACATTGATCCAGTAACCCGAAAGTTTAGCCAGTTGCCCACTGATGTCCTCTCCATGTTCCAGGCGCCCACCTAGGATCTGATAGGACACTCGCGCCCCCCCTTAGACTGCCCCAATCTGGGACAGGCCATGGTCTTTGCCTTTCACACAACTTTGACACTCTGGAAGAGTACCGGACAGTAATTCTGCAGAATGTCCCCAGTGGGTTCATCTACTATTTCCTGGAGAGTAAGTCCAGAATAACAGGAGTGACATTATGTCCTTGGTACCTCATATCAAAATGTATCACTGTAAGCAGGTAAGTGAGGGATTCTTCCTGGAGAAAGAGAATCAGGAATGGCTTTTTTTTTTTTTGCCTTTTTAGGGCCACACCGCCTGGCTTATGGAAGTTCCCAGGCTAGGGGTCGAATCGGAGCTACAGCTACCGCCAGCCTACACCACAGCCACAGCCACGTCAGATCCGAGCCAGGTCTGCGACCTACACCACAACTCCCGGCAACGCCAGATCCTCAACCCACTGAGCGAGGCCAGGGATCAAACCTGCATCCTCATGGATACCAGTAGGACTCGTTACCACCACATTACCACAGCCATGACAGAATTCTAGGAATGGCTTTCTTGATATTAGAGAACCCATTTTGGCCTAAGCCACTCTGTGATCTCAGCCTAGCCACCATGCGTGTCCTTGAACAGGTCTCAGTGATCAAGGATCTTAGGGAAGAGAGCTCTGCAGGAACAGAGAAAAGGCTGTTCAACAGCAGTAGTAGTGCGGCGACAAAGCAGGGTCCTAGGTCCTCTGCAAGTCATGTTCATAAAAATCACCTTTGAGTTCTGCAGGAACTAAGGCCCCATCCACGCGGGGCATGGAATGACGACACTGACCCTCCTGACTTCAATCAGCGAAACCTTGGACACTCCGTCAGCTTTGGCCCCAGTTCTACGCTGACTTCTCTGCTCAAGCCCTTCATGAATCCGCATGTACTCTTAGCTTAAACCTTCCCCAATTTTGGTGTTCAAGGAGACAGTGCTTTAGGTAAGATTCCTGGTGTTTCTACCTCCTGCAGGTAATAACAAACCCTTCTTTCTACATCTTTGGTTTGGTTGTGTCTATTGGCTGGACACCCACCAAGAGGCGAACCCAGTTTTCGGGTGACATTACTGCTGATTTTAACTTTGATGACTAGGAAAAAGGTGATATCTGCCAGCTTCCTCCACTGACTTTCCCCATTGACAGTTCTTGCCTGTCATAACTGTTACTGTGCTGTTTGTCAGATGATGACTTTCTATTTCTATCATACTTTCTTTCTTTCTTTTTTTTTGTCTTTTTGCCTTATCTAGAGCCGCACCTGCAGCATACGGAGGTTCCCAGGCTAGGGGTCTAACAGGAGCTGTAGCCGCCAGCCTTCGCCACGGCCAGAGCAATGCGGGATCCGAGCCGCGTCTGCAGCCTACACCACAGCTCACGGCAACACCGGATGCTTAACCCACTGAGCAAGGCCAGGGATCGAACCCGCAACTTCATGGTTCTTAGTCAGATTCGTTAACCGCTGAGCCACGAAGGGAACTCCTATCATACTTTCTGATTAACTAGAAATCTACTATAAGGAAGCACCAGTCTCTCTCAACAGATACAGACACAGACATAATATCTACGTACATATTATGTATAAATAGCCAAGTATTTATTTTTATCAAGACAGAATCATAGATATCTATTTAATTCTATGAGTTATAAAACCCATTACTATTGATATTTATTTTGAGGCCAGAAATATCCCAGATTTGGCCTTTGGGAGCACTTGCAAATAAGCTCCTGTGTCCTTTGGACCCGACCTCATGTTGTTAGCACATCCTAACTTCCTGGCAGTACAACAACCACAGGTTCAATCTGATATTTCTGATTCCAAACTAACATCAACACATCATTCTAGCCTTCCTCCTTTCTTTATTTGTAATTCCTTCCTCCACCCTCAAGAAACTCACCTCTCTTCCACAAGGTGCATACTTATTTGCTTGATCCTAGAATCCATATAAAAGATTTTCAAGGAGTTCCCACTGTGGCACAGCAGGTTAAGGATCTGGTGTGGGTTAAGGATTTCTGTAGCATAAAATGGAATTAAGCACAAAACTAAATGCAAAAACGAATTCCTCACCAGCCAAAAGGAAGCCACAGAATTACAAATGGGAGCTCCCCAAAAGAAAAATTTCCAAATAGGAACCAAAGGTCCCCCAGACAGATGAGGTCCAGGGTCCACCAAGCCCGGGACGTTAATCCAAATTGGCTTCCAAGTCCCACTAAGCCCAGGACCTTAGTCCAAGTGGTGCCTTACAGATGGGATCTCCCAAAAGGAAAACACCCAAATGGGAACCAAAGGTTTCCCCAATGGACAAGGTCCAAAGGGGCCTCAGAGTACACACCAGGGGACCTACCCAGATACTGGCAGAGGTGTCGCGACATCCCAGATGCTACTTTTCTCTTTCCCAAAAAGGTTTTTTTGGTTTTTTGGGGGTTTTTTTTGCTTTTTTAGGGCCGCACTTGTGGCACAGAGAGTCCCAGGCTAGAAGTCCAACCAGAGCTGTAGCTGCCAGCCTACACCACGCCCACAGCAACGCAGGATCCGAGCCACATCTGTGACCTACACCACAGCTCACGGCAACGCCAGATCCTTAACCCACTGAGCGAGACCAGGGATCGAACCCACAACCTCATGGTTCCTAGTTAGGCTTGTTTTTGCTGCACCGTGAGGGTAACTCCCCAAAAAAGTTTCTCAAAGTGGGACGTTTGGGTGGGCAGGAGCAGAGGGAAAGGAAGGAGTTCCCCCAAGGCCAATGGAGCCTCAGCAGCTGCCGGGGTAGTCCTTGCCTTCCGACCGCTTTTCTACTCTAGCGTTCCAACTCCCGAGATGGCCAGTCGGGTCTGCTCGGGGCCGGCCCTGCGGCAGGAAACTCTCAGCAATCTGGCCTCCAAAAGAGTCCGCCAACTCTCCACTCACCCGAAGGGAGACTGAGCATCCCATTCGAGCTGAGAGCCCTGCAGGGCCGCCTCCCACAGGTGGATCCGGGACAAGCCCCCAAAATTTGATGGCGAAACAAGGCTTCTGTCTGCCGTTGCCAAACAGAAACGCGGAGACAGAGTTTGGGGTAAAGGAGAAAGAGACAGCTTTATTGCTTCTCCAGGCAAAGGAGGCCACAGGAGGCCAATGCCTTAAAGACTGTGTTCCCCTTTGGAAGGGATTAGGAGGTGGTTTTATAGTGTGGGGAGTGGAAAGTAGGGCCATGGATAAGGATCAGGGTAGAGGCAAGTTTGCATTAACTTTCAAAGCTGGCGTTTAGTGGCCTCCAGGACTGGTTCTCCTTCCCAGAATGAAGAATGCTTCATCAAGTAGTTATTCCATTGGTTGGGGGTTTTAGTTCTGCAGAAAGACTCAAAAGATATTGTTACACATGTATTCCTTAAAGAGGAACCAGGACCCTGCCCCAAAGCCGCACTATTGTTTCTTGAAGGCTCCTTCCTGGTCTCTGCATCCCCTCCCTTCCCTGATTAGCAACTGCCCTTTGGAACTCAGGGAAGGTCATGGAGGCTGAAGCTTATTCCCTAAAAACAAGAAACGGAGGACACAGAAAGGCCTGTATGCCCAGGAGCCTCACAGGGCCCTGCTCAGTAACATGACCTGCCCAGTGCACCTGCCACTTCTCACTCCTCCCACTGTGACCTTGGCCCTGTCTCCTAGTCACCCAACCCCAACCCTGAACCCTCAGGTCCTTTGTAGGCTTGCCTACAGAGAAATCTTTAAGGTAATCAATTAACAAGCTTAAACTAGTTCTTGTGTATCCGCTACAGAGGATCCAGAAAATTCCAATCTAACCTCTGCCCCAAAGAAAAAGAAATCATCTCAGGGAAGATAGGGTGCAAGGAAGTGATGGTGAAAGCAACACTCTCTTGCTGCTCTGCAAGAGGAACCCAAGACAGAGGGACTCTGTGGGTGAGTGACATCGGGTTAGGATGCATGGCTGGCGGGAAAAAGGCCAGAGCAGAGGCTGGGAGGCAGGATGGCTCTGGGTGGGCCTGGCCTGACTCATTCAACTGAGAGGCTAAGTAAGAGCTGGCCTTATCAGTGCTGGGACCTGAGAAATATCACCCCAAAGCCAGTGAGGAGCCACTCAAGACTGGGTGCAGGAACAAAAAAAAAAAGCTCAAAATGGATTAAAGACCTAAATGAAAGGCTGGATACTATAAAACTCCTAGAAGAAAAACACAGATCTGGTACATATACACAATGGAATATTACTCAGCCATTAAAAGGAATGAAATAACAACATTTATAGCAACATGGATGGACCTAGAAACTACCATGAGAAGTGAAACCAGTCAGACAATTAGACACCAATATCAAATGCTACCATTTACATGTGGAAACTAAAAAAAAAAGACACAATGAACTTCTTTGTAGAACAGATACTGACTCACAGACTTTGGAAAACCTATGGTTTCCAAATGAGACAAGTTGGGGGGTGGGGGTATGCACTGAGGGTTTGGGATGGAAATACTGTAAAACTGAGTTGTGATGATTTTTGTACACCTATAACTGTAATAAAATTCATTAAGTAATGGGGGAAAAAAGAAATATAGCATATTTCAAAAAAGAAAGAAAAAGAAAATACAGAACACTTTTTGACATAAACTACAGGAACACCTTTTTGGATCCACCTCCTAGAATAATGAAATAAAAACAAACAATGGGATCTAATTAAATTTAAATGCTTTTGCACAGCAAAGGATACCCCCCCCAAAAAAAAAATGCAAAAGGACAACCTACAGAATGGGAGAAAATCTTTGCAAAGGAAGCAACAGACAAGGGATTCATCACCAAAATATACAAACAACTCAAATAGATTTATATCAAAAAAGCAAACGATCCAATCAAAAAATGCGCAGAAGATCTAAAGAAACACTTCTCCAAAGACAGATGGCCGAAAAGCACATGAAAAGATGTTCAACATTGCTAATTATTAGAAAAGTTCAAATCTAAACCACTATGAGGTACCTACCACCTTACACTTTCAGAATGGCCATAGTCAAAAGTCTACAAACAATAAATGTTGGAGAAGGTGCAGAGAAAAGGAAATCCTCCTACAATGTTGGTGGCAATGTAAATTGGTGCAACCACTACAGAGAACAGTTTGGAAGTTCCTCAGAAACTAAATACAGAACTACCATGTGATCAAGTAATCCTCCCTTGGGCAAATATCCAGACAAAACTACAATTCAAAAAGATAAATGCACCCCAATGTCCACTGCAGCAATAGCCAAGACATGGAAGAAACCTAAACATTCATCAGCAGAGGAATGGATAAAGACATGGTATCCATATACAATGGAATATTACCTAGCCATTAAAAAGAATGAAATAATGTCATTTGCAGCAACATGGATGGACCTAGAAATTATCACACTAAGTCAGAGAAAGATATTATATTGAGGCAGAATATTAACTCAGGCAGTCAGTGTAGGAATATGGGCTTTGATGCATTCTTTGATATGGTCACTGATTAACATTTGCGGCTTAGGAGCTCCAGGGAGTAACATCCCCACAGGCTTTGTTTACTGTAGGGAGTGTACCTACGCCCAGATGGACATTAATCCCTAATCCCCTGTGACTCAGTTTACAGGAAGAAAAGGACAAAGGAACTAGGAGATTTATGGGATGTTTCCACCCCTAAGGCCCTATTGGACAAGGGCTGATATAGGTAATTGAACAAGGCCAGTGGGAGAAAACCACATCTTTCTGGACCCCACGTTAGTCCTCCCCCCATCTTTAAGGACAATAGAGAGTGGGGACTCTTCTACCCGCTCCCAGCAGACCTGGGAGCTATTTGCTTTCCTTTAATAAAGACTTTGCCTGCTTGCTGCCTGTGTGTTCACAGAGTTCATTCTTTGACTACCGCAAACAAGAACCCAGATCCCGGTATCAATATGACAGCGCTAATATGCAGAATCTAATAAAAGATGATACAAAAGAGCTTACAAAACAGAAACAGACTCAAAGATTTCAAAACCAAACCAAAGCGGAAATATTTCATGGAGGGGTCAATTAAGAGATTGTGATTAACACATACTACCATGTATAACACAGATAAGTAACAAAGACCTACTGTATAGCACAGGGAAATCTTCTCAATACTGTGTAATAACCTTTATGGGAAAAGAATGGATTTATGTATAACTGATTTACTTCGCTATACCCTTGAAACTAACACAACACTGTACAGTCAACTACAAAAAACAAAAAACAAAAAACACCAGGTGCAAGGACAACTTGAAAAATGTTTAGAGATTTTTAGAAGAATGTGTGTCCATCTACCTGCAGCTTCTCGACCTGGGAGGGCTGGAGGAAGCTCGGCTGCAAACACAGCCCCTGAGAACCTCTCCCACTGGTGGAGCTGTCTATCCCGCAGCCAGTTTCTTCCTCTAGTTCTTGGGGCAGAATCTGTACCACCCCAGGATGACCGAGAGGGGAAGCCACAAGGTCAAGGCTGGGTAGTGGCTGAGAGAGAACAAGCTAAGCCCAGGCTACACCACTGCTCTCTGCTCACCGCACAGGCCCCTCCAGCACCAGGTCTGGCCAGGAGATGGCAGCAGAGAGTGGCTTGGGGTGCAGTCCAGAGCCTCCCCTGACCATCCATCCTTCTGAATGCCTATTCCCAGTAGTGGCCCTCCTGTCAGAGCGCCCAGTCAAGGACAGAGAGAGGAATGACACGTGAAGAACAATTGAGAACAACTTGGAACCAAGTTGTTCTACAGTCACTAAGTGCCCTAGGAAATCAGAGCAGAAAAAGGGAATGATCGCAAATATCTGTCCCAGAGAGAAGACTGAAACTTCTGTCCAATTCAGCACCAAACCTCTGGAAGGGGCAAGTGGGGACAAGGGGCCAGACCCACCAAATATGAAAATATATTGCTCCCCAGGGACAACACGAATTCCACAAGAGCTGAGACAAAGAAGCTGTCCAGGCCAAGGTAGTCATCTCATCCCACAATAACCGTTGGGTCAACAGGGCGAGGCAATGAGTCCTCGGTACCCATCCCTTATGGGCGTCCGTTTCTTCCTCCGTTTTTCAAAAACGAACATCCGAAAGTTTTCTGGAATCTTCCCTCCCTTCTCCTACCTCACCCCACCCCCAACCCAGGACCTCAAGGCCTGGAGAGTTCACGCCCCAAGCTCTTCCAAGACGCTCTCTCCTCCCGCCCCCTCCCGCCCGCGCCCCACGGCCCTTCCCACCCTTCAAGGGTACCCCCGAAGCCTACCTGAAGCCAGTCGCCCCCTCTAGCCTTCGTTCCCTGAACACACGCCGACACCCGCCGCTTGTCAATATCCCGAGCTTGAGTTCGCGTCTCGCGCGCTTCAGCTACGGTGGCTGTCAGGACCGACGAGCTCAGCGCCGACGGCCGCGGGAGCCGCCTCCAGCGTGCGCTTCGCGGCCCCTCCTCCCAGCCTCCAGCCAAAGCCGGGCGCGTGCTCTCCGGCTTCCCAAGCCGGCGCGCGGGCGGGGCCACCCCTCGGAGTTTGGGCCTCCGCCCGGCCCACACGTGTTGCGCCCCGCCCACTCCTGCTCACCCCGCAGGACCCCATTGGCTGAGCCCCTTCCCCTCCCAGCCTGGCGCACGGCAGCACGTGCCCACCGGCTACCGAGAACCGTTTGCGCCCGACAGGCTGCAGCTGCCGGGCGCGGGGTCTCCGCCCTCAGGACAGTGCATCTTCCGGAGGCGGAACCTTTCTCCACATGTCCCGGGACTTGCCAGGCCTCTGCCGAGAGACCCCGACTCTGGAAAGGCAGCTCGGTCAAAGGAAGGTTCCGCAGAAACTTTCCCTTGTGTGAAAAAAACCTTACTCGTAGCAGCCCTCTTAGCGCAGCGGGCAGCGCGTCAGTCTCATAATCTGAAGGTCCTGAGTTCAATCCTCAGAGAGGGCATGCAGTTTTGTTGTCCTATCCAAGTGCCATTTAGAGAAAATAAAGGATGACTCTTGAAGCCTGGCAAGCCAGGTAGAAGCATCCCCCTGTGCTGCCAGACCACCTTAAGTAAATGCCTAGGTCTACACAGAGGCTATTCAACTGCAAGATTGTCCCCTCTCCCAGAATAACAAAATAAGATGTTGGCGCGGCTGCAGGAAAACCAGCGGACAGTTCCTCTCACAACAACGGTGAAAAATCCGTCTCCTAGATCACTCCGATCTCATTTTAACCGATTTCTCTACCTGAACAAAGGCCGGGTCTCCGCGTTCTTTCTCAGCTGTCTCAGGAGCCTGTATCCTCGCTCCAGGCCAGATCCAGTTTTCAAGAGCCGGTCCCCTCGGAGAGGAAGTGGGGCATGACCCAGGAATGCCCAAATTCTAACCATAGCTTTAGCAGAATCCTTCAGTTTTTAATTATTCAGTTTACAATAGTTTCCAATTACTTTATGATTTAGCCTCTCAATTATTCAGAAGCACGTTTCTTAATTTCTAAAATAAGGAAATGTCTAGTTTTCTTTTTGTTGTTTATTTCTATCTTAATTGCATTATGTTCATAGAATATATTCTGTAAGAATTAAATACTCGGAAAGTTATAGGTCAAGTTTTGTATTTCTTTGTTATTATATAACTTGATTTACATTAGATCAATATCAATTTAAACCGTATACTATTAATAGGGAGTTAATAAAATTATATTAATTATAAATATGATTTAAAAATTATTAAATATGTAATGATATATTATTATACACTATTATTCCAGTATTTTTCCTCTATTAATTTGGACGCTGTACCCTTCTTTAATATTCTCTTAGTAATTAACTTAGAAATTTCACTACACCTTGAGACCTTTTTTGCTTTTTTTTTTTTTTTTTTTGCTTTTTAGGGCCCCACGTGCTGCATATGGAAGTTTCCAGACTAGGGGTCGAATTGGAGCTGCAGCTGCCAGCCTATGCCACAGCCACAGCAACACAGGATCCAAGCCACGTGTGTAACCTACACCACAGCAAAGCCAGATACTTTCCCCTTTGAGTGAGGCCAGGGATGGAACCCGCATCCTAATGGATACTAGTCGAGTTCATTACCACTGAGCCATAAGAACTTCATATTATATATATATTTTATATTTATAAAATACCACATAATTGTCCATTCATCCATCAACATGACACTTATCATAGAAACACTTGGAGTCTATTTGTTATCAGAGCCCAAGACGGTTGACCTACTGTTGGACTCTACCCTCTGTATCATATTTTTAAAAGGATGCTAAAAAAATATTATTTAGAGGCATGCTGGCTATAGTAGGAGTCAGCAAAGTACAGCTAGCAGACAAATCTGGCCCACTGCTTATTTTTATAAATTAAGTTTTATTGACATTCAGTCACATTCATTTATCTGTTGTCTATGGATGCTTTCATGCTACAATAGCAGAATTGAATAACTGGGACAAAGGCTATAGAGAAAAGCCTAAAATAGTTATTATCTGGTCCATTAAGTAAAAGTTTGCTATTTCCAGAGCTACAGTAATAAATAGACTCCAATATGTACAATTTGAATACAAGTTTATTTATATTCCTTGAAATAAAGTGAGCAGCTGTCCTATTTGATTTTTGGACACAGGATCCTTTCACCCCATTTTCTTGCAATCCCCTCAGGGCTCCACATCATTTGCCTGCAGCTGGTAGAATGGAACAGAGCCTGGAGGGGACCCCGACTCCTTTAGCCTGGGCCCAGAAACAAGACATTCTTCACTCATCATGATCCATCGGCAGGAACCAGGTACCTGATAGTATCTCGATGCAATGATGGTACTTGGTCCCTGGCTTTGTGGCTCCTCCAGGTGAACTCTACGCTGCAGACTAGTGGGCAGCTAAGTGTCTCAGCCATGCCAACACCCAGCAAAGAGGAGGCAGGGTGGAAGACAACTAGAAAGCAGATCCCCATGGCTTTCTTTGGGGAGTTAGGGCTCTATTAGCCTGGCAAAGGCCAGACCAAGTATCACATCTTCAAACACGACAAAGTTGCCCTGAAACAGAGATGGGCAGCTTTTGACTGGCACCAAACGCCAGAATTAGGATTGGGACTTTGTAAGACTCAGATAAAGCCAGGTCTCCTGAGGTGGGAGGCTAAAAGGAGAGCTCTTCCCTGGGTTTGGCTAGACTCGCTCCTGGAGTCTTAACCTGCGCCAAGAGTTGAGTTTTGTTGGTCCACCAAGACCCCGATGCACCATGAAAGTCTATACGTGAACATACACTACTTCTTGAGCTTTCTTAAGATTTCAATAAGTCCCTGACCCCCCCCCCCGCACCAAAATTCTAAAGAGAAAAAAGCAAAACTAAGGCTGGTCAAAAATTCCTTCCCCACCCTGGAATCTGCTGAATAGGGTCATAAGCAGTCCATCCCAGTGACTTAGTTATCTGACAGAACGTACCACATATCCAAGCCATTTTAGTTTTTGCTTTTCTTTTTATTAATGACAAAATCCAGAAATTCACGGTAGAAAAATAACAAAGGAAAAATTCCTAAGCCATATAATAAAAACCTGGGAGGGCAGGAGGCAAACGGACAGAGGACCGGCCAGGGAGGAGATGCTGGGGCCGTGGGAGGTGAGGAAGGTTCCGGGCACCCATGGCATCCTCTCAGCTCGCGGCCTTCTTTGGGTCTTTGCCAGCAGGACTGTGACTCGCAACCTTCAATACAAGAGCTGATAAACTGTGGCACTGTTTTTAGAGCCTGTGACCAGATACTGGCTGTCAGAAGACACGTCACAACACAGGATGTCTGTAGACTCCTCTTCCTGGAGGGAACGAGAAGCCACAGAGGGATGACATGCGAGGGCCAGGCTTGGGCCAGAGACGCAGGCTTCATGCAGAGCTGTTTCAAGGCTCTGTGTAGACCTGAGGCTCTGTTTGGAAACCAGGCCAGGTTCAGGGGTCAGGGTGGCGTCCAGGAGTTCACAGGAGCCAGAGTCCTTGTCACCCCGCGTGTACCTGATGGCCCTGGATGCCATCTCAGAGGTACTTTCTAGCACTCTCTATGGGACCCGACTAACTGGGACCTGGGGCTGTGAGCTCCACCTGCCTGATTCTGTGCATCCCCTCCATCCAGTACCTGAAACAACCTTTGTAGAGAAGGTGCAGCCAGGCAGTGGATCGACTGGTCCAGTGTAGATACAAAATAACTCCCTGGTGAAGGAAAGACAGATGCAAGGGCCAGAGACCAAGCCTGCCTTCCAGCCCCAGCTCTGTTCCCGGCTACACTAGGGAAAGGGCCACGCCCTCTCCGCCTCAGTTTCCCCATCTATGAAGCTCAGATATGTCACCCAAACCAGTTCCTCATCTGCCCGCACCCTCCAGCCACACCTGGGGTCACGGTGAGGGTCACAGAACAACAGGACGATGACACCATCTGCCGGTGTCTTCAGGCTGTGGTTCCAGGTAGGAAGACACCATCACTGATGGAGCCACAAGGGGGAGAGGGCGGAAAGGTAGAAAGAAGGGCAGAAAGGTAGCCAGGCCAGCTGGGGAGAAACCCCGGTGGCAGGAAGAGGCTGACACAGAGGCGAGGGTGGTGGGAAGGAGGCCCTGGACTCTGGCCTGGCCGGGGCTGGGGCTGGAGAGGGAGGAATTAGGAATCTGAAATCAGGCTGGGCCCAGACTCTACAGGTGAGAGCGGGCCTCGGAGGGTGACAGGACCCCCGAGGTGTCCCCTGCCTGCTCACTCACCACAGGAGGAAAACTTGAGATTGTGGTGGTAGATGTACTTTTGAAGGGAAGCCTTGAACTTCTCCTCCCGGTGAGTATGCAGGATGATGATCTCACTCATTCTCAAGCCCACTAACAACCACTCCTCGCTGGGGTCGTGGGTGATGCTGAGGACCTGTTTGTGAGGAGGTCTGGGGTTGGCGCCATCGCTCCTGCCCACCTCTTCAAACTCAGGCCCCACCCCTGCAGGCACCCCCAGCTCCCAGCCCCCGGGGCTTCACTCAGCCCCTCGGTGGCCTCTGGGTACCTCGTGCTTTAACTCATGCTGCTGCAGCCTCTGGTAGCTCCTCAGGTCCCAGGAATACAGGCGGGTGTCCTCGCCTCCCGTCCAGAACTTATTGCCCACAATGTCCACACATCGGGACCCGTACAGGGGGACTTCGTGCTTCCTGGAGGGAAAACTCAGAAGTTCATGCACTGGCAGAACCCTCAGATGTTTTGGGCCCAGGAAGCCCCTAGACAGGTGGCCTAGATGCATTCTCCATGCTGACTCACCGAGTCCTGCCACGGAGGGGAAGGAGAGGCGGGGAATGGGACCCGAGCCGCTGAGGGCCTCACCGTCAATCTCCCCCATCCCACGCCATACCTGATCAAGATCTGGTTCTGCAAATCCCAGATCTCAACAAATCCTTTGAAAGAAGCCAAGCAGATCCGGGCATTGGAGGAGACGGCCAGGGAATAGCACTTGGGGCCCGTGGAGGCCAGCTGCGCCCTGACGCGGGGGGTGGGCGCCAGGTCCCAAAGAGTCAGGGTCCGGGACACGCCGCCTGTGATCAAGCTCTGCTCATTGGGGAACAGCTTGCAGGTGAGAACGCAATTCTGACGGTCCTGTAGGAAGCACCTTCGTGAGCCACCTCCCGGAAGCACGGGCCCTGAGTGTCAGGTCAAGGTCACGTCTGGGTGCCCGCACCTTCTTGACAACCCCTCACCTGGAGGTTCAGCTGGGCCTGGGGGGCCTGGTCCCAGGCGTGCAGGGCACTCTCATCCCACACCCTGATGTAGCCATGGCCGCACGTGTACACGTGGTGAGTAGAGCCACTGATGGCCACGGCGTAGACATTCTTTCCGTGCTGCAGTCTGCCAACCTTCCAGGAGTCACACGGGGCCCTCCGCCTGACCACCGCTTCGTCTGGAACAGAGGGCTGGGGTGGCCGTGGAAGGGTCACAGGCTCGCCCTGCCCTCGTCCGTGAGGACAGCCTGCCCTGTCCTCCAACTCAGTTCCTAAGCCTTCATCCAGTGGCTCCTCTCTGGCCCCCAGGCAGAACTGTGCCCTCAGCCGGGGTCCCCAGACCACTGACACCCTTCTGCGCTGGCTCTGCTTTGCTTCCTTGATAAACAGGCCACATTCTGAGACAATGCTGAGGGCTGGCAATGAGAGCAGAGCCTGGCTGAGTCCCCTGGGACGCAGCTCTAGAAGCCACCCTGCGAGCTGGGGCCCTCATGCTAGTGATGGGAGGAGGGGGACCTGGCCCCAAAGAAGCAGGGAGCCCAGTCACCACCTCTGGAAGAGACTGAGGGTGTGGACACAATGCGTGTCCTGTCCTTCCTATTGCCTTCTTGTTGGGGGCGGTGGGGGGCAGTATAATGAAAAGGGAAAGATGCCAAGTTAGGAAAAAAAAGAAAGAAAAAAAAAGATGCTTACAATCTCTCTGAGGAGCGACCAGACTTCTTCGCTGGGAGGAGGTGAAGGACACGGCTGATCTGCAGGGAGAGACCAGCGGCCACCGGCTCACAGAGGTGTCTGGCAACCACAACATCATAGGATCCAGGGAGAAGGCCGCCCTCTCAACCCGGGGCGGCGTTCCCCGTCCCCCATCGCGGGACCAGCCTTGGGCTCCCCCCACCTGCTCGCACCGCCCCAGCTGGGACTTACCAGACTCGGATCCTGGAGGGGAGCTGTGACACGCGGAGGAGAGAGAGGACCAAGACAGGGCATGAGATGGGCGGGAGCTCCGTGCGGGGATCCCTCCGCCCCGGCTCAGGTGAGACCTACCTGAGGCCAGACTCTGCTCCTTCCCCTAATTCTGCCTCCGGAAGCCAAGTGGCCTGCAGGTCAGAGCTGCCCAGGGCCTTGGGGGCCCACTGCTGGGGACCCACCCAGCTCATGTCTGGATGAGCCGGGCCACTCTGCCTCGGGGAGTCCAGGGGAGGCCGGCACACCTCACCCGGCTGCTCGGGCTGGGAGGAAAGGCCAGGCCTCTTCTCCGGGCCATCATAAATCGTGAGGATACTGAACGAGTCCTCTTCCTTCTCTTCGCTCATGTTCTTGGATCAATCAAATGCCTGAGCCACCTGGTTCAAGGGTTCGAGCCACACCCGTGGCACAGATCCTGGGTTCCCACTTGGTCCCAATCCCCTGCAGCAAGAGGGAGAACAGACATCAACACGCAGAAGCGCTGTCTGGGGTCTGTGGAGAAAGCTCGGAGACCACCCCTCGGGGTGAAGGGGATCCAAAAGACTGGTCACTGACTAACTTGGCTTAGCCAGCTGACAAGTTAGTCACTGCAGGCAGCCATGGCGTTAAGGGTGAAATTTCACACAGGGCGTTTTGAGACATTAGTACCAGGTTTTATGTTTTTCCTTCTAGACACACAGACTGCATTTCCCATCCTCTAAAATCAAACTCAGGAAGTTCCTGTTGTGGCTCAGCAGTAATGAACCGGACTAGTATCCATGAGGATGTGGGTTCGATCCCTGGCCTCAGTTGGTGGGTCAGGGATCCGGGGTTGCCGTGAGCTGCAGTGTAGGTCACAGAGGAGACTCAGATCTGGCGAAGCTGTGGCTGCGGTGCAGGCCGGCAGCTGTAGGTCCGATTCGACCCCTTGCCTGGGAACTTCCATATGCCGTGGATGTGGCCCTAAAAAGCAAAAAACGAAAAAAAATAAAGTCAAACTCACCAGTTAATCTAACCATATACTTTTCAAATGAGGGCTCATTCTCCGCCCCCATGTAAATGAAACAGGAGGCCACAGGAAACTCCACACACACATCGCAGGGTACTTGGCCCCCTAGAGGGGACAGTGTGGAAGAATTCAGGCCCATTTGGGTCAGGGGCAAGGAGGCAGAAGGATGAGGTTGGCTGGTAGTGATTTCATCCTTCCCATCCCGGGGGATAATTCTAAGAATGGAATGGAATCATGTGTGTAGAATACTCAGTATCAATAAGGCCAGAAACAAACACCCAATACAACGGCCGACAGTGCATTTATTTGGGGAATGGTGCCGGGGATGAGAGCGTTGAGGATTTGAGGCAGATCCAGTGCCTTCCTCCTTCAGGAAGCTTTCATCAGAGGCTTCCCAGTAGCTAACCCCAGAAGGCCCTCTGGAGACCCAGTGTTCCACTGACAGGACACACCAGAAGCTTCAGAGACAAAATGATGGGGAGGGCCGGGAGGGGAACTCCCAAATGGAATCAGTGCCTCGATGACCGGGCTTGATCCCCGGCTCTCAGACACCGCCTCCCTGAGTGTGCAGCAGACACCCCAGGGCACCCGGGGCTGCCTGGCCTTGAGAAGATGTGGGGCGAGCTGTATGGCCAGACTCAATACTTGCAGGTCTCATGGTGTCTCTGGCCCTGAACCAAATACTTTGCAAATATGGTCCCACTTCATCCGCACAGCAGTGTGGGCCATGATTCAGAGGTTCTAAAAACTGAAGCTCAGAGCAGGTGAGCAAAAAGCTAGAGAGCCTGCAGAAGAGGTTCAAATTCTGCCCTGTCTGGCTCTAAACTGTCTCCTTTCTACCCCCTCCCCCCAGTCAGAGGAAGGAAGGCAATAACCAGCACACTTAGAGGGCAGTTACCCTCTGACCCAGCAGTTTACCCTAAAGTTGCCCTCGAATAGAAGCCAGATAAATCTATGTCTAGGCTGAAGCATTATAGCACTGCTTGTAATAGAAGAGGATGAGACAAACCCAAAGTCCATAGCAAGGGACTGAAGTAAGCCACTGTATATGCCTGACGTGGATTATACCACAGCTGTTAAAAGTAACGAGGGCAGGAGTTTCCTTGTGGCTCAGCTGGTTAAGGATCCTGTATTGTCACTGCAGTGGCTCAGGTTGCTGCCGTGGCCCAGGTTTAATCCCTGGCCCAGGAATTTGAGCATGCTGAGGTCAGGGGTCGGGGAGGACACGGACGCCCGGACATGGAACATCCCAACGTATGTTCAGGGGGAAGGGTCGACTCAATGTTTGTACGCACATAAGAAGGAGGAAAGGCCCCGCCTTTGGGAACAGAAACTGGCAAATAGGAAAGAAGAAGGGGAGGGAGGGAGCTAGGGCTGGCTCCGCCCCCGGGAGGGTGAAAGGGCGGCGCGCACACATTCGCAGCCCGGAGAGATGAGGATGAGCAGAGGCAAAAGCATAAAGCAAAAAATCTTAAAGCAAAGCATGGGTAAAGCTTAAAGACAGAGGCTATTTGACCAGGATTTCATGGACGAGGAGGCTCTCATCCTAAGAATAAGACAGGGCTTTCTAGAAAGTCTACAAGGAAGAGTAGTCAACATCCCTGATTTTCTCTCTGCTCTACCCGCAGAGCTGGGAATGCAGGCAATTCTCTTCCTCAAGCTTCCACACAAAACGCTAGTGCCGGGGCCCACCCTGCCCCGGGGTCCACCAGGGTCCCCGGGGGCCTGCGACTCACCTCTGACGGGCAGAAGGTCAGACCTGGAGACGGGAGGTCAGCGGAAAGGCAGCGGCTGATCTGGGACCCTCCCGCCACACCCAGGCGCGGCCGCCGCCCCTCCCCGGCGGTGCTGCTACTTCACGCCAACCGCTAATCTGGGGCTGGGTCAGAACCTGGGTCAGGTGTGCGGCCCTGAACGGCTCGTCAATTACTGGGCGTGGCCTCAGCCACCACCTGCCGCAGGGCCACTGGCAAGGCTGCCATTTCCAATGACGCCTGCGTCCCGCCCGGGATGAGGGATAAGACCGGGATCGGCCACTTTCCGGCGGGAGGCCAGGTGGAGTGAGCCATTTTCAGGGGGTGGGTCTCCGGCCTGGGTTCGGGCCACCCCACAAGGGACAGTGTTTGCACCAAGATGGCGGGTTGGGTTGAGTTGTGCCCAAGAGCCATTTCAATTTCTCCTCTCCCCAGGTGAACCCTCTTGGCTGAGGTTGGAAGGGGTGCAGGGACGGGGGCAGCTCTGGGATCGCTCTTCTCGCGCCAATGTCTCTGAAAGTGAAGACCCGGGAAGACTTTCTGCAGTGGTCTCCTCGGTGGCTCTGACACGGGAGCACTCGGAGTCCCGGAGGGAGGGCCCGGGAAAGCAGAGCGCTGGGGCCACCCCGGGAGATGCCGATGCTGCGGATCTGGCTGGAGCCTGAGCCGTCATACTTCCGGCAAGTTCCCGGGTGCGGGTGCCACTGCTCCTGCTGCTGCTGCTGCTGCTGCTGCTGCCGCCGCCTTGGGGACCCCATCCGAGAGGCACTGCTTAACCGTTCTGCCTGGCAGGAGGGGAAGGGCGGGGAGGCCTGATCCTCTCCTGCTCGGCTCCCCCCATTCACCTCCTGCCACTGGGCCAGCCCCGCCCACTCAACACTCTCTCACTTCCACTCTGTTCTTTTCACTCAACACCTTTTTTTGTGTTTTTTTTTTCAAGGGCCGCACCCGAGGCACGTGGAGGTTCCCAGGTTAGGGGTCGAATCGGAGCTGTAGCCTCCGGCCTACACTATGGCCACAGCAACGCGCTACCCAAGCCGCGTCTGCGACCTACTCCACAGCTCAGGGGCAACGCCGGATCGTTAACCCACTAAGCAAAGCGGGGGATCGAACCAGCAACCTCATTGTTCCTAGTTGGATTCATTAACCACTGTGCCAGGACGGGAACTCCACTCATCACCTTCTTTCAAAGCAGAAGTCCTGAAATGGCTGCTGCTTAGAGAGAAATCTATGCCACCCCTGAGGCCCAATCTCCAAAGTTCTCTGTCCTTCCCTTTCTCCCCTTCCTGTACACGGCCCTTGTGCCCGAAGCTGTTATGGCTGCTTATGGGCTACAGATAATGCCTGTATTTAAGATCCAACCCCATCCTGGGGCAGCCTGTTCTCACTTTTCCGGCGATTACACCCTAACCTGACCCCATTTCCACTCTCAGGCTTCACTCATGCTGTTCCCTCATCCAGCAATGCTGTTCCCTGTCCACTCATGTATCAAATATGTACTCTCATATACACCAGGGCCTGGGCACAGTGCCAGGGACCAGGGATCAGCCTCAACATAGCCCAAGTCCTCGAAGAGCTTATCTTTGAGGGGAGGGATGAAGGGTAGAGGGGTCTTGATACACACACACGTAATTCCCCGTCTGATGCATGATCCATTTTTGGAAAATTATCTTTTTTGGTTCTCACAGGGAATACAATAGTGAGGGACACCAGCACGGATTGGATCCCCAATTTGCAAAGATGAGAATTAACTCGGGGTGTCAGAACCTCAGAGAGATTTTTCTTTTGGCCGAACCCATGGCAGTATGAGGAAATTCCCAGGCCAGGGATCGCGTCCACACCACAGCAGCAACTGTGAGCCACAGCAATGACAACACTGAATCCTGAACCCACTGTGCCACCAGGGCGGAAATGCACGACCAGTGCCCCGCGATGCTCCAAATTATGATCCAGATGCTATGCCCCTTCTAGAAACCCCTCCCTCCCTGGGCTGCCTCAGCGACCAGAGGTCCTCCCACCAGCCTCTCTCAACCTCTGTCTTTCCTCTTCCTCAGGCCCCTGAGAACTGCTGATCTGAATGAGCATTTACTTTAGGTTTGGCAGCAGCAAAGCCCTGTTAACCTTTGGGTATGACCACAGCCTTAGAAGGAAGGTGATCTCAGTATCTCCATTTTACACATGAGCAAACTGAGGCACAGGCTGGCAACCTGTCACAGCTCATGCTGCCTGGAAGTGACGGACTGGCTTCAGATCAAGACAGTTCGACAGAATGACCCAGTCGCTCATCCCTGCACCACTGCCTCCCTAAGAGAGAGGGCCAGACTTCTACCCTGGATGCTCTGTGTTCCCTGCAGCCCCTTCTAGAAAGCGCCAAATACCTAAATTTCATAAATCTGAATATGAAAGGTAAAATATAGAAGCTTCTAGAAGAAAACACAGGAGTTATCACTGTGATATTGTGGTCAGCAAATATTCCCTAATAAGGCTCTAAAAGAACTTCTCTCTGAAGTTCTCTGACAGTTGAACTGGCAACTACAGAGCGGAGGAGAAAGTGACAGGATGAGGAAGGGAGGGTGTGATGGAGAAGCACAGAGAAGGGACCCAGAACCCCAAGGTCAAAGGTTGTGGGGAGCCAGTGAGGTCTGGGACATGACAGACTGGAGGCCTTGGTGGGGGTGGGAGGCCAGGGAAAACACCACATACAAAGGGAAGGGTCTTTTCACAATTGGGACAGTTTTCTAGAGGCTGGAGCACAGAGGGTGTGTGTTTTGGAGGCAGGGATGTGTGCTCTTTTCTTGGGAGAGTGGGTGAGGGGTACTGAGAGATCTGAGCTGGGGGAGATGGGATCAGTCTTGTGTTTTAGAAGGATCCAGCCTGTTCTTCAGTGGATTGACTGGAGTCCCAGAAACCAGTTAAATGAGAAGATGCTCAGGTCGCAAACGAGGCTCGGATCCCGCGTTGCTGTGGCCGTGGCTGTGGCCGGCAGCTGTAGCTCCCATTAGACCCCTAGCCTGGGAACCTCCATATGCCGTGGGTGCGGCCCTAAAAAGCCAAAGTGGGGGGGGATGCTCAATGTCAGTAGTCAGCAGGGAAAATATAAACCAAAGCTGAAACGAGGTACCACCTCACACCCACTAGGATGGGTAAAACAGCAACAAAGCTACATGAAGTAATAAATGCCGGTGAGGATGTGGAGAAACTGGAACCCTCAGACAAGGCTGACAGGAATATAAAATGGTGCGGCCACTGTGGAAAACAGTTTGGCAGATCCTCAAAAAGTTAAACACAGAACTAACTACTCAGCCTATCTACTCCTAGATACACACCTAAAAGAACTGAAAACAGAAGCTTTTTGTATACCAACGTTCATAGCAGCATTATTCAAAATAGTCAATAGGTGCAAATAACCCAAGTGTACATCAACAGACAGATGAATAAACTAAATGTGGTCTATCCATACAAAGGAATGTTAGTCACCAATTTAAAAAAATGGGGAGTTCCCTGGTAGCCTAGTGGTAAAGGCTCCAGCGTGGTAACTGCCGGGGTGCAGGCTCAGTCCCTTCTAATGCAGCAGGTATGATGAAAAGCTAAATAAATAAAATAAAGACAGATGCATGCTACAACATGGATGAACCTTGAAAAATTACACTAAGCAAAAAAAGCCAGACAAAATAGCTCCATATTGTTTGAGGCCATTTATATGAAATACCAGAACAGGCAAATCCATAGAGACAGAAAGCAGATTAGCGGTTCAGGGACTGGAAGATGACGAGTACAGGGAGTAAATGCTTAACAGACATGGGGTTCCTTTTGGGATGATGAAAAAGAAACTCTGTAGTGCTGACGGGTGCACAACTTTGTGAATATACATAATGCCACTGAACTGTACACTTTATTTATTTTTTTGTCTTTTCTAGGGCCGTACTCGTGGCACATGGAGGTTCTCAGGCTAGGGGTCAAATCAGAGATGTAGCCCCCAGCCTATGCCACAGGCACAGCAATGCGGGATCCGATCCAAGCCGCATCTGCAACCTACACCACAGGTCACGGCAACGCAGGATCCTTAACCCACTGAGCAATGCCAGGGATCGAACCCTCAACCTCATGGTTCCTAGTCAAATTCGTTAACCACTGAGCCACGACGGGAACTCCCGGGCTATACACTTTAAAATAGTTAAAATGGTAAATTTTATGTGAATTTTACCCCAATTAAAAAACAAAGAGGAGTCCCCGTCATGGCTCAGCGGTAACGAACCCGACTAGTAAGCATGAGGGGGCTCACTCAGTGGGTTAAGGATCTGGCGTTGCCATGAGCTGTGGTGTAGGTCGCAGATGCGGCTCAGATTCCGCGTAGCTGTGACTGTGGCATAGGCCAGTGGCTGCAGTTCCAATTTGACAACTAGACTGGGAACTTCCATATGCTGCAGGGACGGCCCTAAAAAGACAAAAACAAAAACCAGACTGTCAATGAGTTAGAGGCCTTACAAGTTCTTCTTCTTTTTTTTTTTTTTTAGCCGATTTGCCTTTATCTAGAGCCACACCCGCAGCATATGGAGGTTCCCAGGCTATGGGTCTAACAAGCTGTAGCCGCCAGCCTTCGCCACAACCACAGCAACGCGGGATACAAGCCGCGTCTGCAACCTACACCACAGCTCACGGCAATGCCGGATCCTTAATCCACTGAGCAAAGCCAGGGTTCGAACCCGCAACCTCATGGTTTTTAGTCGGATTCGTTAACCACTGAGCCACGACGAGAACTCCCAAGGCCTTACAAGTTCTAATAGCATTGAGTTTTGTTGTGTTTTTTTTTTTTTTCATCTACTAAACCCCATACTGTTCAGTTGATAGGTTTCCTACCTTTGCTTTCCTAGAAGCGCCAGCCAGCTGCAGGTTCCCAGAGACCCTGGCCAGCTACAGTTAAATGAGGGCAAGTAGGACCTCAGCACTTGGAGGGCGGAGAGTGAGGCCAGAGTTTGGATCACCCACTGAAGCGGGACCTCACACAGCAGCCTCCGATCTATATTTGGGGGGTGTGGCGCCCTCTGGCGGACAATCGGAGAGGAACACAGTTCTAACCCCCTGTAGGAAGTTTGTGCTCACAGCCCCTAGCAGATGACTGTGCTCAGGGTACTGCTCCCCACCCCGGAATTTCTCTTACCGCACTAGAATCCCCGGAATTTACCTCAGCACCTGTTGTCGATGAAAATGTATACCTATATTAACACAGGTTCAAAACACTGCTTCACTTACTAATTCACTGACATCATCTACTCAATGGAAATTATTCACAAGTTCCAGTCCGGCCCAACGAGCTACTCTCACTGAGCTTGCGGTCCACACGGAGAGCCAGTAAACCAGCAGCCCAAGTACTGGAGCCAGAGAGTAGTAAAAATTAGACGTAGGTGGGAGCAGAGCAGGGGACCCAGTGCCAACCAAGGAGATCAGGGAGGCCAGCAAAGGGGAGGTGGCATTTTTCCGAGCTGGGCGGGGTGGGGGGAGAGGGGGAGTTCTCTGGGTATAAGGGACACTCCTTATGTTCACCTGGTCCCTGCGCCTCTTCTTTCTTCCTCCTTCTCATGGGGAGCCTCCAACTCACCATTCCTTACCCTGTGCCCTTCCCAGGGGAGAATGGCGGCGGGTTCCAGCCCCCACATCTTTTTTTTTTTTTTCCCCATGCCACAGCCACAGCAACGCCAGATCCGAGCCACGTCTGCAACCTACACCACAGCTCACGGCAACGCAGGATCGTTAACCCACTGATCAAGACCAGGGATCGAACACGCAACCTCATGGTTCCTAGTCGGATTCGTTAACCTCTGCGCCACGACGGGAACTCCAGACACACACACAACCCCACCCCCCGACCCCGTATAGTTCTTCCTACCCACCTCACACCCGGCCTGGCTATGGGACTCTTGCATTTCGAACCCTGCGTTCCACTTTCCAGTCCTGGATCCACCTCTTACCTCCCAAGGGACACGCTGGCAACTGTCCCCTCTTCGCAGTCCTACAGCAGCTCTACTCCTGTGCGTTTATAGGAGTAGATTTCATTGGGGGGGGGACAGGTTACGCTTCTTTTAAGAAAAGTTTGCAATACTTTGGCCTAACCGTTTTTGTTTTGTTTCGGTTTTATGGCTGCACAGCGCGGCACATGGAAGTTCGTCAGCCAGGGACTGAACCTCAGCCACAGCTGCGACCTACGCCGGATCTTTAATCCACTGCCCTGGTGGGGATCCACCTGCACCTTCACAGCCACTGCAGCGGGTGCAGTCGAATTCTTGGCCCACTGTGCAACGGCGGGAACTCCAGCCTAATCGTACCGAGCGTCCTTCCAACTCTGGCCTGCAGGGTCCAGGCTGCAGTGCTGCTCCCCGTGATCAGGGGCCCATGCAGACTCTCCGGGTCTCTAAGATCGTGTCTGCCTCTTCCGCCACCCCGTGGATCCACAGATCTTCCGCCAAGAGCTGACACTAGCTGCCCCAACACTGTGCCCTGGAGACTCCTAGGTTTGAGAGCGAAAGAGCCCGCCGGCGCGGAGGGGACCAGGGCAGCCTCGCGATCACAGTTCTTCTCTTCCCGCCTTGCAGTGAGCGGACCGGCCGCCAGGGGCAGCAGGGGGACCAGGCCGACGGCCAGTGCCTCCTAATGGCCTCTCGCGCCCAAAGCGCCTGCCTCAGGGCCCTGAACAGGCAAG
Source organism: Catagonus wagneri (assembly GCA_004024745.2). NCBI lineage: Eukaryota > Metazoa > Chordata > Mammalia > Artiodactyla > Tayassuidae > Catagonus > Catagonus wagneri. The sequence continues at coordinate 3,736,660 of PVHT020000012.1, read as the reverse complement.
GCCGGCCTCCCCGCTTCTTTTCACACAGAGAGGGAAAATGGGGCCCCAGGACGAGAAGGCGCGCTTCCAAGGCCGGCGGGGAGGGAGGCGGCCGCGGGAGACTGCCACGCGGCTGCCCGCGCCACGCGCCTGTGGCCCAGGACGACTGGGACCCGGAGCCTCGGTGCCTATCTGGACCACGCGGGCCATGGGCGCCCCGGCCACGCGCGGCGGGCACACGCGCCACACCGGTGGCAGGACGACTGCTTACCGTGGAGGGCTGAGGAAACCAGGCGGGAGAGGCGCGTGCGACCAAGGGCTTCCTGAAGGCTGGGCTCAGGCTGAGCGTGGTGGGATTTCAGTGGCCCGGCGGAGGTGGGGGCCACGCCTTAGGAGCACTGGAGCCACCCGGGCACCAGCGGGCGCGGTGGGAGGGAGAACCAGAGCCAAAGAGAGGCTCGGGCCTGCGGCAGCCCGCCAGCAGGCGGAGGACGCAGGGCCCCACGGAGCGGGCTCAGACCCCGGATGGCGGGCGGGAGCCCTGCCAGGTGTTGGATTTGCTGAGACCACGTGGTCTCTGGTGAGAATGGGGCCTGAGAGCAGGCGGAAGGGGCCACCAGGAACTGGCGGAGAAGAAGGCCGAGGTTCCCTCATCTCAGGTTGCTCTGCGCTTGGCAAACCCTGGCCTGTGGAGCGGCCTGCAATCGCTCAATTGAATTGAATAGACCACCTAAGGGCAGGGGTGTCCTCCCTCAGTTGCCAGTCAGGAGAAAGGAAACAGTGGGTTTGTGGACTGTGGAAAATGGGGACTTCTGAGGCAGAGAGGACAGAAAAGCGTCCAAAACCTCTTCTCAGAACCCCGAGCCCCATCACAAAGAGAGGGCTGCCGGCCAGGGGCAGCTGTGCTGAGCGGCTTGTCATCCCCGCTCCCCCCGCCCATAACCCTGAAGCCCTGCCTCCACCCACCCAGGGGCCTTCCCAGCCCTTTTAGGCCTCTCTCACCAGGCTTCCCTGACCCGCGGGTGTCCTGCAGCAGTGATTTCCTCTGAGCCTCAGTTTCCCATACTGACCTGGACTGGGCAGGACCAGATGTTCTCTGAGGCCCTTTCCAGTGTGACTGGCCAGGGGTGGGCAGAGTCGCAACATGCTGCCCCGGCCTGAGGGAGAAAGTTGATTTAATCTTGGCCCTTCCATGCTCATAGCTCCCGTTCAGAAAAGGGCTTTTGCGAGGGGAAAGTAGTCTCCAGTGCCCTGGCCTCCACTGGACCAAGGCAGCTCTTGGCTGGAGCAATCACTGAGGCTACAGGGTGTTAGAACCCCTGGGCTATGGGGCCATGTGACTTCATGAGATTTTGCAGGCCTCTGTCTTCTTCACCCTTGTATCCCTGGGATTGGCTCCAAAGGACCTGCTGTGGACAGTAACAAAGTCATCTGAGCAAGAAGGGCCTTAAGCCCTAGGACCAGTCCCCACCCTGCACCGAGCAGGAACCTGACACCCAGAGGCCAAGGTCACACATGACATTGGTGGCTGATCCGGAACATCAGGTGCTATCCTCAGTGATTCTCTGCCCTCTTAGAGTCCCTGCTTTGGTCCTGCTGGAGCAGAGAAACAGACCCTGCTGGGAACAAGGAATGCAGGACTTCCTGTCCTCACCTCCCTTTTCACATCCAGAGACATCAAGATACTATTCATTATCTAGGAAGGTTGGGGTGAACCATGGCCTTTTGACCTCTCATGTGGCTTGGGTAAGGGACTGCCTCAGCCACTTACTTGCTGTGTGACCAGGAGGAGTACCATCTACCTCTGGGCTTCAGTTTCTCTATAAGTAAATCAAGGACTTGGCCCCCAAGGCCCAGAGCACTTCCAGGTCTCAGTGTGTGGTCTGGAATTGCCCAGAGGATCAGGGCCAGATGGTCAGGGGTAAGGACCCTACTCCCTCTTGTGTTTGGGGACTCCAGGGTCTGTCTCCACCCATGAGCAGCTCCCAGGAGCTGTAGGTGGTGGTGGCGGGATAACTTACACAATGGCCCTGGATATTCTGCAGAGGTCCTATACCAAGTCATTAGCTTTCTGACAGGAATGGCTCCTTCAAGGTACTCAGGACAGCCCTCCCAGCCAATGCTGGTCTGAACTACAGAGTGCAGGAGCAGGTATGGGTAGAGGGGCATTGTGGGACTGTGTTTCTGTGGGGTACGCTGTGTCTATGAAAGGGTCTGTGTGTATGTCTTCTTGGTGGGAGAGACGTTTGAGGGCTTCCTGTATATGATTGTGTGCATGTTTTAATGTTCACTCCTCAGAGTACTGAGATTGAACATCTTTATTAGTAATTTTTATGTTTTTAAAAGCTGCTTGCTATTGTTATTTGCTGGGTTTTATTTAGATTATTTTTCCCTTATTTGAAAGACCACTGTGTATTAGGTATTATACTTTTTGTTTTTGGCTTTTTAAGGCCATACCCTCTAGCATATGGAAGTTCCCAGGCTAGGGGTCGAACGGGAACTACAGGTGCTAGCCTACACCACAGCCACGGCAACACGGAACCTGAGCTGCATCTGCAACCTACACCTCAGTTCCTCAGCTCATGGCAACACCGGATCAGGGATTGAACCTGAATGCTCATGGATACTAACTGAATTCGTTACCACTGGAATTATGACAGGAACTCCTACATATTACATTTTCATATTACAAGTTTTACAGTGTTTCGACTTTGTGTGCTTTATCTTTTAAACTTATTTGGGACTATTTAAAACAAAAGCATACATACTTAAATTTGAAAAGTCAATTTATCAACATTTTCCTCATGGTTGGTTTCTATAGCCTTATATCTGATGCTTATAAAAATTTTTTCTATTCCATGAAAATAAAAAATTTACATTGGGACATTAAATAATGTAAAAGAAAAATGTACAGCCAAAAAAAAAAAAAAGATACGTCTAAAGAAAAAAAAATTTATACCTTTTTTTTTTTGCTTTTGAAGGCAATCTTTATTGTTTTTCCTGTGTATAAAAGTGATACATGCTTGTAAAAAATGAAAGGGCAAATAAATTAATTTAGATATGCCGTATCTTTTTTAAGAGCAAGGTATCGGGAGTTCCCCTATGGCTCAGCAGTTTATGGATCCAGCGTTGTTACTGCTATGGCAAGGTTTCAATCCCTGGTCTAAGAACTTCTGCATGCGGTCGGTACAGCCAAAAAAGAGGAAGAAGAAAGAACAAGGTATCATAGCTCTAGCGAACCCCCCCTCCCCCAATTTATTTAACTTTCCTTTTGAGGTCGACAGTGGAGATTTTTTCCTCCACATAGGTCCCACATAATAATTGTCTATACCTAGAAAGAAAACTGACTTTTCTTGATGCTGTTGAGTACTGAATGCTTTCTTTCAATATACTTTATCTTGGTTATATATATACACACACACACACACACACACACACACAAGCTATTTACTTTCCTGTGTTATTTTTTAAACTGGTGATTCCTCATTTTATACTGAATCAAATGGAAAATTTTTTCTTTTTCTTTTTTTGTCTTTTTGCCTTATCTGGGGCCACACCCGTGGTATATGGAGGCTCCCAGGCTAGGGGTCTAACAGGAGCTGTAGCTGCCGACCTTCGCCACAGCCACAGCAACTTGGGATCCGAGCCACGTCTGCAACCTACACCACAGCTCACGGCAATGCCGGATCCTTAACCCACTAAGCGAGGCCAGAGATTGAACCTGCAACCTCATGGTTCCTAGTCAGATTTGTTAACCACTGAGCCACGACAGGAACTCCAAGATTTGTTTTCCTTGTGAAGACTCTGCCATATTCATTTCCCCCTTAGGGTTTTTCACCCTAAAGTAATCTGAGGATACTTAATTCAATTCAGCATTAACCTTCGCAGTTTTCTACATCCTTCTTATTAGGATTTTCCTTCACTATGGACACTCTGATGCTGACTAAGTTGGAAACCAAATCTGAAGGCTTTTCCACATACATTACACACATAAGGTTTCTTCCACGTATGGACAGTCTGATGTATAATACAGTCAGAACTATAGCTGAAGCCTTTGCCACACTCCACACATCTGAACGGTTTCTCTCCAGTGTGGCTTCTCTGATGCCGAATTAAATGGGCATTAACATGGAAGGCTTTTCCACACTCCTTACATTGAAAGGGTTTCTCTCCAGTATGGATTCTCTGATGCACAATATAGTCAGAACTACAGCTAAATGCTTTCTCACATTCCATGCATTTGAAAGGTTTCTCCCCAGTGTGTATTCTCTGGTGCCTAGTTAGTTTGGCATTGATGCTGAATGCTTTCCCACATTCCTTACATTGATAAGGCTTTTCTCCAGTGTGGATTCGGTGATGATCAAGTAGGTTCCTCCTAGAAGTAAAGCATTTCCCACACTCATTACATTCAAAGGGTTTCTCCCCAGTGTGAATCCTCTGATGCTGCATTAGTTTTGCATTAACATTGAAGGCCTTTCCACATTCATTACACTCATATGGCTTCTCCCCAGTGTGGATTCTCAAATGTTGCCGAAGCTGGGCATTACACCGGAAGGCTTTCCCACATTCTTTACACTCATAGGGTTTCTCACCTGTGTGGATTCTCTGGTGCTGGATTAACTTACCTTTGACACTAAAGGCTTTTCCACATTCATTACACACATAGGGTTTCTCCCCTGTGTGAATTCTTTGATGCTGAATGAGTTTTGCATTATTACTAAAGGCTTTTCCACACTCCTTACACTGATAAGGCCTCACTCCAGTGTGGATGCTCTGATGCTGCCTAAGCTGGGAGCTGCACCTGAAGCCTTTCCCACACTCATTACATTCATAAGGTTTCTCTCCAGTGTGGATTCTCTGATGTTGAATTAATTTTGCATTAACATTGAAAGCTTTCCCGCAGTCATTACATGCATAAGGTTTCTCTCCAGTATGGACTCTCTGATGTGTGATATATGCAGAACTGCAGCTAAAACCATTCCCACACTCCTTGCACTGATAGGGCTTCTCTCCTGTATGGATTCTCTGATGCCTACTCAGACTCCCATTAACACTGAAGGCTTTACCACACACCTTGCACTGGTACGGCTTCTCCCCACTGTGGATTGTCTGATGTGTGATGTAATGGGAACTATAACTGAAGCTTTTCCCACACTGCACACATTTGAAGGGCTTCTCCCCACTGTGAAGTCTTTGATGACAAATTAATTTTGCATTACCACTAAAGACTTTGCCACACTCCTTACACTGATAGGGCTTTTCCCTATATTGATCCTGATTAAGCTGAGAGTTACTCCTAAAGGTTTCCACTAACTTTTCACACTTGAAAGGTCTTTCCCTAGAATTAATTATTTCATGCTGCATAAGTTTTGTGTCAAAGATGAAGGTTTTCTTCAATCCTAAACACTCAGGGGGTTGCTCCCCAGTAGAGATGGTATGACACTGATTCAAATTTGGACTCTGAATAAAGAAACACTCTTCCATGGGGCCTGTATTGTCTTCAACTGTCCCATCAACACTGCTGTTTTCTTTCTTCATACTTCCTACTGAGTGGACTTCCTGGTGTTTCTCTAGAATACAGATTTCTGAAAAGTCTGTTTCCTGGGAAAAGTCCCTTTGAAGTTCAAATGATGCATCATATTTTTCTTCATACATTTCCTCTGTTAAATTATTGTCAGTCTGGATCTCAATATCTAGTATAAAAAACAAAACAGAAAATATCATGAAAGAACCATGTTAGAAAAAAAGAAAAAAAAAGGACTGTGACGGAAAGAATAAAGGTTCACAGAAATCAAGGGGCTCTTTAAAATCACTAGACTATATCTGAATGTAAGGTTAATCAAGAAGGTGGAATAACATGTAGCTGTTAGAAAATAAAATAAGGGATGGGAGGTTCCTTGTGAAACAGTAGGTTAAGGAGTGTCACTGCAGTGGTTTGGGTTGCTGCTATGGCATGGGTTTGATCTAGGGCCCAGGAACTGCCGTATGCTGTGGTGGAGGCCAAGAAAAAAAAAAAAGAAAAAAGAAAAGAAATAATTCTACCTGTGCTGACATGAAAAGATGTCAAAGATACACTGTTAAGTAGAAAAACAAGTTGAGAAATGGTATGCAGAATATCTTCCATTTGTGTAAAGGAAAGTAAAAAAGGCTGACAAACACAGACATATTTGAAAATGCCTAGAAAACTACTACAAGTACACACAAGAAACTGAGCAAATTGGCACAGCAAGTCTGAGAGATGTCCCCGCTAGTCCCACTTTCTACACTTCCTTTACTGTTATGAGCATATGCTGATATTACAAATTTAAAGTAATGATTTTAGAGGATCACCAGTCTCTAAACCAACAACTTAAAAGAAGGTTAAAAGTGACAGCAAGTGGAACAAAATTCTAGGTCTATAATACCAGATCACTCTTCTTTCCATCACACCATACTTTACTGCAGTCTGTAGTTTGTTTAAAAAAAGGGGAGGGGGGAATTCTTTAAGAAGGAAAAGGCACAGGATCCAACAACATGTGGCAACAAGAGATGACAGGTGCTAGCAGTACTAAGAAGCAAACGGGAACAGATCTTATTTCATAGAACTGAGACTCTAGGCTTTTGAAATTTTCTCCCTTTAACTTTTTTCTGTACTTCAGAAAGACTGTGTTTAGGCCCATTTAATCCCTTTGTTCCCATCTCTTTCCACCTGCTCCAGAACACTGTTGCATTCTCCTTGCCTTACCTTCTATCTCTTCCCTCAGTCCTAAAGTTGGTCACTCCCTAAAATTCCTTCCACAATCTCATTAGTCTTTCTATAATCTCCATAGTCCCAGTAGAACTAACGGCCTCTGCATTTGTTCATAAATTTCTTAAAAATGGCCCAAAATGCTGCATCTATTTTTTCATCACTCATCTCTCCTCAGCCACAGGTAATATGCCTCCTACCCCAGTACTGTTCACTATAATCGCCCTCAATGGACACAAATGACCTAGATTTCTCTAGCAACCATTTTAAACTACTGTTGTTCTTCTCCTGATTATAAAAATAATTCATCTGTAGTATGAAACGTAAAGAAAAGATTTCAAATTACTTGAAATACAAAACCTAACATCAGAAGATTAGCAGTAGTTTATATTTCCTGCTCAATCACTTTCCTAAAATCATACATGTACTATCTTTTCAAAAGTAAAATGTTTTTCTTCCTTAATAGTCATGATGACCATTTCCTTTCTTTTTTTCTTGTCTTTTTGCCTTTTCTAGGGCTGCACTTGCGGCGTATGGAAGTTCCCAGGCTAGGGGTCTAAATGGAGCTGTAGCCGCCAGCCTGCGTCACAGCCACAGCAACACGGGATCCGAGCAGCATCTGCGACCTATACCACAGCTCATGGCAAAGCCGGATCCTTAACCCACTGAATGAGGCCAGGGATCGAACCCGCAACCTCATGGTTCCTAGTCAGATTCGTTAACCACTGAGCCATGACGGGAACTCTATGATGATCATTTTCTAATGCATTTAGTTATCCTGTAAAAATTACTTTTTTTCTTTTTTTTTTCATTTTAGGGCCGCACCTGTGGTATATGGAAGTTCTCAGGCTATGGTTTAAATTAGAACTGCAGCTGCCAGACTATGCCACAGTCATGGCAAGACCAGATCCGTGCCACATGCCACATGTGCGACCTACACCACAGCTCACGTCAACACCCAATACTGAACACACTGAGGGAGGCCAGAGATCAAACCCACATCCTCATGGATACTAATTGGGTTCATTACCGCTGAGAAACAATGGGAATTCTTGTAAAAATATACTTTTTAACTGCAAAACAGTATTCCATCCTGCAGATATCTTAATTTACCATTCTCACTGTACTGAAAATTCAGATTGTGTCCAATATTTTGTTATTATATAAAATTATGATGATGGGAGTTCCTGTAGTGGCTCAGTGGTTAACGAATCCGACTAGGAATCATGAGGTTGTAGGTTCGATCCCTGGCCTTGCTCAGTGGTTTAAGGATCCAGTGTTGCCTTGAGCTGTGGCGAAGGCCGGCAGCTACAGCTCCTGTTAGACCCCTAGCCTGGGAACCTCTTTATGTTGCGGGTGCAGCCCTAGATAAGGCAAAAAAGACCAAAAAAAAAATTATGATGAACCTTTACACGTATGAATCTTCGTCTATATCTCTCTTTACTTTATTAGGACACTGCCCTAGAAGGGAATACCCAGGTTACCAAGTACAAACTTTTAAAAGGCTTGATATGTATTGCTAAAGTACTTTCTAGAAAGATGACCCATTTCATTCACCTCCAAAAGTCTATACCTGTTTTGCTGTACTTTCACCATCACTTACTATAATATCATTGTTCTGATAGGTGAAACATCTCTCATTGTTTTAATGTGCATTTCATTGTGTTTCTTTTCTTTTTTTTTGCTTTTTAGGGCTGCACTTGTGGCATATGGAAGTTCCCAGGTTAGGAGTTGAATCAGAGCTGCAGCCACTGTACGCCACAGTCACAGCAATGAGAATCTGAGCCACGTCTGCAACCTATAACACAGCTCGAGGCAACACCAAATCCCTGACCTAGTGAGCGAGGCCAGGGATGGAACCCGCATCATCATGGATACGAGTTGGATTTGTTTCCACTGCATCATACAGGAACTCCCTCAATGAGTTTCCACCACGGGTGAACATTTTTCCCACTGATTAAAATTTATACTTCTTGCAATCTAAATCAAACATACTTTAATTTAAAAATTATACTAAGAGTTAACTAATTATATTACTCAGTGTAATTAGTTAAATATTGGTATAATTAGTATAATAATTATACTAATAGTTAATAAAATTTAATAGTTAAAAAAATACTTTCTATGAGGATCCACTATTTATATTCTTTTTTTTTTTTTTAAACCACAGCCACATCAATGCCAGATCTGAGCCACATCTGAGACCTACTGAGACCTACACCACAGCTCACGGCAACCCAGATCCTTAACCCACTGAGCAAGGCTAGGGATTGAATCTGTGTCCTCACGGATACTAGTCAGATTCATTTTTGCTGACATGATAGGAATTCCTATTTATATTCTTGTGTGTTTGTTTGTTTGTTTTTTGGCTGCACTCAGGACATATGGAAGTTCCCGGGCCAGGGATCAAACCAGGAATCTTGCTGCAGCAGAGACAATGCCAGACCCTTAACATGATGCACCACAATGGGAACTCCATATATTCTTTTCTCCTTTTTTTTTTTTGGATAAGTTTTCATCAAAGGAAAACATACATACAGTAAAAAGGACAAATTTTACATTTACAGCTGAATTCTTTGTTTTTGTTTTTACAAAAGCCACATTTCTGAATTTGAAGCAGCACCACTAAGGTATAAATTTCTACATTACCAAAATCTTCAGTGATTTTTACCAAGTTTATGCAGTTGTGCAAGTATCACCTCACTCCAGTTTTAGAATGCTCCCATCACCCCCAAGTTTCTTTCTTCCAGTCATTTGCTGTTCCCATCTCCCAACCCTGGGCGATCACTGATCTGCTACATCAGTCTGTTTTACTTCTTCAAAATAAAACTGACTTGAATCCACAACGATAAGACAGTAATCCTGGGTCATCTTTCTCTTCCTACAGGAAGGTCTGGCAGAAATGTCCTGTAAGGAGCTGTCTAACCTAACCCTATTGCTCCTTCTCTCAACAGTGAGTGTAGTAAGGCATCACAGACCTCGCCAGTCAAAGAGAGACTGTCAAGGTCCTGACAAAGAAATATCAGAAGCCCCTAAAGCAGTTAAGGACTGTGAAGTCATTAGGATCTCAAGAAAATAGGACTCGATGCAAAAGTAACCTTTAATTAAATTAGCATGTTTTCCCAACAGGCAAACATGAATATTCTGGGTCCCCTGGCACAGAGCTTTCCTACCTCACTCACTTATATTCTGGGTCCCCTGGCACAGAGCTTTCCTACCTCACTCACTTATATTCTTTGCCAATTTCTCTACACCAGTGACCTTCTATCTACATATCCTATTGTGCAGCACATGCTGCTGGTTGTTTAACCAATATCCATTCTCTCTTCCTTACTAGCACATCCTCTGTTTTTTATGAAGTTGCAATAAGAACTGCAGCTAAAAACTACATTTTCCACCCTTTCCTGCAGTGGGGAGCCAGTTGACACAGTTCCAACCAGTGAGATTTAAGTTGTAGTCTCTAGGTAGGGCTTTCGAGAAAGTTTTCCTTCTAAATCAACTCTGCTGACATGGGTCTTGTGCCCTATGATTTTGCCTTCTGCCTGACTAGCATCGATTTGATTCCTTACCCTAATTAACCTACACACTGACTAGGTGAATGTTTCTATCCTCGGCTGAGATCACAATGGGATGTTCAAAGAATTCAGGACTCTTGCCTATAAAATGAAATCCAGACTTTTTGGTCTAAGAAGCTCCCAATATCACTTTCTTCTCCCTCTATCTGTCAAGCACTTTAAACTTTCCATTTCTAAAACATGTCTTCCTTGGTCAGTGAACATTTGATTGAACAGTTACAAGGAACAAAAAATCCACTGAAACCATTTTTTTTAAAAAGAGGATCTGGAGTTTCTGTCGTGGCTCAGAGGAAACAAAACCAACTAGTATCCATGAGGATTCGAGTTCAAGCCCTGGCCTCGCTTACCGGGCTGGGGATCCATGAGCTATGAGCTCTAGTGTAGGTCACAGACACAGCTCAGATCCTGAGTTGCTGTGGCTGTGGTATAGGCTGGTAGCTGTGGCTCTGATTGGACCCCTAGCTTGGGAACTTCCATATGCCTAGGGTATAGCCCTAAAAAAAAAAGAAAAAGAGAGAGAGAGAGAGAGAATTCATCAAAAGGATCCAAGAGAATCTTATGGACCCCAAGGCAGGAAGTAGAGCTGGGCCTCACAGAAAATGGGAAATCACCTGGCAGCTACTGTGAGTGAGCCAATGAGAACCTCACTATTTCAAGTGTGGTCTGGGAACCAGAAGCACTGGCATTACTTGGAACTTAACAAAAATGCAGGCTCTTGGCCCTGCCCCAAACTAACTGAATGACAATCTGTGTATCTCCAAGACACCCAGGTGATGCATTTGCTCATCTTTTGAGAAGCACCGAACTGACAGCATTACTTCCTCCCTTCCACCTACTTCCCACAGATTACTGTATACAGTTTTCTCAAAATTAATAATAATAAAACTTAATTTTTTTTCTTTTTGTGGCCGCAACTATGGGCACATGGAAGTTCCCAGGCTAGGGATCAAATCAGAGCTGCAGCTGGAGCCTATGCCACAGCCAGAGCAATACCAGATCTGAGCCACATCTATGACATATGCTACAGCTTGCAGCAGCAGTGGATCCTTAACCCACTGAGGGAGGCCAGGGATTGAATCTGCATCTTCATGGAGACTATGTTGGGTTCTTAACCCACTGAGCCAAAATGTTAACTCCTAATAACACTTAATTTAACTCAGCACACATTACAGGCCAGGCACTTGGTATATGTTATCTCATTTAATCATCAACCCACAAGACTAGCACCATTACCTAGTCTTTCACTATTATTATTCTTCCATTTTCAAGGATGAGAACACTGATACTTAGAGAATGCAAGTAAGTGACCTGCTCAAAGTCACACAGTAGGAAGTAGCACAGTTGGGACTGGACTTCAGAAAGTCTACTCCAAAGTCTGGTTAAAATGACTATTAGAGGAGTTCCATTCATGGCTTAGCAGTTAACAAACCCGACTAGCATCCATAAGGATGTGGGTTCGATCCCTGGCCTTGCTTAGTGGGTTAAGGATCTGGCGTTGCCATGAGCTGTGGTGTAGGTCACAGATATGGTTTGGATCCCGAGTTGCTGTGGCTCTGGTGTAGGCCAGCCGCTACAGCTCCAACTGGACCTCTAGCCTAGGAACCTCCATATTTTGAGGGTGCTGCCCTAAAAAGACAAAAATACAAAACAAACAAACAAACAAAAAGGCTGTTAATTCTGTATCCTTCACATCAAGTAGAGAGTGTTAGAAAATAGCAAGGACGCAAAAGAGTATTGAATCCATTCATTTTGTCTGAGAAAGGTAGAATTCCAAAATTAAGACTGAAAAGAATTACCAAGAGGGAGGGAATGGGATGGACTGGGAGTCTGGGGTTAATGGATGCAAACTATAGCATTTGGAGTGGATAAGCAATACGATCCTGCTGTATAGCACAGGGAACTATATATAGTCACTTGTGAGAGAACATGACAGAGGATAATGTGAGAAAGAGAATATATATATATACATACATATATATATATATATATATATATATATATATATGACTGGGTCACTTTGCTGTACAGCAGAAATTGACAGAACACTGTAAATCAACTATAGTAGAAAAAATAAAAATCTTAAGAAAAAAGACTGAAAAGAATGAGAATGAAGCATTTGAAAAAAGATCTGTTCTAGGAATAAGAAATAGCACACTATGAAAATAGAAAGGTCTCAATTGTACCTATCTCTAGAAATCATCAAAATTTATTTAAATGTTACTCCGTACAGTTGGCCAATACATGTGGCATGCCTATAAGTTGCTAAAGTTGACTTCCTTCCTAAAAAGCTAAACTCTGCAGCATAATGGGCAACATGTACCTCCCTTACCAGTCCAGAGGCCCTGGGGGCCTGGGCCTGTTCCAGAGGCCAGTGGAGATGGGCCCCCCAGTTCAACTCCTCCCTCCAGTTGTGTGATCACAGCAGGCTTGAGAAGAGGAAATCCTGTTTTGGGGAAAGGAAATAAGAAAGACAGGTGGATAATCTCCCATAGATCATTTCCTAAACTTCTTCTCAGTTTGTGTCAGCAATGGGGAGGGAAGGAAGGAATCCCAGGGGGTCCTTGCCTAAGAACTATGGGAAAGTTAGGGGGGTGGGCACGAAGGTATACGTGTAGTGAGGGGTGGGGGTGGGAGGAACAGGGTTGAGAAGATGTGGGAGAAGTTGGGAAGGGCCCAGCCTGAGACCTCGTGCAGGGGAAACAGTGAGACTCCGCCTAAAGGGATACCATTTTTTGTCCACGGCCTAAAACATTCAAAGGACACAGAGATCCTTGGAAAGACTCAAAAGATGCAGGTAGGAGAGGGAACCTGAAGGTAATGCTTAGAACAGGAAGTTACTTTCTTCTACGCCGTGCGCAAAACACAACCTCTATAGGATGGGTCAAGAGTGAGCACCAGTCCCAGCAAAGTTTCATATGGGGCCCCCAAGAGGGCTTGGGGTTCACCCTTCCTAGCAACTCCAGGTCTAGGCGAATGGGCATCAACCCCTGGGCTTCCTACTCAGTAAAGAATTACAAGAGGCCCCACCTGAACCAATAAAGGGGAAGGCTGCCAGGGAGCCCTAAGCAGCAGAGTCTGAGTCCCAGGGGGAGAGAGGCCTTACCCAGGGAGGCCACATTCCCATAATTCTCCAGCATCACATCCCTGTACAGGGCCCTCTGTGCAGGGGACAGGCCGTCCCACTCCGTCTGGGTGAAGTACACAGCCACGTCCTCGAAGGTCACCGACTTCTGAAACAACAGTTTCCTGCTGCCCTAGGGCCAATTCCATGGCTCAGGCCCTAAGTGAGGGGCAGAGGGCAGTATGAGGGCTTAGGGAGGGGCTTGTGGAGAACTCAAAATTAACAAGGGGAAGAGTTCAGAAAAACACCTGCAAAGTAAACCATGTAATACCTGTTTTCTCTCACAGCAGAGCAACTTCATGCCATATTTCACACTTACAAAGGATGACGTAAGTTGAGATGAAAGAAAAAACAATTACCATGACCAGGTACCCCTAATGCAACTGCTTTCTTTCAGTTACAGCACACCGACCTCATTGGCAGAAGCAGCTCCAGACCAGCCTACACGCTTTCCTATTCCCCACCTTGAGCTCTTACCTTCTGCATCCAGGATGACACACCTCGCCCTCACCCTCAAACCTGAAGGCACTCCCAAAGAACAGCCACGGCTTCCATCTCATCCAGCCCTCACTTGCTGCACGGTTTCTGCCATGGACCCCCAGGACAGGCTATACAGCCTCTGCTCCTGCATCTCCAGCCGAGGAAGCCCAGTGCCGCCCAGATAAGCTGGGGGCGCAGGAGCTGGAGGGTGGGGTGAGAGCAGGCAGCCCATTCTGCTTCCAAATGGGTCTTGATGAAAACCCAACATTTTCTGTTTCTCCCATTCAAGCCTCATCATGTCCAACTTCACTGTTTCCGAGAAGGTTTGGGCAAGAAGGGAAGCTGGCCATCGTTTGAGCTGTTCCTCTGCATCACTCCACTGTACAGTTAGCACGGACCCCGCCCCGCCCCCACTGGCAGCTGCCACCTCTGGCTCCCCTCATTCTGCCCATCTCCGCCTCAGGTAACAACCCTGGGAACACTGTCAGTGATCTGTCTCTCAGCTCCTCTCTGCCAGCGTCTGTCTTGCTTGAATGTATCAGCCTCCACCCATCAACAATTCTAGTCTACTTGTGGGTGTTTTTGTGAGTCACTCACTGTGTGACGTGGATAGTCAAATAACTCCTCTACACAAAATTAAAGGCCTTCACTGCTGGCCACCCCCTTTCTCCCACAAGTTGGCGCCTCCTCCTGAACTGAAACCTCAGCTACTATCACTGACTGCCACCCCCTCGTTAGCAACTCCTCGCCTTAATGAAGCCTCCATCACCTAGACCAATGGGACTCTCTCTGAGGTGGCCACTTTGCTTTCAAATATCCCATGAAAATGATTTCCTACATAACACATCATAAATCTGACCATGTTAACTTCATTTGCTCCACACGTGTCACAGGGCTGAACAGTGAAGACTCACACAATGACTGAGTGACCTTGGACAAATCACCCCACTCCCCTGTGCCTTTCATTTATAGCAGAATGAATACAACACAGCACCTATCTCCCAGGGTAGCTGTCAGGACTGAACGACCCTTGCAAGGTGCTCAGTATGCCTAGTAAGCCTCAAATGATCTCACTGGAGTTGCTGTGACTATGATTATTCCCAACCTGTAGTTCATGCAGGTCCATGAAGTCCCTGAAATCGTATGGAAAATGTGGTTCACATGATCCTTTTTCTGGGGAGAGGATCCAGGGCTCTTATCAGAGACCTAAAGTTTGCCCACTGCACCCCAAGCCTCTCCAGTCCCACAGGACTTCCTGTCTTCTTCCCCTCCATTGGCCCCATTCCTCTCATCTTCACCTTTCCCCGGAATCAGAGGCACGCTCATCTTCTATTTGGATCTAGTCCTGCTATTCCTCTTCATCTACACCCCCTCCCTGGAATTCTAGCTCTCTGCCATCCTCCCCCATTCATGGGCAGCTTCCCTGTCTCTCATTCACCAGACAGAGCCCTCTACCGGGGGAGCAAGGTACACTGGTGTGCACAAGACTACACTTCTGTCTTTCGGGTGCACCCTCCCACTGCCTTGACCTTGGCTGTCCTGGTCTCTGGCCTCCATCCCTCCACATCACCGCTCTTCCCACAAGCTCCATTCTGGCAGGCAGAAGCTCCAGCTCTCATCACAAGGCTCATCGGCTTCCCTTCCCAGTTTTCTTCAATGCGAAACTGCTCAGGAAGAGCTGAAGGACTCACGGCTCACCTGCAGCCAGGCTGTCAGGAGCATGGCTGCCATCACCTGGTCTCCCTCTCAGAGAAGCAGTGGAGCTGAGGAAAAACAGGGAGACAAGTGTGAGACAAGCCACCCCACCAGGAACAACACAGCCCCTTGCAGAAGAGCGAGACACAGGCAGCTAGCATCCACACAAAAGTGTAAGCAGGAGCTGCCATGGAAAGAAGGCAGTGATCTGTTCACTGGCTCTGTGCCCAGGGCTCCTCCCAGCCATGGCACTGATGCTCACTGCCAGGCACCCTAGCATTTTATAATCCTGACACATCATTCCCACAGAAGAGTGTATATAAGAAATGTAGGCAGAGCCTACAGGTTAATAAAACCAAGACTCATGTAGCAACAATTCAGTCCAAGGGACAGAACAGTCCCAAGACCTTGGACTTATTCCCTTCTTCTGAAGAAGCATCACCTTCTGTGCTACTGCCAGAGAAGCCAGGCTGGAGGGGCTGCAGGGAGTCAGGCCCCAAGAAGGCAGTGCCTGGAGAAGGGACAGCTGCCCCCTCCTATCCTGCCCAGCCTCGCACAGCTGAGTGTCCTCAGGAGTCCGGATACCTGTACAAGTGTTGGGAGGTCAGCCTCCTGCAGGGCCCAGGCTTACCTTGAGGAAGCTGGGCCACAAGAAGTATGAGGCTGGCTCCTCATGCCTTCCAACATTCTAAGGGCAAAGAAGCCAAGGCCTTAGCTGCCTGAGAGGGACGACCACTACAGCATCCAGAGTCCCATGACCCAGCACTCCTTGTCCATTATATTCAAAACCACAAAGACTGGTTATTTTCTGATTTTTACTGCTCCCAAAGTCAGTCTTGAAATTCTGTATTTTTCTAAAATACTGTGTCTTCCAGAATTTCAACTTGCAGGTAGTTTTGGAAAACATTGGCTCATGACTTTTTTCATTTCCTCCCTATCTGGAGGTCCTTTGCTTTCCCTACTTCTTCTTTTGAATACATATGCTTTAAAGACCCTATAGCTTTAGTTAATATTGGACTGATTACATCCCCCCAATATTTGTATGCTGAAGCCCTAAATTTCAGTGTGACTATATTTGGAGACAGGACTCATGAAAAGGTAATAAGGTTAAACAAGGTCATAATCTTATAGGGCTGGTGCCCTAAGAAGAGGAAGAAACTCCAGAGCTCTCTGTCTCTGCGGTGTGAGGACACAGTGAGAAGGCAGCCACCTGCACCTTGAGAACCCTCACCAAGAACTAAATTGTCTGGTATTCCCAGACTCCAGAACTGAGAGAAATAAATTTCTGCTGTTTAAGCCAGACAGTGTATGGTGTTTTGTTATGGTAGCCCAAGCAGCAAGCAGACTGATAAAAGTTAGGCTGAACCATGGTTTATCTACAGTTAATGTTGTTTGATTTTCAAAGAACCACCAGCCTATTTATTTAGAACACCACTCCCTTTTCTAATTGTTCTTAATTCATTAAGATCTGCTTTTTAAATCTGTCTCTTTAATTCTGTAGGAGACACCTTATGCACCTCCTCAAATCCTCCTGCCCACTCTTAGTCCAGTTCCAGAGGCTTTGACCAGCTTTGAGCAACTACAACCTACCAATGGGTCTACCCCACACAGGTCTGCCTCCTGCCCTGAGGCTTTTCGCCCTGCGTGGGACATCTGTGGGGTCCTGAAAGACAAGGGAGTCAATGCCTGTGAGGCCACCCTTGACCAACAGCAGACAGAAGTCAATGGATAAACATGTTCCCCTTTAGTCCCCCACAGTCATAAAATTCTAAGGCTCCTCAAAGATCCCGCAAGTCAGGGCACCAGTCACCTAAGGAGGGCCAGTCTGACAGCTCACCCTAATATAGGCTGTCCATCCTTCTCTGTTTGAAAAGACTCCTCTTGTCTTTCACCCTGCCCTGGGACTACATTCCCAAATAAACTGCCTGCACGCAAACCTCTGTCCTATGTTCTGCTTTGGAGGGAAGCTAGACTACGAAATACTTTTTTTCTACCTTCCCGAAGTTGCATGATTCATTCACCTATTTTCATTCTTTCCTGTGTGGCAGTCAAAACCTATAAATGTTCTACTGAATACATTATTAGCCACCTTCCAGAGACTTTTTGTATTTCAATCTTTTAATTACTATTTTATCTTTTTGCCTTTTCTAGGGCCACACCCACGGCATATGGAGGTTCCCGGGCTAGGTGTCTAATCGGCGCTGTAGCCACCAGCCTACACCACTTACAATGTTAAAACACAGCCAGCAACTATGTTTTGTCTCCGAACAAAAAACTGTTTAAGAGAGTCTGTTGTTAATTTCTTCTCTGGTTTTACTGCATGGTGTTTAGATAACTTGATCCGTTCACTTCCACCTTACAGATTTTTGAGTTTTTGTAGCTGTAGGGTCCATTTAAAAAATATTCTATGGGAGTCCCCGTCATGGCTCAGTGGTTAACGAATCCGACTAGGAACCATGAGGTTGCGGGTTCAATCCCTGGCCTCACTCAGTGGGTTGGGGATCCGGCGTCGCCGTAAGCTGTGGTGTAGGTTGCAGATATGGCTCGGATCCCGCACTGCTGTGGCTGTGGCACAGGCCAGCGGTGATAGCTCCAATTCGACCCCTAGTCTGGGAACCTCCATATGCCACGGGTGTGGCCCTAAAAAAAAAATGCTGTGGATGCTTAAAAAGAAAACACTCTACGATGGAAAAAATATAACCTATCTGAATCTAATTAATCAATTCTGCCAACTGTATTACATAATTTTTTTCTCTGTAACCCATGACTACGTTCACCTAACTAAACTGAGAGCAGTACAAAATGAACTATCACAAAACACTGAGACCATATTTATTATGGGCAAATCCTTTCAAATCTTTAAGAAATAAATAATTCTAACACAATTTAAACTGTAGCAGGAGGAGTTCCCTTCGTGGCTCAGTGGTTAACGAATCCGACTAAGAACCATGAGGTTGTGGGTTCAATCCCTGGCCTCACTCAGTGGGTTAAGGATCCGGCGTTGCCGTGAGCTGTGGTGTAGGTTGCAGATGTGGCTCGGATCCCGCGTTGCTGTGGCTGTGGCGAAGGCCGGCGGCTACAGCTCCTGTTAGACCCCTAGCCTGGGAACCTCCATATGCCCCGAGTGCGGCTCTAGATAAAAAGGCAAAAAGACAAAAAATAAAAAATAAATAAATAAACTGTAGCAGGAAACAGCAAAATAAGTTTCCAGTCCTTTTTAGCATGTTAGCACAACACTAATACAAATACTGCAGACCAGTCTCATTTATGAATACTGATGCAAAAATCCTCGATATTGAGGAACAGACTCCAGTAGTTCATTAACATGACATATGATGACTAAGAGGGATCATCCCATGAAAGCAAGTACAGTTCAGTATTACCATACAGATTGTACTTTTCCACATTAATAAATCAAAGAAAGATAACCATACTATCTCAGTGGATGCCAAACTTGTTTGATAAAATTCAGTATTCATTATTAAATTTTAACATTTATATCCTAGAAAAACTCATATGTAGGCGATAATACAACATTATTATCACCAGTATTTTAATAGCAAAAAAACTGGGAACAACTCATATCCACTGAGAACACACAAAGAAGCTTATTTACATATTTATAATGGAACGCTACTCGATAACAAAAATGAGTGATTCACAGCTACACACACAACATGGATGAATTTAGGAACATAATTATGAGATATGCAAGTCCCAGAGGCCTATAGATACCACGATGCCATCTTCATAAAGCTCAAAATTAATCACATTATTTGCAGATACATGTATATTTGATAAAAATTATTTTTAAAAATAGGTAAGGCCATGACTAACACAAAATTCAAGAGTTTTTAACCTCTGGGGGCAGGAAAGAGGGAGTTGGGTTGAGTTGGTGCACACACACAGCAGCAATGTTTTCCTTCTTAATAGTGTGTAGTGTTTAATGGATGCTCACATTACTTCTTTGCTTCATAAATGCCATGCTAGATGCAATCTTCTTAATAGAGAATTGACTATATATATCCAGGATGGGATGGGGTGATGGCCTCCAAAAAATATGAACAGCAACTGAGGCTAACTGTACCACAACATAAGCACACTGAAGTGATGGGAAAGAAAAGAACTAAGTAACTTTGGAAAACAGTACTTTAAACACTGTAAAGCTAAAAAGGCCTGTTACTCAAAGGCTCTTGAAGTTGCATGATTTTTTAATTTATTTTCTTTCTTTCCTATTTGGAAATCAAAACCTATTAAGGCCACAAATTTTGCCCTGAATACACTATCAACCACATTCCAAAGGTGTTTTTTTTTTAAAAACATAGTTCACGTTTTCATTCATAATTTATTGTATTTTTTAATAAACCTGCATTCATCAGGATATGAATGCGCAGTTCTGGAACTGTTTCGGGTGTATTCTAGGACTGAGCAAATCCGTACATTCTAGGATTGTAGAAATCATTCGCAGCTCATTGTCATCCCACAGCCCAAGAAAAGCCGACACCGCTCCAGGAAACAGTGTCCTCCAAACGTCGGCCTTCTTCTGCTCTCGGGTGGCCTGGAGGGGCCTTGCTTTTTCTGCTCCCCCACTGGCCCAGACTCACCACCCTGTGTCACGAGCCAGGGTGAGACATACTTGAAACGCAAACTAGTAAAAGCCCCTACACGACCTCTACACGTCAAGACACGTGGTACCACCTCAGGGCGCTTCACCCCTGCAAACATTCAACCCTCTGTCGGCTCCAACACGTTCCCAAAAGGCCAGTAACATCTTCCCCAAAGGTCTAAACGCTCAGAGCTTCATCATGGCCGTGACAGTAACCCAGACTTTGCCTTCCACAGGACGTAATCGCCACCAAATAGGAGTTGAGGAGAGGAGGAAGAGGACCCCAGACAGGGTAGACCAACCTCCACCCAAGGTCGAAAAGCATCCCAGCCGCGCCCAGAGTGTCGTAGCCAGGAACGTCCCCCGCCTCCCGCAGCCCCTCACTTACCTCCGCTGCTGACTGCTCTTAGGCGCTACCGGAAGTGCGTCACCAGGCCGCGGCGGAGCCTCTCTAGGAGCAGCGCCGCTCCCTCTCGGCGGTGCTCTGGCCCCGCCCCCTGCACGGAATCTCTGGTTCTCTGAGGCCCTACTCCCTGAGATCGTGAGCACTGGGCCCAAGCCCAGGGTGGCGCTGGAGATCTGTGTCATTTAGTAAAGCTGCCGGTGCGACCAGATGTGGGAGTCTCCAGACTGGATCTCACGCTGTCAAACCCCAAGGCCCCTTGCTGGAACAAATATTTCTTCATGAACACCTGTCATGAAACGCATAGACAGTGGCTTAGAAGAGCATAGACAAAGCAGAAATTGACAGAACATTGAAAATCACATTGAAAATCAACTATAATAGAAAAAATAAAAATCTAAACAAAATAAATAAGATCATAGACAACATAAACAAACTGCGTTTTTAAAAGTACTGCTATGGGAGTTCCCTGGTGGCCTAGTAGTTAGGACCAGGCACTCTCTGCCAGGCTTCAATCCCTGGTCTGAGAACTGAGGTCCTACATCAAGCTGCTACACACTGCGGTACCCCCTGACCCCCAAAAAAGTAATGTTATGTACTAACATTCATTTAGTAAATGTCATTGCTATGGCTTGGGTCATTGCTGTGGTTTGGGTTCGAGCTCTGGGCAGGGAACTTCAACAGGCCAAAGACTTGGCCCAAAAAAAAAAAAAAATACACCGAGTACATCTAAGTGAAAAAAAAACAAGCTGTAGATTCAGGTAATTTATAAAGTTTTTATAAATCTACATTTAATGTCTGGTCACTGCTGTGGCATGGGTATCTTGATCCCTGGCCCAGGAATTTACATTTGCCACGGGTGTGCCCCACACCCCCCAAAAAAACAACCAGGAGTTCCTGTTGTGGTGCAGGGGAAATAAACCCCACCAGTATCCATGTGGGTCAAGGATCAGGCGTTTCTGTGGCTGGCGAAGGCTGGCAGCTGTAGCTCCGATTCGACCCGTAGCCCGGGAACTTCCATATGCTGCAGTTACAGCCATAAAAAGCAAAAAACAAAACAGTGTTTATTGAATGCCTCCTATGTTCCAGGCCTTGTACTCTAGCGGGGGACAATGGTGTTAAACAAGAGAACTGCTACAATGACAACAGATCCTAAACTTGCTGTGCCACAGGGAAATCCCAACATTGGTTGTTGATGAGGTCCAAAGGGTTCAGCCTCAATTCCTGAGTAGAACCTTTATCTTTGTGCCACCAGAGGTAGGCTGTGTCTTATACCTAGGCTCATGACACTGACCAGGAGCTCTTCTCTGCTTTGCCCTGACCCTAATCATCAGTTGCCCAAGTTGAGTGCTTTACATAGCTCATCTCATTCAGATAGGAAACCAGTCTCGTGACTGAGCATAGTGAGTGAGCTGGGGATGACACTGCTCTTGGCAAGAAGTGCTGTTTTCACTTCTTCCTAAGCTCAGAAAGCAGATCTTTTGCTAGCAATGAAGCCTTGTCTAAATAAACAAAAAGGAATTAGACCACAGTGTCGCATATATGATGGTCCCAAATACTGGATCATAAACCATCTGTCTAATTTTATAGATAAAAAAATAAGTCCTTCTAAGTAACTATGAAGCTCCTACTCCTAAGAGTGCTGGGACAGGTGCAGGCCAAGTTACTAAGGCTCCACAGAAGGCCTGAAGAGGCAGCAACCACTCCTTGTCTGCCAACCTCTGTTCTTTCCTTTTATATGTAACAGAATCTCTAGCAATGCAAAGAGCCAGAGAAAATAACACGCTTTCCAGCCCACTTTATAGCTAAGTGTGAATATGTGACTACCTTGTGGCAAACAGGCTATAACAAAAAGCAATGCTGTGCCGTTAAAGGGAAGGGGCATGCGCTCCCTGGCCTCTCATCAAGGGAATGCTGACAGGGCTGTGAGCATTTTGGACCATGTGTGTAAGGACAGGGGGATGAAAGAGCAGCCAGGAAGAAGAGTCATGGAGCTGCTCTGTCAGCTCTAGCAGCCCATATCCTAAACAATAACCCTAGAAATGAGGCTAGTGGAAAATCACACGACATAACAGTAAACCACTTAGGTTGGCTCTCATAGTTCAGTGTTCTGGAAGTCCATCTCTAATGCTGGGCCTATAGCCACATTTCTTCACACTCAGCTCTAAGGCTTGTTCTTCCAGACCCTCTAGCCCTGCACTCCCAGAGATTCCCTAAAGCCCTTTCTCCCTGACTGCTGGGGAAACTGACGATCTTGTCATATTAGTCTCTTCTGGTGTTGCCAGTCTCAAGATGATAGGATAAAGATAGTTCTACCTGGTTCCTCTTGAAAAATGTGGGAAAATGATAAGAGCCTGGCTGGGGTTCATTCCGAGAGCTCAAGGATGTTTCAGTATTACAAAATCTTCCTTTACTGATATTGTGAATTAAATCAGTAGATCACTCAACTTACTGTGCAGAGAAATACAGTCACATGTCTGGCTTGATGCCAGGTCTCCAGGTCAACGGCACATGCCCCAGCTTAATGTGCCCAGCTTTACCTTGTGTGGAGAAGTCTTATTCAAAAAAGTAATGAAACAGCCAAAAATATTTAGGCTTAAGTTTAATAACATGTGTTAAAGACATAGTTGGAGAAAAATTCAAATACTCAGAGACTAAACCAACAAGAAAACTTGTACAAATGGAAAGGCACAGGTGATTTTTCAAGAGGAAAAATTTTCATCTTGGCTTAAACTATAACACCAATTTCAACCAATTTTTAAAAAGGAGAATTAAGTGGAAGGAATTGATCCACTCAAATAAAACCCCATTGGAGTTTGTCTTGGAACTGTGAAAATTACTCTAAAATTCACATAGGGAAAAGTAGATATACTTATAAGGTACTACCCAAACGTAAGAATGAAAAATGATTGAAAATTAAAGAATAGAAAAAAGATATGCCACAGAAGTACTAAGCTAAAGGAAAAAAATGGCACAGCAATATTACTATCTTACAGCAACTATTTTAAGACAAAATTATTAGGCAGGGCTCCCTCTCAGGCAATGTAGTGAATGCTATAAACTAGCATCTAGAAATTTTGGATAAGATATAATTTACAAGATCATTTTGAAAAATTAGCTGATAAGAAAGTATGGCCAAGTGCCAAAATTAACAAGAACTTAGCACTAATCAGTAAGTTCAAATCACTTACCAGCTAGCTTTTGAGGCAATATAATTTAGTGGAAATCAAACTGAGGAATCCTGGTTCCTTCACTGACCAGCTCTGGGACACTGGGAAATCACTTAGCTTTTCTGAAACTCATTCTTCTGAAAACTGGAGTAATAGTACCTAGTTGTAAATACTACATATTGTTTCACTTAAAATACCTACAATAGGACCTGGGGTCCAGTACTTGCTCAATTAACGTTAGCTTTTTTCTATCTCCACCTGAACTGTGAATCTGATCACCCTTATCTATTTTTCAGTAAAGGGATAAATAGTGAATCTGATCACCCTTATATATTTTTCAGTAAAGGGATAAATAGTGCATAAGTGTGTAACTATATTATTGCAATTAGGAGAAAGCAGTTATAGTGCCAAGCTCCTACAGAATTTTGTTTGGCCTGATTTTCATGAAAACTTGCTAACAACCAACTTCAGCAGCTTTTGCCATGGTGAAAGCGAATCCAATCCACTCTTTCTGAAAACCGGTTAATTACTGGGAGGGTAACAAGTGAGGAGAGGGTATAAGACGCTGCTTGTCTCCAAATGAATCCTGCATATATTCTCACACTTTTTCACTAATAGCTTGTTTCTTATACGTGCCTAGGCAGAACCCTGAGTAGTATTCTCTATATAGCACAATCAGGCATCAGATATTTGCTCCTAACTTGAAGGATGTTGGCTCCCAGAATAATACAGAGATACTGGGTCCCAAAACCAGAATTCCCAATGGAGTCTAATTATGAGTTTTGATGCTAAAGTCAACTAGAAGGAAAAGAATCCCAGCCCCGTACTGTCATAGCCTTCTGAAAGAGTGTTCTCTTTATGGGATTACAATTGTTAGGCACACGGGAGTTAAAAGTCTTGGGAAATTAGCAGAATCCACAGCAACATGGATTCAAGGAGTCCACTACAGAAGGAAATAGGTAAAGTGTGGTGCTGTCCAAGGTGCTAGCCCTGCCTCTATGTGATTTTGAGCTATCCAAGGTGCTGAGTCAGAACCCAAAAATTTGTTTTCCCACCTGGCAATGTTCCCTCTAAACACTGTCTCATTCCATCTTTCTTTGAATGCAACTAGCCATTATCTGGCACTTAGCACCGAGCCCCAGCTCATGCTTGCCTCTGTCTATCACCCTGCTTCAAAATCTAGAGAATTCCAAGTATAAAGATACACTGTGCACCTGGAGTTCCCCTTGTGGCACAGCGGAAATGAATCTGACTGGGAACAATGAGGTTGTGGGTTTGATCCCTGGCCTTGCTCAGTGGGTTAAGGATCCAGTGTTGCTGTGAGCTATGGTGTAGGTTGCAGACATGGCTTGGATCTGACATGCTATGGTCTAGGCTGGCAGCTCAGCAAATACAAACTGGAGAGAAACCCTTTGAGTGTAACGAGCGTGACAAAGGACTAAGATGGAAGGACTTCTCATCTTAGTCAGCATCAGTGTATTCACACAGGGGAAAAATCTTATTCTTGTAAAATATGTGGGCAAGCTTTCAATTTTCAAACAAAACTAACTCGGCACCAGAAAGTCCACAGCAAGGAGAAACCCTTTGACTGTATAGATTGTGGAAAAGCCTTTAGTGCTCAGGATCAATTAAAAAGGCATCTAATAAAACATATACAAGAGATGTCCTATGTTTGTGATGAGTGTGGAAAAGTCTTCACCAGCAGAAGAAATCTGCATCAACATCAAAGAGTCCATACTAGAGAGAAACCCTATGAGTGTGTCAATAATGAAAAAACCTTTAAGACTTTCCACACTCGTTACACTCATAGGGTTTCTCCCCAAGGTAGATTCTCTGGTGTTTAACAAACTCAGAACTACTGCTGAAATCATTTCCACACTGCTTGCAGAGATAGGGTCTGTCCCACTGTGGATCCACTGATACCTGATCAGGAGCTAGGTTATGGCAAGAAAAGCAGGGAAAAAAGAAAACCAAAGAGGCCATCACTCCCAGAGGTTAACTGCAGGTCAACAGATAACGAGTAAACAACTTAAAATGGTGGCAACTGCTGTCCTGTCATCAGACTCTCACCTCAAACATGCAGAAAATACTATCCTAGACTCTCTGCCTGCTTGTAAATGGAAGAACACAGTTTACTGAGATATGCCAAGACTTCAGGGTATTTCTTCTCATATTAGCAAAAAGGAGACAAACAGCCGCCTATAAAATGGCATTCGTGTGCCTAACGACTGGATGATGTCTTATCTAAGTTAAAGCCTATTTTATATAAAACGTTGGACTAATTTTGTTTTAACATTAACTTGGGTTATCTAGGATTCATCTGCTAGGTATTCAAATTCATCCTTAGGATGTGAGTTAAATGAGCAAGGACCCTCAAAAGAAGAGCAGTGGGAAAGGAGAGATCTGAGATAAAGTAAACAGGGTAACTAACAAATTGAAAAACTGTGATCAAGACAACTGAGAACCTAGGATCTATTCTTAAACCCAGCATCTTTCTTTCTTGCTACTAGGGTATTCCATGTTATAAAATCAGGACTGAGCAAGCAACAGCTAAAAACTTTATTTTCCATACTCCACCATTCACCTTGATCGGGAGCTCCCCAGTTCCCCCAATCATTACATCCCTATCCTGAATTGAACCCCCACCCCTTCCTAGTTCTCCTGTCACTGTCACCTCTTTTCTGCAGAAAAAACAAAAAGGTGTCCAGATGAAGTGCCCTCAACTTCTTTCCCTCCCATTTCCACATCCTCCCATCCCAAGCTGCCCTCTCAAGTCTCACACTCCCCGTCATTCCTGAGGCCATGCCCTCCCACTTTCCCTGGAGTGCTGCACCGTCCTTTCTCTTCACTTTCAACCTCCTTTTCAATACATTTCATATCCATTTTTTTCTCATAGTAGTGTTTTCCAAAATAACACTCACTAGTTGTGAAACTGAGGAGTCAATTTTTGTACAATCGAATATGTCTATGTCAGAATAGAACAGAATGGAAAAGAACAGAATAGGATTCACATACACTGCAATGCTAAGGGTAAATTCTGTTTCCTGACACTCCAGTTTCAGAGTACATATGAGTATTTAGGGTTTTGATGCAAAATGTAATACCTAATGAGGCTCATAATTAAATGAAAAAACTTTGAGGAGTTCCCATTGTGGCTCAGCAGGTTATGAATCCAACAAGTATCCCTGCAGATGTAGGTTCGATCCCTGGCCTCACTCAATGGGTTAAGGATCCGGTGTTGCTGAGAAATGTGGTATAGGTCACGGATGTGGCTCAGACCAGAGCTGCTGTGTAGGCCGGCAGCTGCAGTTCTGATTCAACATCTAGCCTGAGAACTTCCATATGCTACAGGTATGGCTCTAAGAAGCAAAAAAAAGCTGGGGAGTTCTCTTGGGCACAGTGGGTTAAGGATCCAGCATTGTCAGTGCAGAGGATCAGAGTGCTCTTCTGTGGCATGGGTTCAATTCCTGGCCATGTGCCAAGGGTGTGACCAAACCAAAAAAGTCTGAAAAACACTTGCTACCATTTACTGTATTTTCTTTTATTTCTAAACTTATCAAAATAAGAGGCTACAGTACCACCTCAGCTTTGTCATCTCCCAATAATTCCTTCGCTGCAAACCATATACCCTGAAATTCCCACCCTTGGCTTCAGTTTTCCTGTTCCCTGGTGGCAGCCCTCCCCCAAGGACCTAACTAATCTACCTTCTCTTCCCTCTCTCACTGCAACTAAGTATTCCTTAACAGTTAAGACACAGCTCTCCATTTCTCTCCCTGGGGGTCATGTCAACTAAAACTCTGGTAGAATACACTTGCATCTATACATATAGATCTGACATTTATCTCAAACTCTGTACCTAGCTTCCCAATGGCCAGCTCTAGCCATCCACTTCTTCTTCTTCTTCTTCTTCTTTTTATTTGCTTTTTTTGTGTCCACACATGCAGCATACGGAAGTTCCCAGACTAGGTGTTGAACTGGAGCCGCAGGTGTTGGCCTTCGCCAGAGCCACAGCAACGCGGGACCTGAGCCGCGTCTGCAACCTACACCACAGCTCATGGCAATACCAGATCCTTAACCCACTGAGCAAGGCCAGGGATGGAACCTGCAGCCTCATGGATACTAGTTGGGCTTCTTACAACTGAGCCACAATGGGAACTCCTATGAGACGTATTAATTGGAAAGAAGAGTTAAGATTGCTAGAGATGGTTTCATATTTTACAGATCAGGAAAAATCATCTATTTTATTTAAATACTTCCCAAAATAGTTCATGTGAAAATAAACTGTTTTGTGAAGCCCTGTAGCTGTTGTTCCAAAACCTCACTTACCCTTATGGATGCATCTGGTCCCCTGAGCAGGGCGATCTTCCTGTATCTCTAGGCCCCAAGGCAATATCCTCTTTTCAGAAGTGAAATCAGTGCAGGTTTTGGAAGTGGGTATCCTGAAAAAGGGAAGAGAACGGCAACTTTCAGCCCCGTGTCTGTTGTATCATAAGAAGGAAAAGCTCAAGAGTTTCAGTAAGAACAGAATAGATCCTCAGGACGGGGGAAAGCCAAGGAGATTTTTGCTCAAGTGGAAACTGAGCATTTGTGACCTCTTACTAAAACAACACTAGGAGCTGTAAGTTAGTGATCCTACAGGACGTATGCAAACACAGGGAAGGGTCACATGGGGAGACAGCAACAGACTGAGAACTCATCAGGCAACGGACACTACTTATTTCTTGCTGTGCAGAGCCCCAGGGAGGATGGATCGTACTTTAACCAGGGGACAGAAATTCCCTAAATTGGGAACACACTGACCCAAGACTTGTCCCTACCCAGCAACCTTTGAAGTGGGTCATTTGGTCTCGGTCCCAGAACCACCAGTGGAGGGTACAGAGGTGACGCCTCCATTTCCACATCCACCCTCAGCTGATAAGGAAAACAGGAAGGACATGAGAAAGTATAGATCTGAGTCCCAGGAGAAAAGTGGCCTTACGCAAGCATGTCAAGTTCCCATAAACCTCCAGCACCACACTTCTGTACGGGGCCCTCTGTGCAGGAGAAAGGCCAGCCCACTCTTCCCCGGGGAAAGTACACAGCCATGTCCTCAAAGGTCACCACCTCCTAAAACAAGAGGTTTGAGGCCCTAGAGCCAATTCTCTGGCTCAGGGCCGGAGTGTGGGACACAGGGGACAGTATGAGGGAGGGGTCTTATTAAGGATGAGTAATGAAAAGGTGAAAGAACTGAGTGTTAAATAACCATTGCTACAACCGAAAATCTGGAACTCCTCTTACTACTAGAAGAGTTTCCATTTGGACACAAAACTTAGTGTCATAAACCACAACATAACAGTGAGTTCCTATTGTGGTGCAGCGGAAACAAATCTGACTAGTATCCATGAGGATGTGGGTTCGATCCCTGGCCTCACTCAGTGGGTAAAGGACCCGGCGTTGCTGTGAGCTGTGGCGTAGGCTGGCAGCTATAGATTGGATTCAACCCCTAGCCTGGGAACTTCCATATGCTGTGGGTGCAGCCCTAAAAAAATAAAACAAAACAAAACAAAAACATGACACAAGATTTTGAAAACACTGGAAAGTCTCCCATAATATCCCTAGAGCAAAATCTCTGGTTTTGTAAAACTTTCAGCTTTTTATTGTTGTACTGCATAAACAATTAACTTCAATCTGTCTGGACACCCACCCACTCAGAGGTGGCATCTCAGGACCCTTCATTGCCCCCAGTGCCCAGTTAATGCATCTGTTCCCCACATGAGCCCATTCTGTCCCAAACCTCAAGTCCACATGACAGGAAGAGAGTCACAGTTTGCCCTGATGACTGGTCTCATCCAACCCTCTTCTGTTGTTTGAAGAGAGCATTAAGCAGCCTGTGCTCAAGAACGTCCAACAGAGAGCTCAGAGCCACCTGGGGAGTCTATTCTGCTTCCTGGTAGTTTTCCTGGGAGGATATGCTTCAGAATCAAATTGCTGCCAGGTAGTTCTTTTTTTCTTCTTTTTAGGGCTTCACCTGAGGCATAGGGAAGTTCCAGGGCTAAGAATCAAACTGGGAGTTCCTTTCATGGCTCAGTGGTTAAGGAATCCGACTAAGAACCATTAGGTTGCGGGTTCGATCCCTGGCCTTGCTCAGTGGGTTAAGGATCCGGCGTTGCCGTGAGCTGTGGTGTAGGTCGCAGACGTGGCTCGGATCCCGTGTTGCTGTGGCTGTGGCGAAGGCTGGCGACTACAGCTCCTGTTAGACCCCTAGCCTGGGAACCTCCATATGCCACAGGTGCGGCTCTACATAAAGGCAAAAAGACAAAAAAAAAAAAAAAAGAATCAAACTGGAGCTACAGCTGCAAGTCTACACCACAGCCACAGCCACAATGGATCTAAGTTACATCTGTGACCTACACCACAGCTGTGGCAACCCCAGGTCCTTAACTCACTGAGCAAGGCCAGGGATAGAAACTTTATCCTCACAGACACTATGTTACGTTCCTAACCCACTGAGCCAGCACAGGAACTCCTGGGTAGTTCTTTTAACTGCTTTTCTTCATAACTCCAAGACAGTCTGTAATTGTTTCTGCCAACGAAGGTTCGTGTTTTTTCAACCGCCACACTTTCCGTCCCTTGAGGGTCCCACTGTGCCTTCCCAGAAAGCTCCAGCACCTGGTTTAGAACTCCTGTTCATTTCTCAGTCGCTGGTATCACACTTGGTTACCCGAATGCGCAGTGACTATCCTTCCACTTTCCAACTCCTCAACCGATTCTACAGGTTTCCCAGCGCTGCCTCGGACTCCCTGGGGACCCAAAACATCTGATCCGCCATCTAACATCAAATGCATCCCCGGGCCTTCCTTTCCACCACCAAACTGAATCTATTTTTAATACACATACACTAACTGGCACAGTGAGTGAATGACAGTGTTTTTTCCCATCCTGGTTAATAGTACTGATTTCAAGTGAAGTAAATCAGACAGAGAAAGACAAATATCATATGAGATCACTAATATGTGGAATCTAATAAGAAATGATACAAAAGAACTTATTCACAAAATAGAATCAGACTCAGATTTTGAAACCAAAGTTTGGGTTACCAAAGGGGAAACGTGAGGGGGAGGGAGGGATTGGGAGGTTGAGACTGGCACATATAAACTATGGTATACAAAATCGTACAGCACTGGAACCATATCTGTCACTTATGATGGAGCATGATGGAGGGTAATGTGAGAAAAAGAATGTATATATGTATGTGTGACTGGGTACAGTAGAAAATTGCTGTACAGTAGAAAATTGACAGAACACTGTAAACCAACTATAATGGAAAAAATAAAAATCATTTAAAAAAATCAATCAGTAACAAAGATCTACTATGCAGTAGTTTGAGAAAATCGACTCAGTACTCTGTGATGGCCTATATGGGGAAAGAATCTGAAAAAGATATATATGTATAGGCATAACTGAATCACTCTGCTGTACACCTGAAACTAATGCAACATTGTAAGTCACCTATACTCCAATATAATTTTTAGAAAAATTTTAAAATGAAGTCTGGAGTTTCCGTTGTGGCTCTGTGGGCTAAGAACACCACTAGTATCCATAAGAATGTGGGCCTGATCCCTTTTAAAAATAAAATTTTACTGAGAAATATAAAAAGTTAAAAAAATAGCCAGGGGGGAGGGAGTGGAATGGACGGGGAGTTTGGGGTTGGTGGATAGAAACTGTAACATTTGGAATGGGTGAGCAATGAATGGGCTCCCACTGTTAGAGCACAGGGAACTGTGTGTGACTGGGTCATTCTGCTGTTCAACAGAAAATGAAGCAACATTGTAAATCAACTACAATTTAAAAACTCAGAAAAAAACAGAAATATGTTTTTGGATGAAAAATACGTATCCTCTCATTCAGTCTCCACAATAATCCTTTGAACCTTTTCTTTTTCCCAGATAAGAAAACGAGTCTAAGAAAATAATTTTCTCTACCAAGGTCACGCAGCCAGTGGATGGATGAACTTGGAACCTAAACCAGATATGCCAGATTCCAAAGTCCATCCTTTTAATAACTACAACAAATTGCTTCCAATTGTAATCCCAACAGAATTTTTTTTTAGAACTAAATAAAGTGATTCTAAGGCTATTATTAAGAATAGGTAGAAACAGCCCCCCCAAAAAATCAGAAAAAGAATCTTAAAGTTTCCTTTTCTTGGACCTTATGGCAGGCATATTTTTTTGTTCATCACTCCATTCTAGGACCCAGTGAAAGCCAAAAACCAATTAGCAAAGGACATGAAAAGGCCACTTCAACATACTAAAATGTTCAGGTTATTACTTTAATTATATCATCCCCTAGAGACACTGAATTCTTGTTAAGCAGTCATATTCTACCAAAAAGCCAGCATCTTCCCAAAAGAAACTCACCGCATACTGCAATTTCCTGCTAGCCTCATCTTATGCCATCCTCTCCTTTCTCTTAATTTAGCCACATTGGTCTCCCTTCAGTTTCTCTACTATACTAATTCAGGACCTTTGTACTGGCTGTTTCCTCTGCATGAGTCACTCTTCTCCAACCTTAGAATTTGTGTCCCTGATGTTATCTGCTGCAGAACTCTCCAGCAGCCTGGCCTTTCTTCATCTAGATAATGCCAGTTCACCCTTCAGATCCTGGCCTGTCTCTAGACACCAGATGAGGGCCCCAGGTTACACCGTCCACTAGCACTGCAGTCTCTTTCTTGCATACAATCTCCTCTAGTTTGGATTATACACCTGTGTTTTCTTCATCCTACAAACATGTATTACTCACAGGCTTATTTCATTCCAGGCCAAGTGTGAGGCACAAGAGATACAGTGGAGAAAGGTGTGATCCCTCTCATCATGGAGTCTACTTTATTTATTTATTTATTTATTTATTTATTTTGGTCTTTCTGCCTTTATGTAGAGCCGCACCCATGGCATATGGAGGTTCCCAGGCTAGGGGTCTAACAGGAGCTGTAGCTGCCGGTCTACACCACAGCCACAGCAACGTGGGATCCAAGCCACGTCTGCAACCTTCACCACAGCTCACGGCAACACCGGATCCTTAACCCACTGAGCAAGGCCAGGGATCGAACCCGCAACCTCATGGTTCTTAGTCGGATTCGTTAACCACTGAGCCACGAAGGGAACTCCATGGAGTCTACTTTAGACTAAAGGAAACACATGTATCAATCAAAGATTCTCTCAATTAGCTTTAAGGCCACAATTGTGATTAGTGGGGGGTGGCAATTTATGCTAGCCGGGAAGCTTAAGAATAGGAATTAACTAGATCAAAAGGAAAATCTTAACAAAAGTAACATATGCAAATACATGTCCTAGAAATGAAAGTCCAAGAGGACTGTAGCTAAGCCAAGGGGAGTTTGAAGATGAAGATGAAGAAGGTTTAAGAGACCAAGTCACGCAGAGCCTCGTGCAAGTCAAGGACTCCATCTTCAACGTAAAAGCAACTACTGGTTAGGATTAGGGTTAGGGTTAGGTGGACTGAAATGATCACACTGGATTAATAGCTGACTTTCCATTTAACTGAAAGCTCCCTGAGAGAGGGGCCTAAGGCAGTTTCATTCGCAGGTACATCTTGGGAACCTAGAACAGCAGCTGGCATTTAACTGCTCGGGAAGTAGTCGCTGGCCCAGTGGGCAGGGGAGGTTATGGCCCCGTTGGGTCAAAAGGCGTGTTCTTTCCATCCACAGCCCCATTTCTCCGGGCGGCCCGGCGGGCTGGGGCGGAGACACCGAGGGCGAGGGCGGGCGGCACTGGCCCGAAGTCTGCCCTCGCTCCGGACCGGCAGCACCGCCGGACTCCTCCCACCGCGGCATCAGGGACAAGGCGACAGCTTTTTCCAGGTGTGAAAAGTGTGTTCCCAGTAGGTTCAGGAACCCCCAAAACTCACCTAAGGGAAGGCGCACTACGTCGGCTACAACGCCCAGGCCTCGCGTGCTTCCTCTCTAGAAAGCCGAAGCCCGCGTCTCCGTGGTCTCTGGCTTTCTTCCGGAGCTGGCCTTTCTTAACCTGGGACCTCAAATAGAAAAAGCTCATTGTTTAAGCTAATCTCTAATGGAAACTCTGCATTTTCTTCAGTTATGTGTTGACAAAAACCACAATAGTATCAGTAGTGCCTGTGACTTTGTCAGCAATAGAAATCACAGATGTTTTCCTCTCACATTACAATTGAAGTTACAGTGGTACTTAAATTTCATGCACAGTCATTTCTGCCTTGGCTGACAAAAAAGTAGTTAAACCAAATGTTCTCCTGCAGTATCTATAGTGACTTACGATTTGGTGTGATTATCTCATTGCAGCTGCAAACATACTTGATGATGAGAGACAAAATGCCTTCATTCTAAGACTGGCAACAAGGCAGGCATATGCATTCTTCCCACTACTATTCAGCATCACACTGGGAGTCCTAGCAAGTGCAGAACGGCCAGAAAAAGAAATAAATGGCATAAAGGTTGGAAGTAAAGAAATAAAACTGTTATTATTTGCAAAGGATGTGACTGTCCACATAAAAAAATCCCAAAGAATCTAAAAAACTTGTAGAACTAACAAGTGAGCTTAGCAAGGTCACAGAGTTAAAGTCAAGGGGCAAAAAGATCAATTGTTGGAAAGCAAAATTTCCAGCAATAAAATTTCCTATAACTTTAATATTAAAAAAAAAGTATCATTTACAGCAGCACAAAATCCAACAAAATATTTAGGTATAAACCTAACAAAATATGTTCAATATATGCATGCTGAAAACTATAAAATGATAAAAAAAAGTTGAAATACCTAATAAATCGAGATACTGTGTTCTGAAAAACTCATCATTAAGATGTCAATTATCTACCCAAATGCTGTATACATTCAAAGCAATCCAATCAAAATCCCAGCAAGACCTTTTGTAGAAATCCATAAGCTGGTTCAATTGCATGCCAATCATTTCACAGAGCTGATAAAAAGCAGTAGAGAAATAAATTATACTGGAACATTTGGATAACCCATTAGGAAAATAAAATAAGATTTTTATTTCACACCATCACTAAAATAAGTTCCAGGTGGGTGAAAAATCTAATTGCCACAAATCTACAACTTTGATGAGAAAGTATGGGCAGTGTTTCTATAAATGTGCTTCATCATGTTTGTCCCCGTATCTGATGTGCGAACCCTGTGAAGGATACCTCAACGTGGGGCTGCTCAAGCTACACCCAGCACTCCCAGGAGACGGACATGGCGCCCTCAGAGGCATCTCATGTGGCCTCCCTGTACATGTTTTTACCCCCTTGCCACCTACCTTGCCCAGCGGCACTGATTAGCTCTTCACATTCCGAGTTTTCCATGACTGCACCTCCTACCCTCCTGCAAGCCAAGGAGAGAATACAGAGCAAACCTGCTACCACCTTGATTTTGGACTTCCAAACTCCCGATCTGTGAGAAAACAAATTTCTGTTGTTAAGCCTCACAGGCTGCGGTATTTTGTTATGGCAGTACGTGCAAACCACCTCAGAATGCTGGGTAGCGTCAGAGTCTGCTGGTTGCCTACACAAACATCCATTTGTCCCTCTTATTTAGTAACAGAAAACTGAATTATGGGTTGGCACCTTACCTCTTTGCCAAAGGGCATTTCTTGCCACCCTTGTAAGTCTGTGGCTCTTCCAGGACTAAGTTCTGCACAATGAAGTGGACGTGTTTTCAGTACTGATAGGACATTTCCTTGAAAGGAAGGTGACATGCTCTTCTTCCTTTCCTCCATCCTGCATCCTGGAATGGCTGGAGCTCTAGCCGTTGCTTCAGATCATGAGGATATTGCCACGTCTAACGGATGGCAGGTGGCTGGTGAACTGAAAGGAGACAGGATTCCCTCTGACGTTGTGCAGCTGCCTATCTCCACGTCTCTGTTTAAAATTGGAAAAATCAACACTTGTCTTATTTTAAGCTCTATTAGTTTGGATTTTCAGTTATATGCAGTTGGACCTAACCAAGCCTGATTCAAAGACAGTTTACTCAGTTGGAGGGGGCCTCCAGCAGTGGTACCTAGGTCCCATATGGATAATCCACTATACACTGAATTCCAGGAAGATGGAGCTATTCCTGTGCCTCAGAGATGAATGGCAGCTCGGGGTCCAGCTCTCTGGCTCAGGCAATTACTATAAAGGTACTACTTTCAAATTGTTGTAGCAGCAAAAATGTCAAGGCCACACAGCCACTAAGTCTTAATGGCGAATCTAGGAACCAGGTCCTTTGTCTCCTGGAGCTGTATTTTCTCTTTCCTGCTTTCTTAGTTCCTTCCTTCCTTTCTTCCCTCCCTTCCTTCTTTCCTTCCTTCATTTTTTGCTTTTTAGGGCCACACCCGCGGCATGTGGAAGTTCTCAGGCTAGGGGTCAAATCAGGACTACACCTACCATTCTACACCACAGCAACACCAGATCCAGGCTGCATCTACGATCTACACCACAGCTCATGGCAACACCGTATCTTACCCCACTAAGCGAAGCCAGAGATCAAACCTGAGTCCTTGTGGATACTAGTTGATTTTGTTCCTGCTGAGCCACAACGGGAACTCCCTCAACGTAGTTTTAAATTGCATTCTCCTGATGGCTATTGACGTTGAGCATCTTTTCACATGCTTATGTGCCATCTGTATATCCTCTTCGCTGAAATGTCTCTTCATTCCTTTTGAGCATTTTCTAACTGGATTGTTTTTACTCTTGAGACCTGAGAGTTGTTTACATATTCCAA
Source organism: Catagonus wagneri (assembly GCA_004024745.2). NCBI lineage: Eukaryota > Metazoa > Chordata > Mammalia > Artiodactyla > Tayassuidae > Catagonus > Catagonus wagneri. The sequence continues at coordinate 3,700,176 of PVHT020000012.1, read as the reverse complement.
ATACTACTCTCTGTCAAACATTACGCCAGAAATTACATTGGATCTTCTATTCCCTTCCCTCAGGCAGACCACATTTCGTTTTCCCCATCTGCAACCCATTCTTATTTGTTGAATTCAGAACAAAGGGCCCTGCCTCTGCAGGAACATTACTTGATCTTCTAAGTGGTAATTACTCTAGCCCTTCCTTCTGCTGTGCTCCCACAGCCCATGGCCTATGTATCAGCAACAGCACTTAGCACATCCTTTTTGTTTTTATTATATTTTATTTTTCTTTCTATGGCCCATGGCATACAGAAGTTTCCAGGCTGGGGAATGAATCTAAGCCATAGCTGCATCCTACGCCACAGCTGCGGCAACACCAGATCCTTTTACACAACTGTACCAGGCTGGGGATTGAATCTGTGCCTCTGCAGTGACCTGAGCCACTGCACTATGGCAGGAACTCCCATCCTCTCTTTACATCTGATTCTATAACCAGTATCCTCCAGAACCTCTTAAAGAAGTGTCATTTTGGCACAAAACAAGTGCTCAAAACCTTGCAAACCACATATCTGAGAAAGGATGAAGGCTGCTGTTCCTAAATCTACCTTAATTACCTTTGCAGGCATCTATGGTCATTTTCTGCAGGCGGATTGTCCTGCGACTCCCCAAGACAAATCCTCTCCCTCCATAAGTGAGATGGGGCAAGTCTGCAAACTGGGTACCCTGACAAGGAGGGGAGAAAACAGGGCTGGAGGGGAGTCTCACATTAATATTCCTAAGCCATCTGGTAGCCTTGTGTCTGCTGTCAAGAGAAGAAAACCCCAAAGCAGCTCATTAAGGATAAGGCCTGAAGAAGTGGGATGAAGGGTATTAACAAGATCCTGCTCGACACAAGGAAGGAATGACAGAAGTCTTCCTGAGACACTGAGCGCACTGAAGGAAGCCAAGAACTTCAACAGTACATATTTCTTTCCTACTGTGACCTGCACAAGCCCCTTATTATGGTAAGTGTCCTCACCATAGTAGCTGGGTAGTTTGTTAGACCCAAACTAACCGCAGGCTTCTCCACCCCTCCCGGCCTGACCTGCTCTGGGGCTCAGGGATTAGGAGCTTTAGTCCCTGGAAATATGCAAAATGTTATGAGATTCATGCCGTGACCCACCCATCCCCCTGGCCTATGAATCTGAGTTCCAAAGGCAGAGCGGCCTTACTCAGGAATATCAAGTTCCCGTAACTTGTCAGCATCACTCCCTGTACCAGGCCCTCTGCACAGGAGAAAGTCCAGCCTATTCTGCCCGGGTGAGCACACAGGCACGTCCCCAAAGGTCACAACCTCTTAAAACTAGAAGTTCCTGCTGCCCCAGAGCCAGAGGATGGGGCGCAAGGATCAGTTATGAGTGCTGGAGGGAGGGAACTGTGACAGGTGGGAGATGAGGAAGGGGTGACAGAACATGGACGGGAGTGCTTACGAATCCATCTGAAGCTCCCTCACTACCACAGCAGCTTCTACTTGCACACAGATTTACTATGACAAGGAGTTCCTGTAGTGGCCCAGCGGAATGCAGGAACCATGAGGATGCAGGTTTGATCCCTGGCCTTGCTCAGTGGGATAAGGATCCGGCACTGCCATGAGCTGTGGTGTAGGCTGCAGATGTGGCTCAGATCCTGTGTTGCTGAGGCTGCTGGCATAGGCCAGCAGCTACAGTTCTGATTAGACCCCTAGCTTGGGAACCTCTATATGCCGCAGGTGTGGCTCTAAAAAGGCCAAAAAAAAAAAAAAAAAAGATTTACTATTACAGAAGGTCCATGTCACATTATAGAAAAATTGGAACAGAGAAAGTCTCTAATGAATTCACCTTCCTGAAGCAAACCCTCTTCCTTTCAGCATGTACCCTCCCAGGCTTTCAGACTTTCTATAAGCAGATGACTGCCCTTCTCACTGGTGGCATGTCAGGATCTACCTGCAGCCTGTCCCCACCTCACCGATGGAGGGCCTGGCCAACTCATCCTACTCCCCGAGCTTACACTGAGCCCTGCTTTGTCTCTACTTCTGCAGACTCCACCCCCGTCCTCACACAGGCCTCCTGAGGTCAGTCACGGTTTGTCCAGATGGGCCTCTGCCTCCAGCACACATGATCCCTGAACACTGCTGTGCCAGCCACCCTCTCACCTTCAACAAAAGGGGGCTGTGAAGCCTCTGCCGAAGCCCCTCCAGCAGAGGGAACTCTGCTGCCTGCACAGCCTACTGAATTCCAGACAGTCTTCCTAGGAGAAGGTGCTTCCTGATTCCAATGGCTGCTAGAGAGTGGCTCGGGCTGTCTTCACACCTCTCACAGACTCTCTCCTCTGCCAACCAAGCCTGCCTGCCAGCCCCACTGTCCCTTCCCAGACAGTGCCACGATCTGGTCTTCCCGGCCTCCTTGGGGCCTTCCCTGTGCGGTGATGATCCCCCCATCTCCTCACCCCAAGGTCTCATGTGGTTCTGGAACCATCACACAGCTAACTCAAATGCTCTGGTGACTGCAAAGAATTTGTTCCTTGCCATTCCACTTCTACAAGGATCAAGTCATTAGCCATGGCAGTCACCTGCCTACCTCTTGCCTGAGGGGAACTCAGGGTAGAGAAAGAGAGGAAGCATTCTGAGTTTTGAATCCTGACGCCTTGTTAGTTAAGATACATACGTAAGGGAAAATTTCAATGACCCCAAATTCTTGCATCTTCCCATACACAGAAAAGCACTAAAATCATTAACTTGAGATGTCTGTTCTTTGTGTCTGACAGTTATGCTTTGATGGTCGACATGTTTTTATTTCACAACAAAAATATTCCTATATGTCCTGGTTCCTCCTCCCTTACCTCTTCAGAACAGTTTCTCAGAGCTATCTGAGATGCTATCTCCCAGGCTGCAGCCCTCGGAAGAAACTGAATAAACTCAACTCATGGTCCTTATGTTGTGCATTTTTTTTAGCCAACATAACCTTCCCACCAGTTATGCTGCTGATACATCTGAGCCACAGTCCAGTTTTGAACTCATCTCCTTCCCTAAACTGGCTCCTTGGCTCCTCCTAGTTCACATAAACTGCTCAGTTCATGAAAAAGAAATGGTAAGTGCTCAAACATGATATTGGTTCTGATTTTGATCCTGTCTTAGTGACAGCCAGGAGCACCACTTTCTCTTTTTTTGGCCACACCCATGGCATGTGGAAACTTCCGGGCCAGGGATCAAACCTGTGCCTCAGCAGCAAAGCAAGCCACGGCGCTGACCATGCCAGATTCTTAATTCGGTGTTCCACAAAAGAACAACACTCACACAACTTTCAGCCTGGTCCCTTTTGCTAGAACCCTGAGAATCCCTCTTAACCATTTCCCTAGTCACTGCTTAGCTCTGACATGCAATCAGTAACAAAATCCTGCCAATTTCATCTCCCAAATATTTCTTGTATCTGACTCCTACTTACTATCATTAGTCACCATGTAATTCAGTTTCTCAGCCACTGTCCTGTGGACCACTGCAACAGTCCCTAACTTCAGACTCATCTGCCGAGTCCACCTTCTGTTTAGCACACAGAATGATCTTTATAAAACAGCAACCCAAGCTCAACTCTATGGGTTAAAGCACTTAAATGGAATCACCATACAACAACAAACTTAAACCCAAGATGCTCAGCCTAGGCTCTATAGGCAACTAATGTCAGGTGACACGAAGGCCCAAGAGTAGAGACAAAGTAAATAGCTAGGGGCCCTGCTGACAATGTCCTAGGAGAGGAAAATAAAATCAGAAGAGCTCTGGTATAGATCACAGACTTGTCTCAGATTCCTCATTGCTGCGCTGTGGCGTAGGCCGGCAGCTGTACCTCCAATTAGATCCCTATCCTGGGAACCTCCATATGCCAGGGGTGCAGCCAAAGCAACACCGGATCTTTAACCCACTGCCAGGAATCAAACACGCATCCTCATGGATCCTGGTCAGGTTCATTAACTGCTGAAGCACAAAGGGAACTCTTAAAATGCATTTCTGATGTGCTGAGATTAGGCTTCCAGGCAGGGTGATATTTAAGGGAGAGAGCTCCTTGTTGACTAAAAAAAAAAAAAAAAAAACCACACACACACACACACACACACACACACACACACAATCTAAAAGTTGAGAGCCAAGTCAGTTATTCAGCAGACTTACTGAGGACTGGCCTAGGACACAGCCTTTTAGCTTAGAGGGATTGTTGCGAAGAGGAGAGGAAGGAGACAGGCTAATAGGAGTTTTTGCTGAAAAAGACAAACAAACATGTAGTCCAACATCAAGGGATTACTGCTAATCACAAAAACAGACATCTCAGATTAATGATTTTAGGGCTTTTATATCTACAAATCGGAGGAGTCTGGGCTCACTGAAATCATTCCACTGATATTCACCTTAACTGTCTAGGGCCAGTATCCTGTTTTCCTCCCCCCGAATCTCCTCAGGGCACGCTGTAGTGTGTGTGGGGGGGTGCTTTGCAGTGGCTAATGGCTTTATGGCCACAACATCCTTTGTTTACTGAAATGGCAGGCAACATTTTTTGTCCACAACAGAGACAGTGAGCGGATGTTCTGGGATTAGTATTTGGGATAAGATCTCAAATGCTGAGATTGGAGATAGAAAAGCTCCAAGAAGACAAAATCCACCAAGCGGCACTTGAAAACCACACCAAGTCTGCACAGCTGAAAGACACCTGACAAAATATTTCTCCCTAACCCAAGAATAAACGGTTTTGTTGTAGCTCAGCAGATTACGAACCTGACATTATGTCCATGAGGATGCAGGTTTGATCCCTGGCCTCACTCAGCGGGTTAAGGATCTGGTGTTGCCACAATCTGTGGACATAAGTTGTAGATGAGGCTTGGATCTGGTGTTGCTGTGGTGAAGGCTGGCTGCTGTAGCTCCCATTCAACCACCAGCTTGGGAACTTCTCTATGCCGCAGGTGCAGCTGTTAAAAAAAAAAAAAAAAGTAAAAATAAAGACATGGAGTTCTCCTGGGAGCAGCAGGTTAAGGACCCAGCATGGTGCGGCAAGGGATACAGACACCGAACTTGAATTGTCAATGGATGGGTTGGACAGCAGAGTAGATGCAGCTGATGAGAAAGTGAAACTAAATACATACATAGACTATAGCACAGTTTGGCAGAGACGGAAAATATAAAACTGCTGTACTAAATATCAGTGAAGGTAATGAACTTGAACAACATGGTTAAATCTCAATTCCGTAACGCTGAATTTAAAAAGTAAGCTGCAGGAGTTCCCTTCGTGGCTCAGTGGTTAACGAATCCGACTAAGAACCTTGAGGTTGCGGGTTCGATCCCTGGCCTTTGCTCAGTGGGTTAAGGATCCGGCGTTGCCGTGAGTTGTGATGTAGGTCACAGACGCGGCTCGGATCCCGCATTGCTGTGGCTGTGGCGTAGGCCGGCGGCTACAGCTCCTGTTAGACCCCTAGCCTGGGAACCTCCATATGCCGCCGGTGCGGCTCTACATAAAAAAAGGCAAAAAGACAAAAAAAAAAAAAAGTAAGCTGCAGGAGTTCCCACTGTGGCACAATGATAACAGCAGCATCTCTGAAGCACTGAGATGCAGGTTCCATCCCCAGCAGAGTACAGAGGATCCTACGCTGCTGCAGCTGCAGCATGGGTCAAACTTGCAGCTCAGATCTGACCCCTGGCCCAGGAACTCCATGTGCTGTGTGGTGGCCAAAAAGAAAAAGAAAAAGTAAGCTACAAGAGAAGACATTAAGTATATTATTTATATAGATTTAAAATGTGTGAAATGATGTTATGATATTTACAGAAACAACCATATATAACATGTTTAAAAGCATACATGGGCATGAATAACAACAAAGTCATATGGTAAGTATCTCTGGGACCACAGAGAGGGAAATGCAATTCAAAAGAGGCATACGGGGGACTTCAATTCCACCTGTAATGCTTTAGTTCTTAAAAACACATGGAACAGCCATGACAAAATATTCAGATACAATAAAGCTGAGAGGTGATACACAAGTGCTCATTAGTCTCTTCATTTTTCTACACCTGAAGTACTTTAAAGAATTTTTAAAAAATCTCAATAGTTCCACTAGCAGAATAAATCCAGGAGGAATATCTTAAAAAAAAAAAAAAAGACTGATAAAGGAGCAAAGAAAGCAAAAGGGACAAAATAGGACACAAGTAATCATGAAAGACTAAAAGCATTCAAGATAACAGATGTTAGAACCAAAATTTAGCACAATAAATATAAGTTGGTTAAAACATTCTTAAATGCATCAATACAACAAGAGGATGAGACATACTCTGCCTAGAAAAGGGTAAATAAGCCTACGAATAGGGTGACTGCCTTTACCTAGACAGTCCTCACAAACGGGAGAGCTCCTCTTTCTAATACCTGCAAAGCCCTTGCTCTTTTCACTGAGGACAAGTTCTCATATACCCATGAAGTATACTGTCCTAAACAGAAATTTCTAAATTATTAAGGCAGCAAGTTAAATATAAGTAATCATTTTTCTATAGTTTATATACAATAGGTGCCTGCCTGACACTTCTTGCCAAAGTCCAGGAATCATAAAGATGTTGGGGACAGTAACTTCTGTATTACATATGGATTCTTGTGCCATACTGGTGAGTTTGGATACTTCAAAATAACTGGACACTTCAACAGCCTTGGTTAAAGTCTCAGCTTTCAGTAAGAGAACCCTGGAGGCTGTTCCCCATTCTAAAACTGTGGCCGGCCACCTCGCCTCTTTCCCTCTGATGCAGGGCAGCGCCATCCACACACACTTCCTCAAGCTCCCTGTTTTATTTCCAGCTCGAGCTGGAAAAGCAGAGCTCAGTAAGGGAGTGCAGGGGTGGGGAAACCGCTGCACCACAGTGAATCCTTCCACCCACAGTGCCTTCCTAAGAGCCTGGACGGTCCCAAGCACTACCTGGCTCAAAGGATGTAAAAGAGAAAATCAGGTATCAGGGAGTTTGAATAAGGCTACAGCACTGTATAGTGGTATCAGGAAGGGGGAGGAAATGAACAATTTCAAACACTCGAAGGCCTCCCCAGGTTCTGAAAATTAAATAGCAAGCCTGAGCATCAGCGACGTTTTCCACAGCACAATGGTGACATCTAGTGTTAGCTGGATAAATCTCAGCTAGCCCTGCAAACTGACCTGAAATTCAAAAAAACAGTTTTGGTCTTCCTTTCCTCTCAGGACTTTCACTTGGGCTCTCTGCAGGGCCAAGAGATTCATTTTTTGTTGTTTGCTTTGTTTTTCTAATTTTTAATTTGTCTTTTAATTGTCTTAACAATTGCTCTTTTATTTTTCACATTGCTGAAATAAAATTGATATACAACAGACTAGACATTGGGGGGGGGGGCATGCCCATAGCATGTGGAAGTTCCCAAGCCAGGGACTGAAGCCATGTGACCAGAGCCACTTCAGTGAAAACACCAGATCCTTAACCTACTGTCCCACAAAGGAACTCCTAAAATTTTTATTTATTTATTTTTTTTGACCATAAATGTATGAGTTTATTTCTGGACTCTCAACTATATTCCACTGGTCTGTATGTCTCATGCCAGTACCACACAGACTTGATGACAGTAGCTTTGCGGTGAGTTTTGAAATCAGGAAGCGTGATTTCTGCAACTTTGTTCTTCTTTTGCAGGATTGTTTTTGGTATTCTGCGTTCCTTGAATTACCATACAGGTTCAGGATCCACTCACAAATTTTTTTCAAAAAGGCCAACTTTTTGCAAGGAGATTTTGCAGGGAATTTTAACTTGGAGACTAATTTGGAGAGTACTGCCATCTAGGCAGTATTGTTTTCCAATCAACGAACACCTGACATCTTTTCCATTTACTTGGGTCTTCCTTTAACTTTTCTTCAGTAAAATTTTATAGTTTTTAGGATCTTGTACCTCCTTGGTAATGTTTATTCCTAATTGGTTTCCCCCCCTTTTTTTTTTTGTCTGTTTTAGGGCCGCACCTCAGCATATGGAGGTTCCCAGGCTAGGGGTCGAATCAGAGCTGTAGCCACCAGGCTCGCCACAGCCACACCAGATCTGAGCCACATCTGC
>PVHT020000012.1:3662749-3691105 GCA_004024745.2 Catagonus wagneri | reverse complement strand
TGTCATATGATTGTCATCGTAATGATTGATAATAACACCTCTACCACATTACACAATTATCCTTTCTTTTTAATAGCTGGAACAATTATGTTCTAGTCTTTTAGCAAGTTTGATTACAGTATCACTGACTATACTAACTACACTATGCATTAAATCTCTGGGATTTATCTTCTACTCAGTGCCAAGTGTGCAGCTTTGCACAGCATCTATCCTATCCCTCCTCCAAACTGGACTTTTTTTTTTTTTTTTTGGCCACACTCACTGCATTATGGAAGTTCCCTGGTCAGAGGATCAGACCCTAGCTACAGCTATTGATGTATGCCACAGTTGTACATTTGGCAACCCCAAATCCTTAACCCTCTGTTAAGGGGGGAACTCCCCAAACTGGACATTTTTAGGGTGTAAAATTTGGTGAGTTTCGACCAGCAGAGAACAAAACAGACAAAAATCCCTGTCTTCAAAGATCTGGCATTCTTCGTGGCCAAAATTATGTCACATGGCTACTCCCAACAGCAGAGGAATTTGGAAGGCAAATTTTTAGCTTTTTGGCTAAAGGGTGTTGTGTGAGCCAGACCACAGCTCTGGACACAGTGGGACTGAGGAGCATGCTCTAAATGTGTAAATGCTTACATATATCAATTAGGTTTAAAACACGTTTCAAAAATACTGACATACCTACTTCTTCAGCCAGGCCCATTCACTATTACTATTAATTTAGATGTCTTCTTATCTGATGGCATGTAGCACAAGACCTTGGCCCACAGGGGACCTCCACTCAATGGTAGACACTATCTCGGCACCAATAAGGTACACCCCAATGGTCCTCAAGGGTTGCTTAGATCTTTTATTAGCTCATTGTAAAGATTCCATGTTGAGTTACAGGCTCAGCTTGCTTTGTAGCATCTCATGATGCTCGTAGCCTTTTTCTTTCCCAAAGTCCCTTTGATAGGAAGAAACAGATGCTTACCAGACAGGATGTATGGCATTGCTCATCTGGCTTAGAAGATTTCCATTCTTACTGAATCAGTATTAAATCACAGTTTATAAAAACCCACTCCAAAAATCCTGGGACTTTCCACCAGGATACGCTGGGCAAGGTCTTTCAGTTGTTACAACTGGGGGAAGGTGCAAGTGACATCTAGTGGGTACAGGCCAGGGATGGTGCTGAACATCCCACAATGCCCAGAGAGAGAGAAAGGCCTCCATACCAAAGAATATTTGGTCCAAAATGTCAATAGGGCCAAGGCTGAGACACATCACTAGAGGTGTGGCTCTCTAGGTATGAGCTTTAAAACCTTCCCAGGAGATTCCAATACATAGCTAAGTTTGAGGGGAAAAAGCTAGAGACCTACATGTGCATATGTAGCAGTAAAGCTTTGGACCCTATGCTACTGAGTTTCAACTGGAAAATTCCCACACCTCATTGGACTGAGTTGGGTTGGAGATTGAAGGCAGCTGGAGGCAGGAAGAGTTGACTGCTTTTGAGGGAAACCTAGGTTTCCTACAACACAGTGGAATAGACAGCTCCACAGACACAAGTTTTGCTGCCTATTATTCACCTTACTTATGAGTCAGCCTTGCTGGTATAGTTCAGGAAGATCAATAACTACAGTCAAAGGTCACATTCTGGGGAATAGGACACTAGGAGTTACATACGGAAGAAACAAGCTAACCACTGCCCCTACCCTAGGTGAGTGACAGCTTCTTCTGGGGAAAGTCCAGGAAGGACCACTGCAATGGAAAAAGCTAACTATGTGCAAGCGACTAGCTAACTTTAGCATTCAAATTTCGTCACAGAAGCCTGGAAACTTAGCATTTATAAGGTCTTCAAGACAGAGGAGGGCTAATTTAATAAGCAGCGGAAACTTTTTTTTTTTTTTGGCTGTGCCTGTGGCATGTGCAAGTTCCTCGGCCAGGGATCCAACCCCCACCACAGCAGCAACTCAAGCCACTGCAGTGACAATGCCCAATCCTTAACTCACTGCACCACAAGAGACCTCCAGATTTTGTTTTCTAATTGTAGTTTTAGTCATACTCTCAAGCCATCCCACAGAGAGGGAAGTTTTTAAATTGTAGTTCTGCCCTTTGAGAAGGCAGAAGGGTCCTTCAGACAAATTCTCCCAAAGCATTGGGGTCATGCATGATGCTGCTGGAGAAGAGCAGGCAGTCTGAGTAAAAACTTCAGAAGCACGGCAGCTTAGGCCTAGAACCATGGTCCACACAGTTTTTGCTTCTACACTCCCCAAGACAATTTTGTGAAAACTAGATAGTCACGGCCAACAAGCATGTGAAAAGATGTTCAACATTGTTAGTTATTAGGAAAATGCGAGTCAAACGACACTGAGATACCACTTCACACCCACTGAGTTAACCATAATTTTTTTTAAATGGAAAGTATTAAGAGTTGTCAAGGATGTGGAGAAATTGGAACCTTCAGACATTGATAATGGAAATGTAAAATGCTGCAATGGCTGTAGAAAAGTCTGGCTGTTCCTCAAAAGGTTAAAGAGAATTATCAACAACTTCGCTCCTAGGTCGGTATTCAAATGAATACTTGTACACCTATGTTCATGACAGCAGCACTATTCACAATAGCCAAAAAGTAGAAACAACCCCAGTGTCCACCAGTTGATGAGTGAACAGGCACAATGTGATACTCCATTCAGTGGAACATTATTCAACCATAAAAGGGAATGTAATACTGATATGTGCTACGATTTGGATAAAAATTGAAAACATTACACTAACTCAAAGAAGCCAGACAAGGTCGCATGTTGTATGGTTCCATTTAGGTGAAACGTTCATAGTAAATCCATAGAAACAGAAAACAGATTACTGGTTGCCAGGAAGAGTGATTGCTTAATGGGTCCCGAGTTTCCTTTGGAGGTGATGAAAGTGTCTTGGAAATAGAGGTGACGGCTGCACAACATAGTAACTGTACTAAATGCTTCTTTAACGTGGTTAATGGTTAATTTTATATTTTGTGAGTTTTACTCAGTAAAAAAAAATCCATAGAAGAAAAAAAAAATAAGTAGTCCCTGTACTCATTTTTAGTTAACATTTAACATTTTGGAACATAAGTTTAATTTCTGGTATATGGCACAGATGCACTGCTGGCTGTGCCAAGAGGACAGCTCTGTGGTGTACGTAATGACATTTTAAATAAAACTGTCACATCACTCTTTTAAATCTACCCATCCAATCTCAATGTTCTAGTTTTTCTTTTTTTTTCTTTGTCTTTTTGCCTTATCTAGGGCCGCACCTGCGGCATATGGAGGTTCCCAGGCTAGGGGTCCAATCTGTAGCTGTAGCTGCTGGCCTACGCCACGGCCACAGCAACGGAACAACCTCTTCTTTAACTATCAGATATTTTATTTTTTTCCAAAGTTGCCACCTTCTTTTCTTTAAAATGTGCAGTTTTCAACAACAAACCCACTTATGAGATATACAAAGAAACCAGAATGTATCTCTCATACACACAGGAAGTAAGAACTATCAGATGTTTTACACCACTCCTTTCCTCCTTAAAACTATACGGCCATTGGAGTCCCATCATGGCTTCAAGGAAGCCAATCTGACTAGTATCCATGAGGACACAGAATTGATCCCTGGCCTCATGCTCAGTGGCTTAAGGATCTAGTGCTGCTGTGGCTGGCGGCTATAACTTGGATTCGACCCCTAGCCTGGGAACTTCCATATGCTGTGGTTGCAGCCCTAAAAAAATAAATAAATAATAGCTATACTGCCATTAAATCTCCCCATATATATATATTTTTTTGTCTTTTTGCCTTTTTATGTAGAGCCGCACCTGCGGCATATTGGAGGTTCCCAGGCTAGGGGTCTAACAGGAGCTGTAGCCGCCGGCCTGCGCCACAGCCACAGCAACGCAGGATCCGAGCCGCGTCTGCAACCTACACCACAGCTCACAGCAACGCCGGATCCTTAACCCACTGAGCAAGGCCAGGGATCGAACCCGCAACCTCATGGTTCTTAGTCGGATTCGTTAACCACTGAGCCACAAAGGGAACTCCTCCTCCCCATATATTTTTATCTTTGTGTAATTTTTTTAAAGTTTTTGTTTTTAATTTCCTGATACCAAAGATTCCAAATATTAAAAATCTCTTCTAGATTGGGTGGTGGTAATTGGTATTAGCATACTTGATTAAAAACATAAATATTATGAGTTTTGATAAATAATGCAATTATTAAACTTTAAAAACATTTGTTGAAAATAGAGATATCAAAACACAAAAACATTGGCTGAAAATAGAGATATTTGAATAGAGTGAATGGAGTTTTTTTCCCATTTATCCATGAAGTCATGGATAAATATCACCTCTTGCCAAAACGAGAGTTCAATATAAACTCTCATTTCTTGATTTTATTTCTACACAGTCAAGAACTGTTCACATAAACAAGTAGATGGGAATAGAGGGTTTTGTTATGTTGGTGTCAGTCACTCGATTCTTTCATGGTATAGATGCCAAAAAATCACCCAGTGGTCAATCACCAAAAATTAGTTTCAGTGATCTATCTGCTGACAGCTAGATTAGATATTTCTTCAGTTCTTTTTTTTATAGTGATTTTTACTTTTTCCATTATAGCTGGTTTCTGTTACTATAAAGCTCAAGTACACAAATATAGAAGAATAATGAAATCTCTACATGACTACTATCAAGCTTTTGACAATTTTACTAATCTACAGTCAATCTTGTTTGATCACTATCTTTCTCCACTATCTGTTCTCCACCCCTGACCCTTTCACCAGGACTGGATTATTCTGAAGCGAAACTCAAGTATCATATCACTTCATCTGTAAATATTTCTATTACAGCTCTAAAAAGTAAGGACATTTTTTTTTTCTTTTTAGGGCCGTACCCTTGGCATATGGAAGTTTCCGGTCTAGGGCTCAAATCGGAGCTGCAGCTGCTCTCCTAAGCCACAGCCACAGCAATGCAGGATCCAGGTCTGTCTGAGACCTACACCACAGCTCACGGCAACGCCGGATCCTTTACCCGCTGAGTGAGCCCAGGGATTGAACCCACATCCTCATGGATACTAGTCAGACTTGTTTCAGCTGAGCCATAATGGGAACTCCAGGGCACTTTTTTAAAACAAACAGTACACCTAAAAAATGTAGGTCAGCCAATGCTCAAATTTGGCTTGGTATCTCATATATGCTTTAGTTTTGTTTTGGTTTGGATTTCAGTATTAGTTTTTCAACTCAAGACTTCAACAACACCCACAAATTGCTTTTGGCTAATACTTCTCTCATATGTTTTAATGATAGATTCCTCCTCCTTGTTCTTCTTTCCTCTTGCTATTGGTTTTCTTGAAAACCCGGGCCATTTGTCTTGTAATGTTTCCACATTCTGGACTTTACTGATTGTATCTCCCTGGCCTCTATGTTTCCTAAAAATTGATACTCAGGCTTGGTCAGATTCAGATTTGATTCTTTGGCAAGAACCCTTCATAGATAGTGTGTGTGTATGTGTGTGTGCACCTCCTGTTTCACTGGAGGTATATAAAGTCTGAATATTCTAACGACTCACAGACTTTGGAAAACCTTGGTTTTTCAAATAAGACAATCTGGGGGGTGGGGGGATACACTGTGGATTTGGGATACAAAATCTGTAAAATTGACTTGTGATGATTTATGTACACCTATAATTGAAGTAAAATCCATTAAGAAAAAAAATAAAGTCTGAATATTCCTTTTTTGTGTGATAGGATTAATCAGCGGGTTCAGTGTGTCCACTCATGAGCAAGGAGCTCATCAACTTTTCATCTAATGGTTTTAGCAGTCACTAATGATCATTGCTTAAATCCAGCATTTCATTATAAGTTCCTCCTTCAGTGAGAAAAATAAGTTACCGGAAACTTGTAAAAGAATCTGTTGCCTTCTTATTTAGAGTGAGTCACTTTCTTAATTTCCGTGAACTAGTATACTCCAAACAATTCAAGTATTATTATACTACATAATTATTTATGTTGAGAATTATGTAATTATAATGAATTATGTCCGTTACCCCTTCACTTAAGAGACACTTTGCTTAATCTGATAAACTATGAAGATATTGGGAAAATCAAAATATTAATTCCAACATACCATGGTCAATCCAATATTTTTCCAATAAAAATTTTATATCATTCCACATTTTAAATATATTTTTGTCAAAAACCTTAGAGATTTATCTCATGCCATTTACAGAAAGTATTCACCATAAAACCTAATGGGGAACTCTGATCCTCATTTTCAAATCAATAAACTAAATCAGAGATCATTTCTGTCTGACTTTTAAAAAAACTGTGTTAACAGGCATTGTTGAGGAATGTTATAAAAATTACTCAGAAATAAATTATTGAACACTTTTTTTTTTTTTTAGGGCTGCACACACAGCACGTGGAGGTTCCCAGGCTAGGGGTCGAATAGGAGCTGCAGCCACTTGCCTACACCACAGCCATGCCAGATCCGAGATGCATCTCTGACATACACCATAGCTCACCACGCCAGACTGTTAACCCAACTAGGCGAGCCCAGGGATCAAACCTGTGTCCTCATTGATGCTAGTCAGATTCATTAACTGCTGAGCCACAACAGGAACTCCCTGAACACATCCTGTAAGATAACATTACTAAAAGTAAGCAAAATACAAATAATATACATTATATAATTTATACACATTTAAATAACTTATAAAAAAAAGATAATCATGCATTTGCCATCACTTAATTATACTTCAATGTAACATGCAGTTAACATTGTTATTTATTTATTTACTTACTTACTTACTTACTTTAGGGCTGTACCCACAGCATAAGGAAGTTCCCAGGCTAGGGGTCAAAATGGAGCTGCAGCTGCTGGCCACAGCCACAGCCACAGCCATGCCAGATCTGAAACCTACACTACAGCTCACAGAAACACTGGATCCTCAACCCACTGATCCAGGCCAGAGATTGAATCCACATCCTCATGGATACTAGCTGGATTCTTAACCTGCTGAACTACAATGGGAACTCCAACACTGTAAGTTATTTATAAAGCAAGAAATATGAGGGAAAGTATGGCATTTCTCTGATGTTCACATGTACATATATCAACAGAAGGCGCTCAACTTTTGAAAATAATCAAATAAAACGATGTACAAATATAATTAACTTAACTAATTTTGCTTGATATCATGACTGAGCATTTTCTATGAAAGAGAGAGAGTAAGATATACTGTAATAATAGTCTAGCTCTTATATCATTAACATTTTATAAGAGAAAATAAGAATGAGGATTGACTTCTATTGGAATATTTCATGATATATTTTGATTTAAATCACCTTAACTAACTGCCAGATTGACTGCTACACGGAAAATCTGAAAGAAATCACATAAAACTTCTTTGGCAACTTTATCCAATATATCTTTCTTTTTCTTTTTCTTTTTTTTAGGGCTGCACCTGCAGCATGTGGAAGCTCCCAGGCCAGGGGTTGAATCGGAGCTGCAGCTGTAGGCCTAGGCCACAGCCATGGCAACTCAGGATCCAAGATGCATCTGTGACGTATGCCACAGCTTGCAGCAATGCTGGACCTGCAATGCACTGAGCAAGGCCAGGGAGTGAACCCACATCCTCATAGATACTAGTTGGGTTCTTAACCCTCTGAGCCACAAAAGGAACTCCTATCCAGTATATCTTGAAAAATTTATTTGTCCTAGAACATGTTAAGTCTCTTTGAAAAGAATCAGCATTATTAACTTGTACCTCCCATTGGAGGCACTTTTCTTTCATTAAAAAACACATCTTAGGTTGAGGATTCAATGGAATGGTTTACCTTAAATACAGAAGAGGGAAAGGCATTTGACGTTTGCTTTGCTTTCACGCATTTGTTGTTAGGAACAAAGTTTTCTTCAACAACACCCGAAAGACAACAGTGTCTCTATCACACTTCATAATATCTGAATTCAGACTATCCCAAAGCAGGTTAATTCCTCTCGGTAGAAAAACATACAAGACAACAGAAGCCAAACGGTGGACAGTTTGTTTTTCCTCTTTGACTAATTATTAAAAGAGTCTTTTCAGAAATCCATGTTTCAAAATGTCCCTCTGTTTGGTGCTCCAAAGGTTTTCCTGGAGTGGTTCCAGGCAGAGTAAAAGTGTGCATCCCCCACTGTGGCTCAGTGGGTTAATGAACCTGACTACTACCCATGAGGATGCAGGTTCGATTCCTGACCTTGCTCAGTGGGTTAAGAATCCGGCGTTGCTGCAGGTGCAGCATTGGTTGCAGATGCGGCTCGGACCTGGTGCTGCTGTGGCTGTGGTGTAGGCCGGCAGCTGCAGCTCTGATTGGACCCCTAGCCTGGGAACTTTCATATGCCATGGGTGCGGCCCTAAAAGGAAAAAAGAAAAGTGTAGATTCCTTTTGTAAAGCAAGAGAAGGTGGGATTATGACAGAGACTTCGGACAGGAGTAAGCAGGCGTGCTTTCACAGATGCAGCTTGAACTGAGAATCTGAAAGTGGATTCCCTTAGAACTCCCCATACTGCTGCTTCCGCCCTGAAGACCACTAGCTGCTGACCTCCAGCTTTGAGGACACTTTCTTAGACTGGGAAATGATAAATATGGAAGGCTTGACCACTAATTTGCTTGAGTACTCAGGAAGTCTTTACCCTTATTGTTCTAATCTGAAAAGTAGAACCAATATGTGGTTTCTTGTTTCCTTCCTATGGTATTTTGCAAATTAATCATGAGGACCAGTTAATACTACTACTTTGGTTTTGAATAGTACTTTTAACTTTCTAAAAGACTTAATTGTCTGAACCTTGTGTTTTCTTCTTAACTGTCCTTCAAAGGCAAGTCTATCCTTGTGGACAGAGGTGGGTCATGGAGACCCAAAGCAAGACTGACTTATCAAAGATCTCACAGCATATCTGCTGTGACCTGGCTGGGAATAGCACCTACTACCTCCTTTCTCCAAATGCGACAGCATAAGAAAATACTGAGAAAACAACAAAAGCAGGGCACTAAGAAACCACCACTTAAACACCAGCAAATAAACACAAAGTATGACGTATATCCAGCATTAATACGCTATACAATATACAGTATACCTAGGTTTATAGTACAGACAGATTTTTTTTGGGGTGGGGGGGCTGCACCCACAGCATATGGAAATTCCTGGGCCAGGGATCAGGGATGAAACTTGAGCCACAGCTGCAACCTTCTCCACAGGTGCTGCAACACTGGATCCTGAACCCACTGCACCAGGGCCAGGGATCGAACCTGTGCCTCACTAGCAACCTGAGCTGCTGACAGTACTGGATCCTTAACCTGCGTGCCACAGTGAAAATCAATTTCTTTTTCTTTTTTTTTTTTTGTCTTTTTGCCTTTTCTAGGGCCGCACCAGCGGCATGTGGAAGTTCCCAGGCTAGGAGTCTAATCGGAGCTGTAGCTGCTGGCCAACGCCATAGCCACAGCAACACGGGATCCGAGCTGTGTCTGCGACCCACACCACAGCTCACGGCAACGCCGGATCCTCAACCCACTGAGCAAGGCCAGAGATCGAACCCGCAACCTCATGCTTCCTAGTCGGATTCGTTAACCACTGAGCCACGACGGGAACTCCTCAATTTCTTGATAGTAACAGTAACAGAGACCACTAATATTCTTAGTGTACTCTACCCAACCATGACTCAGTTAACTGACGAGGGAAAAAAAACAAAAACCTGAAGCTCCCTAAGGCGGTCTCTACTCTGAAGAGCGCATTCATTCTTGAGTGTGCAGTGATCTATGACATATTTCCTACTTCTGTAACCACCCTGCAAAGGTGATGCCCCTGCTGCACGGAATGCTAGTGACCAGGAAGTTATTAGAAATAATTACATTTCAGGAGAGGGTTTTTGTTGGGTTCTTTTTCACTTCATTTGAAGCCAAGTTTTACTTTGTGATTAGTAACACAAAAGGCATTACAAAAGAGGTCTGCCTTCCACCCCTTTTCTCCTCCACCCTGTTCCTTTTGCCAGAGGTAATCAATGAGAAAGAATTTAAAACCTGAAATCTGTTGTAATCCTGTACATGCCTGGGGCAACATGAGATAAACCGCTTGGGGCTAACCTGTAGCCCAGGAAGTGTGTGGGTTTTACAAGACCTTTGTTATGGAAGACTAAGTACAGAAAGTTTGGAAGCAGGGTCAAGATAAAAAATGTCACAACATACAAGCAGGAAAGATGAGAGACAAAGGGTTGAAATAATGAGCCTGGGAGTGTTGAATCATAACTGTGAGTAATGTGTGAGCCCAAGGCAGGAATGGGAGTTTTCAGAAGTCATGGAGCAGTTAAGATCATAATAAATCCAGGTAACCATGACCAGTTCCGACAATGTGAAACCTAGGCACGGCTCTAAGACCGCCCCTCTTTGCTGAGCCTGATTAATGATCCTGGAGCCCCTGCCTCTGCCTTCCAAAATTGCTTCATGAACATAGAACGCCAATGTTACAGAGCTGAGAATAAACTCAGAAATTATCTAATACATCCATTCTCAAGTTATTTGGTCTCAGGACCCCATAATACTCTTAAAGATATTGAGGATCGCAAGGAGTTTTTGTTTACATGGGCCATGTCTATTGATATTTACCATGTCTGAAATGAACACTGATGAATTTTTTAAATAGTTATTAATATATTTTTTAAAATAACAACAAACACATTACATGTTAACATAAGTAAGACTTTCTATGAAAAATAACTATATTTTCCAAAACAGAAAAAAATTAAGTAGCAAGGTGGCATATCTCACATTTCTGAAAATCTCTTCCCAGACTTAATAGGAGACAGCTGGATTCTCATCTCTACTTCAGCATTCAAAGTGTTTGATATTACATGGCATGTAGGAAAAACACGTATACACACAAGAGTGGGTTTGAACATACAGACTTTCTTTTACAGGGGTATTGGGGCCGTCGTGGCTTTTGGACCACAGTTTGAGAACTACCAATTTGACGTAATTTAGGTTTGCACTTATCGGTAATGCCACTTAACAGAAATGTGACCTTCAGCAAGTCACCTCACCTCTCTAGACCTCAGCTATCTCAGCGGTAAAGTGGGACTAATAATAGATGCTCTTTTTTGTGACTGTGTGAATTCTTACAAATGTGTGTCCTCACAGGCATTTAAAAGATATAAGCAAGGTGATACTGATGTTTAATACAGTGCTTGGCCCAAAGCAATCACCCAAATGATGGCTCTTCTACTATTGTTGTTAATATTTGTTATAACAACATGCCAAGCATTGTGCCAGGTACCAAGGATCGTATCAAAGTAAGATACCCTGAGTTGCTTAAGAGCAGGAGAGAGAAAATAAATACATAACCACAGAACAAAAGATTTTGTCAAGAATGATAGAAAAGAGGGAGAGGTCACACTCATTCTCAGCAAATATTAATCAACTGCCTTCTGTTCTCCTGGACCAAGATAGTGACGCCAAGCGAGCTAGAGGAAGGGTGGCAGGAGGTCAGGGGGACAAAGAGAGATGAGGGTGGCCCACGGACACACTGTGTAGGCTTTGGAGGCCACTGCGATTTGGGACCTTCATGAAAAAGTGGCATTTGAGTTAGAATTTGACAAGAGATAGGATTGGGGCACCGAGTTAACATACACATTCTTTTATTCACTCATTCAACAAACATTTGATTTTTCTGCCACGTCTGCTCCATGCTGCACAAATTAAGGATCTCTACTTTCAAAGAAGATATTTTTGCACTTAATTGTTTTTATAAGAAATACATGATCACTAAAAAAAAAAAAAAAAAAAAAACCTAGAACACACAGATGAGCCAAAATGAGAAAATAAGAACCACTGGTGATCCTCCAATCCAGAGAGCACCACTTCAGGGCCAGGATAGGATGAGGTTAGTGAGGCCCTTGCCTGAGGTGCAAAATTTAAGGTAGAGGGCAAGTGCTGAAAAGTTCAGTAACATTTTAATTTTTTTAAGAAAAAGCAGAATTATTGCAAACAATCCAGGATGACACAATACCTAAGTTTTAATGAAAGGTAGGCTCCAACCCTGTGCTTGCCCCACTCCCCCTCACTGACTGTGCTTGGTTTTTCCAACTTCCCTCTCACCAACAGACCCATTCTCTGTGCTCTGCTTTACTCTGGTCTCTGGGGGCATGGTCCCCGAGGACTGCATCTACGGGCTTCTTTGCCTTCTGGCTTCCAGCTGCATTCAGCCAATGGGAGGCACCTATTAGCAACCAGATGGTGGAAGGAGAGGGAGGCTGGAGCATTTCTCTCCCCACTCCATCCCTTCTCATCCCTATGTTCTGGCGACGACGGCTGCTGCTTCTACGAATACAGCTCCTGTCCAGAGGCCTTCCTCCCACAACCCTCCGCTTTCACCGAGCTCTCCTTCAGGCCTACTGCCAGACCCTGGGAACCTCTCCTGTTGATTCCCTTAATGCCGCCCACATTTCTGCAAATCGTCCCTTTAGAAGGAATTCTCTTCTAAATTCCAAATTAGAGTGTCTTCTGTTCATTATTGGAAACTTAATTGTCACAATCACTGTCAAATTTTGGGTCTAAGGTATTTGGCAGTTTTAAAAAAAAGATGTTGATTAATTTCAAAGTTCTGAGAAAATGCTATTATTGGAGTTTCCTGATGGCCTAGTGATTAAGAATCTGGCACTTTCACCACTATGGCTCAGGTCACTGCTGTGGCACAGGTTCAATTCCTGGCCCAGGAACATCTGCATGCCTTAGGCATGGTAAAAAAAAAAAAAAGATACTATGCTATTATTACACGTTTTATGTGATTATATTACATGTTTAGGAAAACTGTCCCTATAATGGTTTAAAAACACAAGAAACAACCATCATTTGTGCTTTTTTTTCTCCTTGTTCCTACCTCTGCTACAGAGAACTGGTCACCCCCGCTTCACTCTCTTCTCCCAAGACAGACTCTATTTCTAGCAGTTTCTAGGCTGGGGCTTCAGATCTGAGATGACTTAACCTGAGTTGTCCCTGAATGAAATGAAAGGGTGTGGGCTGGGAAAGGGCCGGACAATTATCTGAACTGTGTCACCTGGAGCTGGAGCAGTGGGGCCACCCATGCCCTACTTTGTTACAGATGTGAGGGATTCAAGAGGGAAGCAGCAGGACCCCTGCGCCTGCGCCCACTTTCACCTCCCCGAACCAGCCACCCACGTGGCCCCTGAACCAGACCTGCTCCTTCCCCGGTGCTTTCGGCATCCTGAGGATGGGTTATGCGTGAAGCTTTAGGACTCAGCTTCCCCAAAACCCACCTGCCAGATTCAGCCCTAAGTGAGCAAACCAGTGGTTATGTCCACAAGGAGCTTGAAGGAGCTGGAAGGGCAGGTCTGCCAGGGTAGACTTCCTCCTTGGCCCCTAAATAAACTGCTCATTTTCACCCAGTCCTCACCACCTGTTGATTACTCTTCATGCCTGTCTGATTACAGATTTGGAAAGTTAGAAGCAACATTTATTGTATAAAAGAAAACACTGTGGGGCCCAGAGGAGGAAGCTCCTTTCAACCGCTCTGCAGGGAACCCATGTGGGAGGTGGTGGGCGGAGGAGAACGTGGAGCGGAAGACGGATCTCCTCAGAAGGAGGAGACAGCATTCCTGGGTGGAGGAGGCATGAGCAAACGAAGGCAAAGTGAGGTGAGGCGTGAGCATCCAAATTGGAAATGCAGCATGACAGAAAAAGCAACCATGTCCAGGAGGGGTCGAGGTTGCACAAGAAGACAGAAGCACTCAGCAAGCAATGCAGGGGGTGGGCAGGAGGCCCCGGAACTGAATACCATTAAAGGGGCTCACATTTCCCTGATGGCTGTGAAAACTCTTTTCCCAAACTTTTTTCTTTTTTGCTTTTTTAGGGTCACACCCATGGCATATGGAGGTTCCCAGGCTAGGGGTCTAATCGGAGCTGTAGCTGCTGGCCTATGCCACAGCCACAGCAATGCCAGACCTGAGCCTCATCTATGACCTACACCACAGCTCACAGCAACGCTGGAACCTTAACCCACCAGCAAGGCCAGGGATCGAACCTACAACCTTATGGTTCCTAGTCGGATTCGTTAACCGCTGTGCCAGGACAGGAACTCCCTCGTTTCCCAAACATTTTAAAGCAGGAAGAAAATGAATCTTAAGTGGGGATGGTTTTAGGTGTTGCCCCTTTATCTTTTGCTTAGACTGCTAACCGAGTTTAGACTCTCTCCCCTTGGATGTCACAACATTAACTGAGCACCGACTACGTGTCAGACACTAGGCTTAGAGCTGAGGGAAGACCTGCAATGCCCCTGAAGTCCAATAAGGGGAGACAGACATGTAAACGAATGTGCATAATTACAGACGTTTTTACAGCCCAGAGAAAGATCATGTCAATGGGGGGAGCAGCGAGGAGACAGGACTGAGCGTGGGGATAAGGAAACGCTGCATGGAAGAGGCATGTCTCAACAGCGTTTAGAAGGTTGAACAGGAGTTTGTAAGGTGGAATGGGGGTAAGGTGTAGAGAATATTCCAGAGAAAACAGGTATGGAGGAATGGAGTGTAAAAAGATCTGTCACCAATATGACATAAGATTTTGGATAAGATATTTATCCTTCCTGACTCTAAATTCCACTTGAATAGGAAGAAATAGTGACACCCCACCTAGCAAATACAGTTCGTGGATTATGAAACATGTCTGGAGGACAAAATGACACCTTCACACCAAAAACGCAAATGCTACCACAACACAGGTGAGATGTGCTCTTGGAAAAGGTGCTTAGAATAACTTATTCCAATGTTGATTCTGGTCGTGATTACACGGAGTCTCATTCATTCTTACTTCTGACTTCTACCTCTGACTATAATTAGTTTTTCACACAATTCGACCCGAAGAAGCCAGGGGAGCAAATCAAAAGCAAAACAGAAGAAAATGAGACAAACCAACAGCTAGAGGGGGGCAAAAAATCAATTCATGGACTCCCAATGGATAACAGACTAAAGGACTCTCAGGGAGAAAATAGGAAATCTTTTGATCTCAAAATAATTCCTTGGTCATTTGCAACCACCATAAATCCAGACTTTAATAAAATATGTGATTTAAAAATAAACAGAACAATGAGACCCTGCTTTTTATTTAGCACTGGGAATTATATCTAGTCACCTACGATGGAGCATGATAATGTGAGAAAAAAGAATGTATACATGTATGTGTGACTGGGTCACCTTGCTGTACAGTAGAAAATTGACAGAACACTGTAAACCAGCTATAATGGAGAAAAAAATAGGAGTTCCCTTCGTGGCTCAGTGGTTAATGAATCCGACTAAGAACCATGAGGTTGCGGGTTCGATCCCTGGCCTTGCTCAGTGGGTTAAGGATCTGGCGTTGCCGTGAGCTGTGGTGAAGGTTGCAGACGCAGCTCGGATCCTGCGTTGCTGTGGCGAAGGCTGGCGGCTATAGCTCTGATTAGACCCCTAGCCTGGGAACCTCCACATGCCGCGGGTGCGGCTCTACATAAAAGGCAAAAAGACAAAAATAAATAAATAAAAATCATTTAAAAAAACTCAAAATGGAGTTCCCTTCGTGGCTCAGTGGTTAACGAATCCGACTAAGAACCATGAGGTTGCGGGTTCGACCCCTGGCCTTGCTCAGTGGGTTAAGGATCCAGCATTGCCATGAGCTGTGGTGTAGGTTGCAGACACGGCTTGGATCCTGCGTTGCTGTGGCTGTGGCATTGGCTGGCAGCTGCAGCTCTGATTTGACCCCTAGCCTGGGAACCTCCATATGCCGTGGGTGCGGCTCTACATAAAGGGCAAAAAGACAAAAAAATAAAATAAAATAAATTAAAAAAATTTAAAAACTCAAAATGGCTTAAAAATTTAGATAATAATAAAAATAAACAGAAACAATATCTGCACAATGGTATTTTGTTTTAAATTATTTGATATGACTATTAGCCATATCCATGCAAAAATCCCACATCATACTGTTAGAATCTAGCAACTAAGATCGGCCCAACATTTCACTGTGTCACTCCCTTGCTCAAAAGTTAACTATTTCCTGCTGATTAAAAGATAATGTTAAAATGCCCTTAACCTCATATTCAAGGATTTCTACAACTGGACTCCACTCTGCCCTACTACTCTTAGCCTTCTTTTTTTTTTTTTTTTAAACTGTTTCTCTGCAGAAACTCTCTCCTTTGGAAAAACTCGTTTGCTCAGTGTCCCCCAAACATGCCATACCACGTGACTGTTACTGTCCTTTCATAAGGAAGATTTTCTTGCCTTTCCACCCCATACCTGACTAGATCACTAAATGTGATATTTTTCTCTGCAGACCCTTAGTGAAAGCTCTCTCTCTTTTTTTATATTAATAGAAATACTTTTTTAAAAAGCAATGCAAGTTTCAGGGGTTCCTGTTGTGGCTCAGTGGTTAACAAATACGACTAAGAACCATGAGGTTGCAGGCTCGATCCCTGGCCTCACTCAGTGGGTTAAGGATCTGGCATTGCCGTTAGCTGTGGTATAAGTGGCAGATGCGGCTCTGATCCTGCGTTGCTGTGGTGTAGGCTGGCAGCCACAACTCCGATTAGACCCCTAACTTCCATATGCTGTGGGTGTGGCCCTAGAAATGACAAAAAAAAAAAAAAAAGCAATGCAAGTTTCTTTCCTCTTTCTTTTGGGCTGAACCAAATGGCATATGGAAGGCCCCAGGCCGAGGATCAAATCTGAGCCACACCTATGACCTGTGCCACTGCTGTAGCAATGCCGGATTCTTAACCCACTGTGCTGGGCTGGGGATGGAACTCGCACCTCAGCAGCCACCTGAGCCTCTGCAGAGACAACGCTGGATCCTTAACCCACTGCACCATGGCAGGAACTCCTTAAGCACATGAGTTTCTCAACATGATTTAGGAAATGTCAGTAGTTACAATGATTTGGTACTGTGTACTGAAGATAATAGTAAGGATATCTAGACTGAGTCATAACTACTTACTTACACTCAACCCTTTCACGGTGATCTATACAATATAATAAAATGTAAAACTGATTGCCCAATGTTTAAGAAATGGCCACCGTACCTGAGATAGACAAGCGCTTTAATCTGTGATGATAGTTTATTATGTATTGTAGCTTCACATATCTTGTTGAACCAGGTTTTCTCTGGGTGTGTCTGTTTGATTACATTGTTTAATTATGGGGAATTTTGTACCTGTTGTGCACAAAGCAGTAAGGTCTTTGAAAAGACTTAACAAAGGTGCGTTCATTCATTCCTTTCCCATGTTTTGACTGAGCACCTTCTATGTGCCAGGCACTGTGCTAGGTGCCAGGTGTACACAGATAAAAGGCAGCCCTGTCCTAAAGGAGCTCCCTAACATTAATTCATGAGACAGGGCTAAGGCTTGTAACAGAACCCCCAAGGGACTCTGTGTCAATGATCCAATGCCATAATAATGCTGAACCAATCACTTAACTTCAGCAGGTAAAACAGTGACTATCAATTTTTCATGCATCTTGGCTGATTGCTGGGGCAGTCCTACTGATTTGGGGTGGGCTCCATGAAGTGTCTGGGGGTTAGTTGCTATTAGCTGACCTAGAATGGCCTTACCATGTTGATCTGGCTCTGTTTCTATCTCTCTCATTCTCCAGCAGGTATATTCTCAAGGCAGTGGCTTTTAGACATAAAGAAGAGCATGCTCAACTGCACAAATGATTTTAAGCTTCTTCTTAAAAATATCCCATTGGTCAAAGCAAGTTGCATGACTGACACCACGATCAAAATTCCACGGCACAGGGCTCGGAAAAAGAGATGGGAGAGTTGGGATTGTTACCGCAATCAATCACAGTCTCTGAAAACACACACCAGGGGCACCTAACTCAGCCTAGGGAGTAAGGAATGGTTTCTCCAAGAAGGTGATGCTGACTTGAGTTGAATTGTGAAAGAGAAGATGCAGGTTAGCTAGGGAATAAAGAAGAGAAGATGCTCTGGAGGAACCCACGTGAGCTACTCTAAATACCTTCACACTTTTGCCTCATATATACATATACCCCTTGCCTGTTAACCTTTCTTCCCTTTCCCATTTGGAATTTAGATGTCGAGTGCTAGATGTGCAGCAGCCTTCTTCTGACCATGAGGCAATAAGCCTCAGGTTGAATGTCTACAGAAAGATAGCACTTCACAGCATCACTGAGCACTGTAACAGCCCCAACTAACTATGCCCAGACTTCCTGTCATATGGGTCATCACAAGGAACGCCTGCAATATCCCCTGAAAAACTACCTTGTTCTTCAGTGTTTCACGCTCCACCATTACTTCCCTTTCTTCCTTCAATCAAAGCTCCCATTCCTTTAGGTCAAGCTGACTCCAGACGTTTTACATTATCTGAAGAAATGGTGACACCATCTTTAGAATAATGTTTCTAAATGTCAGGTGCTCTGGATAAGGCAACACACGTCCCCTGGCCTATGTATCACCAATGCCAAGAGTAAGGCTGGGCGACCCTTGGACTTTCCCTGGCAGGTCCTTCACAACTTCCTTTCCTCATTATTCACAGTTCGGCCGCCACCACCTGCCTTGAGACCATCATTATCTGTTATTATTATTCCCTTTATCCTGGTTTATTCCAGTCACACAAGAACCCCAGGACCCCAGGTCATTCCTTATCCCTTGCATTTCATCCGAAATGGCCCTGTACATCCTATTGTCTGACTCCATTTCCTACCCTCACCATTTCCTGAAATTCTCAGCAATTGGTTGTTGGGATCAGCAAATCCCTCTTTTTCTTGGGGGGGGTGGGGTGTGTGCACTTGTGGTATGTGTCAGTTCTCAGACTAGGGAATGAATCAGAGCTGAATTTGCAACCTACACCACAGCGTGCAGCAATGTCAGAGCGAGGCCAGGGACTGAACTCGCATCCACACTATGCCAATTTCTTACCCGCTGAGCCACAAGAGGAACTCCCCTCTTTTCTTAAAGTCTCTGAATTTTTTCTTCCCCTTTTTACTAGAAAGGAAATCTGGGTCTCCTTTGAGGACAATACCTCCTCCACAGCCCTCTCAAGTGGTAGCTGCTTTTCTCTCACAACCTACAGTTGAAAAGATGTCCTCTTTGTCCTTACTGCTGTTTCCAGACCATTCTAATTCTTTCCTTCCCCAAACTGCCACCTCCCCTTTTTTGGTCACACCCATAGCATGTAGAAGTTTCTGGCCAGGGATCAAACCTGTGCCACAGCAGCGACCTGAGCCACTGCAGTGATAACACTGGATTCTTAACCTGCTGAGCCACAAGAGAACTCCCCCATCTTTGACTGTGATGTTACCCAGACTATGCTAACCTCACTGCACTCAACCCTGCTCCTACCTAAGTTCAGTATCTTTATACATGATTCTTTCAAAACACTAATTTCTAAAATCCTTGACTTCCTTTCCTCCAAAAAAAAAAAAAGTCCTCTACTTGAGCGCAGTTATTCCCTTCATATCCTTGTTTCACTTCTTATCCCACTTAGATTCCAATGTCTGTTGTAACAATCACTCTTTCACATATAAGCTTGGTCCCCTTTTCCCCTCTCTCATTCCATTGCACTTTTCCGACAGAACACAAGCCTTAATTAAATCTAACTCTCCACTATGCCTGCACAAGTGCGGCAGCTGAACATGACTGGAAAACTCGTACACCGATGCTCACTGCTCTCACTTTCAGTTTATGACCACTCACCTTGAAAAGACCTTCAGTGTCATTCACCAATTCCACTTACATTATCCTAGCATGATCATTAGCCCATCCTCATAGATGGCCATGCCATACCTTCCCCCACCTCTCTTTTCAAACTCTGTAACTTCTTCCTCATCCTAAGATGACAAACTTGTCAACCATGAACCATTCCCAGTTCACAGGAAAAATGAAAACGACAAGAAGAGAAGGTCCGCAAGGTCCCCACCTCTCTGCGTCCATGCTCATACTCTGCTTTCCCTCCTATTAATAACAATGAATGGCATGTGCTCCCAACTTGGGCCAATTTCTCTGCTTGTGGGCACCTGATTCTGTCACTCCAACCATTCTCCTCTCGCTCCTGGATCATTTCCAGCAACCAAAAAACAAGCTGTTTTTTTCTCTCATCTTTTTTTTGGGGGGGGAGACAATCACAGCATGTGGAAGTTCCCCGGGCCAGGGATTGAATCCATGCCACAGCAGCAATCCAAAGCTGCCGAAACAATGCTGGATTCTTAACCCACTACACAACAGGAGAACTCCATCCTTTCATCTTTAAAAGCAAACCAGAACAACTGTCTAGATGTCACTTCTCTTTGCAATACTGTCCCATTTCTCCTCCCTTTAGACACTGAACACTGGCTGTCTTCCCAACTCCAAGTCCTTTTCTCCCATCAGATTTTTATGCTTAGGACTTTCCAGGACACCCTCTTGACAAGGTCATTAATGACATCCACATTGCTATATATAAAGGTAAGTATCCATCCTTAATCCTTCTAAAGCTTTAAACACAACTGATTATTCCTTTCTCCCCAGAACACTTTCTTCTCTTGGCTTCCAGGGCACCACACGCACCTCGTTTCCCTCCTAACTTGCTGGTGACTCCTTCTTGGCTTCTTTTGTCCTCTTCTCCAACCTCTCACTCATCCTGAGAGCTCTGATTCAGCCTTGTGGCTCTGCATACCATCTCGATGGTGATGATTCTCATATGTATGTTTCCAGCCTGGACCTCTCCTTTGAAATCTGTACCTATATCTACCTAGCCACCTATCTATCTCTCTACCCACTTACCTATCTATATCTCCCACTGCCTGCTCAACATTCCCGCTTGGTTGTCCAACAGGCATCTTGAACTTTATATATCCAGAATCGAATTCCTGACTTCTAACTCCAAAAGCTAATTCTTCCCTTTTTTGAAAATGGCAACCATATCCTTGAGTCAGCCTTGACTCATTCCCACATGTGATCCTTCAATGAATTATTTGACTCTACCTTTAAAATACATGTTTTAATAGATATTTTAAAATCCACTACCTCCACTACTACTACCCTGAAGCAAGACACTGGCCTCTGCCCTAGCCTCCTAGTTGACCTCCCAGCTTCTCCCCTTGACCTTCTTATAGTTTATTCCCCTCACTATATGCCAGATGGTCCTTTTAGAATATAAATCATTCTTAAACTTACATCCTCCAGTAACTTTCCATTTGGCCCTAATGGAAGCTCATAACAATAATGTTTTCCTACATCATTTGTTCCATGCTGCCTTTGCCACCTCACAACCTCCTGGTGTATACTCTCCCTGCTCATTCTGGTCAGTCACACTACTTCCCTGGGGATTCCTGGTTTAGCACCTTCACACTTACCTGTTCCTTTTGCCTAGACTGTTCTTTCCTCATAAATTTTCTTGGTTTTTATCCCCCTGACCTTCCTCGGGTCTTCACCAAAATGTTACCTTCCCTGATCCCACTGTCAGAAACTGGAAGAATCCCCATCCCCGCACCCCTGTCACAATCTCTTCTTTTTATTTCAACAAATCTCCTTTCTTATTTTCTCCATAGCACTTGTCACAATCTGATATACCACACACCTTATTTACATGTTGGTCCCCCACCCAACAGAATGCATGCTCCAGAGACATTTTGTCTATTTTGTTCACTGTGCTTTTCAGGGCCTAGAGCAGTGCCTGGAGTGTAATAGACACCAAAAAGATATTTTTAGAATTTACTACATGAAGAAGATTATAATGAAGAGTAGACAGACAACAGCTTCTTTTAAAAATGCTTACTGGCATGCCAAGGAGTTTTCCCCGCATCTATAAGCAGCTCCATTGCAGCACTTCCATCAGAAAAGTGATGTGGGTCAGGTCTGTACAAGGAAAGGTCACTGGTGAAAATACTGGAGGTACAGGGAACAACTGAGGGGTTGTTGGAAGAAATTCAAGCAAGAAAAACAGAACCTGAGCGAAGACAATGGCTGGGGACACAAAAAGAAAGGGAGTAAACGTGACAGTTCCTTAGGAGAAGAGACAGACCCTGGTGATCAACGTGATACACGGAATAGAGCCCGCCAGCAGACACCCTTTCAGTCTCCTGAGATTTCACCCTCAGAAACCCCTTGACTGGGCTGGGCCATCCTGGATCACTTGCAGTCTCTGGAGATTTTTGAAAGCCTGGAGGTAGAATTCTCAGATCACATCCTGTCCTGATTCCAGATAAGGCATCCGCTGTTCAACAATGCCAAGCTTCTGAATCACCAAGAACTTCTAAGTTGGGGCTTTATGAGGAACTCCTGGCTCTATTTCCCATCTTCTCACCCACTCTGACCTGTTAACAGACACTCAAGAAAGCAAGAACCAATAAGAACCTTAAAACTGTGTTTACCTTTTACCTCTTTCTGACCTGCCTTAATCCGGCTTGTTCTCCCACTGTTTAAACAGATACGTCTCATCATCAAAAGTCTACAAACAATAAGTGCTGGAGAGGGTGTGGAGAAAAAGGAACCCTATTACACTGTTGGTGGGAATGCAAATTGGTGCAACCACTGTGGAAAACAGTATGGAGATTCCTCAGAAAACTAAAAATAGAATTACTAGTTGATTCAGCAGTCCCACTTCTGGGCATCTATCCAGAGAAAACCATGACTCAAAAAGACACATGTACTCCAATGTTCACTGCAGCACTCTATACAATAGCCAAGACATGGAAACAACCTAAATGTCCATCAACAGAGGAGTGGATAAAGAAGATGTGTTACATATACAAAATGGAATATTACTCAGCCATTAAAATGAAAGAAGCAACGGCATTTGCAGTCACATGGATGGACCTAGAAATTATGCCAAGTGAAGTCAGTCAGACAATGAGACACCAACATCAAATGCTATCACTTACATGTGGAATGTAAAAAAAGGACACAATGAAGTTTGCAGAACAGATACTGACTCAAAGACTTTGAAAAACTTATGGTTTCCAAATGAGACAGGTTGTGGGGGGAGGATGCACTGAGGGTTTGGGGTGGAAATGCTATCAAATTTGGTTGTGATGATTATTGTACACCTATAAATGTAATAAAATTAAGTAATTAACAAAAAAAATAAACAGATACTTCTAACACAGACAAGGGCCATCCTATTGCCAGGGGATGCCCACAGGTGTCCTCCCCCAGTGCCCAGATCAAGGAAGCAATTTCTACTGAAGGCAATGATTCATTGGATAATAGGATTTACAGCAACCAAGATTCCCTTCCTGGCATATTTCTTCCTAAGGTCTTGGCTCCCTAAGATGCTTAACATCCAACAGTTACTGTCCACAGATGCTTAACCAAAACAGAAAGTTCTAGTCTTCCAGAATTCATTCTTTTAAACCCAGCTACGTAGCCAATACTCTAGTCAGAACTGACCCTAGGCTCTGGTAAGCCACACAGGGCTGACGAGCAATGGAGGAAGGGAAGGAGGGAGTGTAAAGCCACTCAAGTTTCAGGCCTTGATAACCACACTGTAGGCTGATGCATACGGAGTGAAATAAGGAATGCCGGAGCCCCCACATGAAAAGGAATGCAAGGAAAGTTGCACTGTTCTTTTAATGTCACTGTGGACGGGCAAGACTGGGAGCCAAGTATAGCAGTGAAGAAACTCCAATCCTAGTACACAAGGAGCAATGGTCTGGATGAAGGCAGCAGGAGTGGGTAGTATAACCAGAAAGGATTAAGAACTCCTTGATCACTGAGAAAAATCTGACTCTGGCTCAGGGGCTGACACATGGAACTCACTGTTCTGCTGAAGAGTGGTTCCTGGGAGACAGATGTCTTAGGCAAACCACAATTTGAGAATACCTGAAGTGCACGCAGTCTTTTGTAAGGATTCTTAACTTGGGACCCTTGAAATTGGACATGATTTTGTGTTTGAGTAAATGTGCATTTTTCTAGAGAGAAGACTTTTATCTTCTATCAGATTTTCTGAGGCTCAAAAAGAAAGTTCAAACTCCAAAGTCAGTTGTTTTTACACTCCACCATGATTTACATTTATTCCTATACTTGTTGTAAAAAGCTTCCTCATCCCTTTTTTTTTTTCCTACCCATAGTCAGGTGAAATGTTGGTCCCATATTCCCTGGAGAGTTACGGTTCATTTAATTCCGGCAATAAAGCTTTCAGGAAGAAAGCACTATTTAAAGGTCAGTGTCAATAACACAGTGATTATGAAATTCATCATGTGATAAATCCAGTGGTTAAACCTATGCCTACCTGACATAATCCAAGAATACACAGTATAAGAGAATCTTTGACTCCCATTAAAGAGAAGTCAGTTTGTGCGTGTGCTATAGTATAGACAACCTCCCTGCCAGATCTCATCTCTACAAAAGTGAGTAAACACATATCAAACGGTTTCCAAATTAAACTCTGTGTCCTGGAAGCTATACGGGCTATTTTTCATGGCTGGCTCAAGGCTTGGGAATTCTAATGTGTTGCTTTACCAGTCTGGCCTTTGACCTTTAGTGACCTGCACATCCTCACCTGTACAGTCATCCTTCCCTCGGTATTTGCAAGCAGACTGGTTCTAGGACCCTCACTGGTACCATGCTCATTCCCTTGTATAAAATGTATAACCCAGGCATATCCTCCTGTACACTTCAAATCATCTCCAGATTACACATACTACTTAATATAATGTAAATGACCTATGAATAGTTCTAAATACACTGTAAAACCAATATAAATAGTGGCTGGTGCCTGGCAAACTCAGGTTTTGCTATTTGGAACTTTCCGGAAAAAAAAAAAATTCTTCCCAATATTTTTGATCGAGGTTGGTTGAATCCTTGGATGCAGAACCGAGGGAGAAGGGGGGGACAACTGTCCTTAGTGTCTGTGACTGGATGGCAGGCCATCATGATAAGCTTTTAACTTCCCAAAGTATTCTTTAATTGTTTTTAGATATTTTATAATTTCTTTTCTTTTAAGAGTATTTGGTGAATGGTAACTGAAACCCATTTTTTAAACTTCGCTTATGGTATCTTAAAAAAATTTATTTTACTGGAGTTCCCCTTATGGCTCAGTGGTTAACAAATCCAACTAGGAATCATAAGGTTGTGGGTTCGGTCCCTGGCCTCGCTCAGTGGGTTAAAGATCTGGCGTTGCCATGAGCTGTGGTGTAGGTGGCAGACGCGGCTCGGATCCCACGTTGCTGTGGCTGTGGTGTAGGCTGGCAGCTACAGCTCCTGTTAGCCCCCTAGCCTGGGAACCTCCATATGCCGCGAGTGTAGCCCTAGAAAAAGCTAAAAGACCAAAAAAAAAAAAATTAGCTTCCTGAAGTATAGTTGATTTACAATGCTATATTATTTCTGCTGTATGGCAAATTGATTCAGTTATACATATATGTACATTCTTTTTCTCATATTATTCTCCATCATGTTCCATCACAAGTAACTAGATCTAGTTCCCTCTGCTATACAGCAGGATCTCATTGCTTATCCACTCCAAACACAAGAGTTTGTACCTACTAATCCCAAACTCCCAGTTCATCCTACTTCCTCCATCTCCTGCTTGGCAACCACAAGTTTGTTCTCCATGTGGATGTAAATTTAAAAGGGACTTTTTTTTTTTTTACATTCCTGTTCTGATATTTCCTTGTTAGTTTAAGGAAATGATTTCTGTATGTAATCATACATCCTGTTATCTTACTGAATTCATAAAAACCTTTTTACTCCCCACTTTTTAGGGCCACACCTGCGGCATATGGAAGTTCCCAAGGCTACAGCTGCCGACCTATACCACAGCCACAGCAATGCAGGATCCAAGCCACATCTGCTACTTACACCACAGCTCACAGCAACCCCAGATTCCCCGACCCATTGAGGTCAGGGATCGAACCCACATACTCACGGATACTAGTCAGATTCGCTTCTGCTGCACCAAAATGGGAACTCCTATAAACAAACACCTATAAACACCTCTGTTTTAAAAATAAGGAAGCAAAAAATTGTTGCCCAAACTCCGAGGTCCCTGACATTACTTTCAGAGAGAAGTCTAACAACCACTGAATGCTTTCCACCTCCCAGTCCCTTTCAAAGAAAAAAAAGTGGTCTGTAGTCAGGTTTTTAAAAATAATTTTTACTCAATTTATTTAACAACTCAAACTTATTAATTATAATTAATGAATTAAAATTTATTTAATAATTTGGGTGACTGGGTTTTTTTAAAGTAATAAAAAATTCACCTATTGTTTTATATTCACATGTAAAGTCGCTCAGAGTAGTTGTGTGATTTGCCCAAGTGCATATAGCTAGCAAGAAGCTAGTTTTTAATGATAACTTGTAACTTTTTTCCCTGAGAGAGAAATTTCTTTTCCTGTACCCCAGCTAAACACCAATACATCTACGTCCTCCCATACAAGTTGTTATATCTAGGTAGTACATCTAGTTATTACCCCCTGCAAGAAGGGTTAAGACGCTGAATAAGGCACAGAGGCAAAAAAAAGAAAAAAAAATAGCGTAATCTTCCTAAATCCCAGTGGAGTAAACAAGAAGGTGCAATCCAGAAACAGCTTCCAGGTTTTCTCTTTTTACAACAGAGGTAAGAGCAAGGTTTCATATTGTGTCCATTTTGGCTATCAGTGTCTGGCAATTTCCCTATCAACCTCATCTACTTCTGGGCCCTCTTTCTTTCTTCCCTTTAGCCCTAAGAGAGTTAACCTGTTCAGCTGCCTTCAAGGAATCTACATCGCCTCCCAGTTGTGGGAGAGAAGGCTTCCTCCTTGGGTCCTCCTGGCCGGCCCATTCCTGCAGTCTCCCCACCCCCTGAGTCTCTCACAGTTAAAGCTGCTAATTTCAAGACTCCCCAGGAGCAACCCTGTCTTGGAAGGTGGCTAATTTTTGGCAGGAGGGAGAAGCCAGGGTTAGTTGCTCTGAGTAGAGATGGTTATGCAAGACGCAAGGAGGAGGAGGAAGCTGAGAAGGGAGTTGGTGAGTCAGAGGAGAAAAGCCACACAACTTGGCTAGCAGTGAGCCTTCAGAGCACTGGGGAAGCCCAAGCCATTAACAAGGTAAGGAGAGAATTTTCTCCGTTCTTCTTCAAAGCAGGGCCATTTCTACCGGGCTACTGGAGCGGAGTATCAGATAACCCGGGGAAATTAAACTGGGGATTTTGTGATGGCGGCGGGGGGGGGGTGTGTGTGTGTGTGAATCAGAATCACCTGGATAGTCTTCCCAGAAAAGCACAAACGGGCTGCCAGCAGCTCCTCTTTCACCACTCAGCTCTATCCCTGAGAGAGTCAGAAAAAGCCGAGAATGTGAGCATCCTAGAGTGTGGTGCATACTTTGTGGCTGGTCCCCCAACACTCTCAGACCTGGGACCCAAAGACACAGGTCTGATCAAGCAGAAGCTATTTCTATCGTTGAGTCAATTAAAGTCCACTTATTCTGAAAAATGGAGGCGTGGGATTATCACTGCTCTATATATTTAATTGGACCATTGTCATTACTGTTGCTAAAGTGCTTTCAAAATTTTGGAGAGCCATTCAGATGTAAAATAAGATCAAATCACGAGGCCAGAGAATTAGCCAAGGTAGAAGAGACTTCTATCTCGATGGCCTTGAATAAGTCTGCAACTTCTAATTGGAAGGGAAAATCCTTGCTTTCTTTTTTTTGCTTTTTAGTGCCATACCCAAGGCATATGGAAGTTCCCAGGCTGCGGGTCGAATCACAGCTACGGCTGCCAGCCTACACCACAGCAACTCGGTATCCAAACCACATCTGTGACCTGCACCACAGCTCACGGAAACGCTGGACCCTCAATCCACTGAGCAAGGGCAGGAACTGAACCCGCATCTTCATGGATCCTATTTGGGTTCGTTACCACCGAGCCACGACGGGTACTCCGGAGGTAAAAAACTTCTATATGTGTAAAATAAAAATATCTTGTCCTGTTTTCGTTACCAAGGTCAATGAGGACACAGCAGACGGTAGAAAACACTCTACAAATGTTTGTTCATTCAGTCACTGATTCAATAGATGTTTCTTGAGCCCCTACTAGGTACCAGGCACTGTCGTTGTTATTAGGGGCACTGCGATTGCGAAGATCTTTCAGCTCGTTAGAGCTTGTTATTACATGGACACTCTGCCCAGATGCTTAGCTCATAAGCTTCTGGGTTCTGCAGCTACCAATGTGGATGTAGGTTTCCCCAATCCAGCTCTCTTCTCTCTCTGTGCAAATGTCTTCTGGCATCACCAATTTCTGGTTTGGGGGACATAACAACTTGGAAATCTAAGTTATCAGATGTATAGAAATCACTTAGAAACGTGTCAGGGGCCAGAATCCAGGGTTCTTAAACTGGTGTCTCTTTCCTTTTTTCCTCAGAATTCCTCATTTTGTTTGTTTCTTTTTTTTTTT
>PVHT020000012.1:3610460-3661749 GCA_004024745.2 Catagonus wagneri | reverse complement strand
TTTTTTGTCATTTTATGGCCGCACCCGCGGCATGTGGAGGTTACCAGGCTAGGGGTCTAATCGGAGCTGTGGCCACTGGCCTGCGCCGCAGCCACAGCAACGCAGGATCCGAGCCGTGTCTGCAACCTTCACCACAGTTCACGGCAACGCCGGATCGTTAACCCACTGAGCAAGGGCAGGGATCGAACCCGCAACCTCATGGTTCCTAGTCGGATTCGTTAACCACTGCGCCACGACGGGAACTCCCCCCTCCTACCTCTTGATGTGGTCTCCGCTGTGTCTTCTGGAGCAGAGTATCTTTTTTGGAAGTTTACAGTCCATTTGGTTGAAGGTTGCTCGGCATTTGGCTGTATTTTTGCTGTTTTTCGGGAGAGAAGTTGAGCTCCAGTCCTTCTATTCCGCCATCTTAATCCAATCCTCCTTATTTCAACTTTTAAAACATAATCCACTACATGTGTAAATACAGAAATCAGCCTGTCGGCCACCTAGGCCGCCGTCCGCAGCCTGCGGGCCCCACTGTCCCGAGCCGCGCTCCCGCCCCGGCCCGACCGAGCCAGACGGCGCCGCCCCGCCCCCTCATTTTGTTTCTAAAGTGTTACACAGTATGGATTTGGGGGTCATCTATAATTTAGCTTCCGTTAGCAGGCTGCTGGATGAGGTCGCCCTCCCTGCTGCCTCACGGTCCTTGTGCCTGATGTAGGTGCTATGTCACTACCACCCTTTGGCGATGTTTTTCAAGATCCTAGATTCTCCTGATTTTCACTGACGGACTGTGCTTCATGTGCTAACATGACACCACTCACCCATCATTGGGGCGACGTGTTTTTAAATTAGTTTTTTGGGGACTGGAGATGACAGGTTGTACTGTGGGCTTTTTCCTTCCATTTTTCTTCTTTTCCTAACTGAGCAAGAGAAGTATTGTGAGTAGTCTGCTGCCCTGAGATGGGGCTTTCATTTCTTATCTATCAATATTTAAAAAAAATTAATGTTCAGTTTTTTTCCTCCTAGTTCTATTTAATACATGTTCAGTAAAGAAACTTTTTTTTTTTTTGGAATGAGGTTCACTGTGTCATACTGCTTTCAAACTATGCCTCTGACGTTATTAATATCCTACTCCATGCAACCGAAGGAGTATTGGGGGTTTTTTTGTTTGTTTTTTCTGTTATGGCTGCCTCACAGCATATGACGTTCCCGGGCCGGAGATCAGATCCAAGCCACAGTTGTGACCTATATGGCAGCTTCAGCAATGCCAAATCCTTAACCCACTGTGCCAGGCCAGGGACAAACCTGCATTCCATCACTCCAGAGATGCTGCCAATCCTGTTGTGCTACAGCACGAACTCTGATATAGTATCAGTTTTTATTATTATTATTATTTTTTTATGGCCGGAAGTGTGCCACACAGAAGTTCCCAGGCTAGGAGTTCCCATCATGGCTCAGTGGTTAACGAATCTGACTAGGAACCATGAGGTTGTGGGTTCAATCCCTGGCATTGCTCAGTGGGTTAAGGATCCAGCGTTGCCGTGAGCTGTGATGTAGGTCGCAGACGTGCCTCGGATCCCGCGTTGCTGTGGCTGTGGTGAAGGCCGGCAGCTACAGCTCGATTTGACTCCTAGCCTGGGAACCTCCATATGCTGTGAGTGCGGCCCTAGAAAAGGCAAAAAGACAAAAAAATATACTCAATGAAATCACGCAAATTTTCTTAGCTGATAACTACAGGGACATCCATGTGCACCTTAGAAAAAGAAGTTTTGGTTTCTCCATGGGTCTCATTCAGGTATCTGCTCTCCAGCAATTACTATGCCTCTTTGCACACTCAACTGTTTATTCACTTATTCAACAAGCACTTAGTGAGCCCTAACTGCTTGTACATTTTAAGTGTCTGTAAATAAGATAAAACATAGACTTTACCCTTACGCAACAGCAGCCCAGTGGGAGAGACATCTCATCTACAGAGTGAGAGATGGGTGAGAATGGAGGGTTTGGGGAAAAACTAAATTTTGGGCGGAAACAAGTTGCCTTTCAGGGAGAAAGCCGACGCGTGGGTAGAATCTTGAGGAAAGGACGGTCGGCTTACAAACATCTCAGAGTTTCTAAATAACAGGGCAAGTTGGGAAGAACTGAAAGTAAAATCCAGAATCCAAAGTGCTGAAAGGGAGGGGAGTGACAGGAGATCAAAGATCAGATTACAAAGGGCCCTGGGCACAAGAACGGAGGATTGAATCCTGCGGCAGAAAACTAATGAAAGATTTTAAGGAGGGGCTTGTGCTTTAAAAGGATAGATTTTGGCATCAGTGGATGAAGGTGGGAGGAGGAGCTGAGGGGGAAAAAAGTGAGAGACAAGAGAGAGAGGCTACTCACTATCAAGGGCAGGCTAGAGATGATCCTGATTCAGTCACAGGGAAGGCAGGATTCAAGAATGCAATCGAAGAACCAGAAAAGAACACTCAGGAAGGTGGACTAGGGACTCTGATATGGATGATATGTTACAGACTCCTCCTAAGTGCTCAACCACCCCAAGGACCACAAAGGAGCTTACTATAGGGAGCTAGGGAGAGCTGGTGGTTAGATTCAAGGATTTTGTCATAAAAAGCCTTGAGTTTCCCTTTCTTCACGGAGCTGCCTCTACCACTGATTCCAGTCTCTGCAGAGATAAGCTTTCCCCGAGACACACCCTGAAGTGTTCCCTGGCTATTTTGATCAGCCCCACCAAGGGTGATTTAGATCCAGGATGTGTCTAGATCCCTGCGACAAGAGATGGGACTTCCTTTACAAAGCGTATTTTCCTTCTGGCCAGGGAAATTGCTTAGGAATAGAAAGAGCAGAGAAAGAAGTCAAGATTTCCATGGGAAATCCTGAAAACTGTAGTCAACTAAAGAATGAGGACAACCTGGGGACGAGTTAAAAGGCCAGGCTACAGCTCTGCGAAGAATGGGCAGGAGGCCAGGAGCTACTGGCAGGCAAGGAGGGCTCAGAGTATTCAAGGCCACTCAGGATCCCGGGCTGGCCCAATGCGAGGTGGAGGCGGGAAAGTATAACTCTGAAAGGTCTACACTGCTAACCCCTGGGAAATGTTAGCTTTTTCCTGAGCTGATTATAGGCCCTGCATATAAAATTCTATCACAGTTTCCTTCTAATTGTACACAGGTCAAGTTCTTTACTTTCCTCTCTCTTTTGCTCCATTACTTCCTACCTTTGTTCCAAACTCTTCCTCCTAGTCATACTGCCTTTGGGAGAAGATCTTTCGCTGGTCATTTCCTCAATCCTCGGGGGGAGTGTGGGGGGCAGTATTCTTGAGCCATTATCAAAAATGGTGTAGTTTCTCTTCATTTCCTCTTGGGTTCAAGTTTGAAAGAACCAGGAGTATATCTTAGCTGGCCCTGTTCTAACTTTTCAGGGCCAAGACAGGGATTACCATTCATTGATATTTTCTTGGCACATAGCAAAGTGCTCACTGAATCCTTTTGGCACATGTGGAGGAAATACATTGTTGTAGTGAATGAAAGAGAGGGGTTTCTGGGTCACTGACACACAAGGTTTGGCTGAGGTCATTACACACTTCCCAGAAGGTTCAGGGGACTTCCAGGGGAAACCCATGGGCTGGCAAAGCATCTCTGCCTCTTCAGGAAGCAGCTATAAACCTCAAGAGTCACACTGGAGGCCGCCCGATTCCTCCTTTAAAATCTACTCCCTAGTATCTCTGGAGCACTAGACATACACGGTGGTTTATAACCAGGATGAAGGCTATCTGGACAATAGATACCAAAGACACACATACCCACACTCCCTGACTCATAAGTTTTACTTCTGGGGAGTTAGCTTACATGCCTGTATAAGAATGTATGAACATAAAGGTTATTCAAGTTTCTGAAACGGCGGAAGACTGGAAGTAACCCAAAAGCTCATCAGAGAGGAAACTGGTTAAATAAACTGTGGTACATCTGCACAATGAAACTGCACGTAGTGGTGAAAAGGAATGAGGAAAGGCTCTAAGTACTGCCATGGAGAGCTCTCTGAGAAATATTGTTAACAAAGCAAGGTACAGCACAGCTATAAAAAGAGGTGGAAAAACTAAGAATTTGTATACATTTTTATTTTCTCCCCTTTCTTGCTTGCTTGTTTTTCAGGGTAGTACCTGAAGCATATGGAAGTTTCCAGGCTAGGGGTCGAATCAGAGCTGCAGCTGCTGGCCTACACCACAGCCACAGGAACACCAGATCTGAGCTGCATCTGCGGCCTATACCACAGGTCACCACGCCAGATCCTGAACCCACTGAGCGAGTCCAGGGATCGAACCCGCATCCTCACGGATACTACTCAGGTTCTTAACCTGCTGAGCCATGATGGGAACTCCATACATTTGCATCTTCTTGTATACACATAAAGCAACTGAAAGGACACATGAAAACTGAACCCAGTTGCTATCTGGGGGCAGGTTGGGAAGTGGGCATGTGGAGGACGGGGTTGCAAGTTGACTTTTTGCTGTACAGTGATGTTAAAACACCAGCTCACACTTAAATGCTAGCTAAAAAGAGAGAAGAGGTTACTGAGTTATCGATTCAGCAGCTGGTAAAATTCTTAGGTGTTCTTTCCCATGGGAAACTACTGTGACTCCTTTAAAAAGTGTGTCTTTTTTTTTTTTTTTTGTCTTTTTGCCTTTATGTGGAGCCGCACCGCGGCATATGGAGGTTCCCAGGCTAGGGGTCTAACAGGAGCTGTAGCTGCCAGCCTTCGCCACAGCCACAGCAACGCGGGATCCGAGCCGCGTCTGCGACCTTCATCACAGCTCACGGCAACACGGGATCCTTAACCCACTGAGCAAGGCAGGGATCGAACTCACAACCTCATGGTTCTTAGTCGGATTCGTTAACCACTGAGCCACGAAGGGAACTCCAAAGTGTGTCCTTTAAAAGGAGCTCTAGAAATTCTCTAATTTATGACCATAGGCCTCCTCCATAGACATAACTGTTGTCACAGTATTTCCCCTTGCTAAAGACCGGGAATGCGACAGGCTACAGGATGGCAAGCACTCCCCTCATTCCCCTCCTGCATGCAATCTTAGGAAGCCATCTTTTAAATTCTGAGTCTATGGATTTATGTCCATGACAATAACACTTCAAAAAACAATCTGAACCATGTGACTATTACCTATTAAAAATTTTTAAAAAATTAGTGATAAGCTCTATCACCAGGAAAACAGTACATTCTAAATCCAGCTCCAATTACAGATCAGAAACATAATTTCTCTTTTACATTAAAGCTTGAAGGAAGAATTCCTTGAGTACAGAGTGATATGCAAACTAGCACCCCGCTGCTGTTAATATTTGACATTATGTGAAATACCTATAATATCTCTCGATAGTTATTTATGCCAAGAAGTCACCCCAAATGATCTGGAGTCATTTCAGCCAGTAAGATGGGTTAAGATTTCCCTTGGAATAATATTCTAGCTTGGCACTGGGAACTGTGATCTTTTCACACAAAGCAAGCCCTGACGGTGAAGGGAATAAGTTCAGGGGGCCAGCAGTCTGTTTGAGCCTTAGTATGAATTACAAAGTGAAATTCCTTTCTCTAAATATTCTACATTTAACAACTGGAAAGCTTTCCCGACGTACTTATTCTGCTGGACCAAGATACTTTATTGTCACTTACCAGACATTTTAAAATAATAAATATCTTTTTTTCTTTCTTTTTTCTTTGCTTTTTAGGGCCGCACCTGCGGCATATGGAGGTTCCAGGCTAGGGGTTGAATCGGAGCTGTAGCCACCGGCCTATGCCACAGCCACAGCAACGCAGGATCCGAGCCACATCTGTGACCTACACCACAGCTCACCGCTACACTGGATCGTTAACCCACTGAGCAAGGCCAGGGATCGAACCTGCAACCTCATGGTTCCTAGTCAGATTCATTAACCGCTGTGCCACGACGGGAACTCCTAAAATAATAAATATCTTAAATCCTTGATGAAGTGCCACTCCCTGGGGCTGGGCAGTATACAAACTCAACTGTACCCTGAGCAACCCTGAGTAAGTTGTGCCAAGCGGTCAGGCATTCCTCCAAGCAGCAGCACAGTGGTTAACAGGCCACAGTGTCACAACAGCAGCTCTTGGGTTGGCTTGCCAAAATTTCATAGAGTTGGCCTTTAGGGAGACAACAATTCAAACCAAACAGATTCAGATAGTTTATTACCTACACAGACACGAGGTCAGCATTGGGTCAGCTCCTCGTGTTCCTCACCGGATGAGAGCAAATCAGAGGGGTCCAGATGACAGGTGCATGGGCACTAAGCTCTGCATTGAGGAAACAACTCCAAACTAAAGCTGAGAAGTTTTACAGTCTGCAGCCATATCCTTCAGGGTATTAAAAGTCCTGTGCTTAACTGAGATTAAAGGAAGGCAATGAGAAATGGCTTTGGCAATCTCCCTCAACATAAGATTATCTTCCCAAGTCAGCTTATATCCCTTCGCTTTAGAAGGAATCACAGGAATTCAACCAAAACATGGGTCAGACTGTGATTAAGCTTTGCCTGCGTGGCCTGTGTGAGGACATGCATGTCACTAGGCTGCCAGGGTGGACTTGTTTCCCTATATTCATGAAATATGGATGAGACCATGCATTTTTCATAGCTCAATGGACGAGAAGGACTGGGACGGAGGAAGTAAAGAGCCTAAAATAAACAGAACTTACCGACATAATAACTTCAAGGGACAGAATTGATCTAGACATGGATGTGTGCAATTGGTTGCAACAAGACTCCAGCAGTCTACA
The DNA here is from genome assembly GCA_004024745.2 of Catagonus wagneri. Lineage (NCBI taxonomy): Eukaryota > Metazoa > Chordata > Mammalia > Artiodactyla > Tayassuidae > Catagonus > Catagonus wagneri. The sequence goes on along the minus strand of PVHT020000012.1, from coordinate 3,654,980 downwards.
CTGCTCCTTGCTGGGGGTTGGGGAGAAGGTGGCTTTGGCTGGAGAGGGGAAAGAAGGCAGATACCAAACATCAGCCTAATACAGCCTCTCTGATTTCCCCCGAAGATTTTCCACTTCAGCATGCTACTGCCCAAAAAAATGAAGCTACTGCTATTCCTGGTTTCCCAGATGGCCGTCTTTGTTCTGTTCATCCACCTGTACTACCAGAACCTCAACTCCCTGCATATGAAGGAGGAACCCAAGCCCACACACATGCACGTGCTGATCCTGTCTTCGTGGCGCTCTGGTTCCTCTTTTGTGGGGCAGCTTTTTGGACAGCACCCAGATGTCTTCTACCTGATGGAGCCTGCCTGGCACGTCTGGATGACCTTCACGCAAAGCACTGCCCAGAGGCTGCACATGGCAGTACGGGATCTCATACGGGCTGTCTTTCTGTGTGACATGAGTGTTTTTGATGCCTACATGAAACCTGGCCCCCGAAAACAATCCAGCCTCTTCCAGTGGGAGGGCAGCCGGGCTCTGTGTTCCCCACCTGCCTGTAACATCTTCCCGCGAGATAAGATCATACCCCAGGCTCACTGCAGGCTTCTGTGCAATCAGCAGCCCTTTGAGGTGGTGGAGAAGGCCTGCCGCTCCTACAGCCACGTGGTGCTCAAGGAGGTGCGCTTCTTCAACCTGCAGGTGCTCTATCCATTGCTGACAGACCCCTCCCTCAACCTGCACATTGTGCACCTGGTCCGGGACCCCCGGGCAGTGTTCCGTTCCCGAGAACATACCACGCAGGAACTCCTGATTGACAGCCACATTGTGATGGGGCAGCAGCATCAGAAACTCAAAACGGAGGATCAACCCTACTATGCGATGGAAGTCATCTGCCAGAGCCAGCTGGAGATCTACAAGGCTGTGCAGTCCCTGCCCAAAGCCCTGAGGCAGCGCTACCTGCTTGTGCGCTATGAGGATCTGGTCCGGGACCCCCTGGCCCAGACTGCCCAAATGTACGAGTATGTAGGGCTGAAATTCTTGCCCCAGCTCCAGACCTGGGTGTACAACATCACTCGAGGCAAGGGCATGGGCAGGCACGCCTTCCACACCAATGCCAGGAATGCCCTCAACGTCTCTCAGGCCTGGCGCCGGTCTTTGTCTTACGAAAAGGTTTCTCGACTTCAGGAAGTCTGCAGGAATACCATGAATTTGTTAGGCTACCACCTTGCCACATCTGAGGAAGAGCAGAAAAACCTGTCACTGGATCTTCTGTCTACCTGGAGCCCCTATCAGCAAGTCTCCCAAGAGCCCTGAGGAGGCTCTGTCTGCAGCTGGCACCAGCTTCAGCCATGTGAACTGAAGGCGGCCTCTGAGCCGTGACCGTGTGTGTCGGTGTATGTGTCAACATGAGTTGTGCCCACACATGTTCCAAGTCAAGAGATCTTTGTATCTCTGCTCATGTCTAGAAGAGAGACTCAGGAACCTCATGTGAGTGGCACAGTCACCAATGAATGCCGGCTTTCTTATCTGTGTATACCTCAGACTTGTGGCCTGGGTCCTACGCGGCGTGAGGCAGTGTCACTGGAGTAAATTCATAAACTTCTCCGTTCACATCTTACCCAAATGGAAAAGGAGAGAGACAGAAAAAAAGCCGGGAAAAGACAGGAAATCAGCCAAGACAGGAAAGCCCACCAGCACCTTCAGCAGGGATGTGAACTCTGAGCCCTTGTGGATTCAAAGAGAGAACGGGGAACAGGGCCGGGCCCTTACCCGTGAGCTTGGCCATCACAGACATCGGTTACCACAAATACAAGAGCAAATCTCTGCACGCAGAGAAAGCTCTTAAGTTCATGGGGTGGCTGGGTCCCACCCAGACATTGGTTTCCCTCAATGTTTTCCTGTTTTGTCCTGTGAAGCTGCCATCTCTTAACACTAAAATTTCAAAATGAGATTGTTTGGAATGTACCTTTTTTATGCTTTGTAATTACTTAGTAGTAGATGCTTGTTCTTATGGAATCCTAAGAGCTTAATCACTTTTTTCCTTGTTATCATTCTCTTTTTAAAAAATTTTTTTACTGGAGTATAGTTGACTTACAATGTTGTGTTAGTGGGTGTACAGCAAAGTGAATCAGATACATACATATACACAAATATATACATATATATATATATTCCTTTTCAGATTCTGTTCCCATATAGATTACAGAATATTGAGTAGATTTCCCCATGCCGTAGAGTAGGTCCTTGTTTGTTATCTATTTTATATACAGTAGTGCGTATATGTGAATCCCAAACTCCTAATTTATCCCTCCCGCCCTCAACGTTTCCTCTTTGGTAACCGCAAGTTTGATTTTGAAACTTGTGAGTCTATTAAGAGCCTAATCACCTTTATAGAATTTTTAAAACACTATTATTATTTATCATCTACACATAGAAAAATTAAGACCCTATTTAGTTCAGATGATGAACTAAGTCTAAACTGATCAATACTGATTGGTACCCTGCCCTTTTAAGAATGTGTAGAAAGTAGAGAGCCAGCAGCTAATCCCTTCCTTGTGTGAGGCATAAACTATAATAATACCAGATGCATCACTCTAGGTTCTAGAGTTCTTTGAATCATCCTCAGCCAGGGGACCCTAGGTATAGTATGACTGGTGCTATTCAGCTCTTTCTAGTCGCCTCCCCTAACAAGAAAAGGTGTTTCCCCAGTCTCTCCATGATTCCCCAGATCTAGTTGTGCAGCAGAATCACCTGTTAGAGCTATGCTATGCCACTGCCCTACCTCAGATCTGCTGCAATTGCAATTTCCTGGAGAGGCTGGGATTCTGTGTTTATCAAATGACCCTGGGTGGCTCTCCCACAGCCAGACTGACAATGGTACACCCTGCCCTGGGCAACAGCCCTGTTGCCTTCTTGTTCTAAGACAGGTGACCTCTCAGCACATACTGAGTATCTAAACCACTTACTTCTGACAAAGGTGCTGTCCTCAGACTGGAAGGAAAAGGAAAGTCTATTTATGTCTGGAACTCACGGACCTCTGAGTCCTGACTTTTTAAAAACTTCACTTTGTTCAGATCTTAGGGATACCGTCATTTCATCTTTTCTGTTGTTCTCACTCCTACTTGTGACATGGCCCTCACTTCATAAAGCTCCCTCAATGTCAGATGGGAATTCTCCCTCTTGATTCCGCCAAGTAACTCTTGGGCTGTGCCACCACCTTTGCCAGCCAGGTCTCAGAAGTGAATGTACATGGGCTTTAAAAAAGTGAATTTATTCTCCCATTGTGGCACAGTGGAAATGAATCCCACTAGTACTCGTGAGAATGTGAGTTTGATCCCTGGCCTCGCTCAGTGGGTCAGGGATCCAGCATTGCCGTGAGCTGTGGTGTAGGTCGCAGACGCGGCTCAGATCCCGCATTGCTGTGGCTGTGGTGTAGGCTGGCAGCTGTAGCTCCAACTTGAACTCTAACCTTGGAACCTCCATATGCCACAGGTGTGCCCTAAAAAGCAAAAAAATAAAAAAATAAAATAAATAAACAGCTTTAAATTTTCTAATGTCAGATGAGGTCCAGACAGCTAGTAGCCATCCTCTTGAAGGACAGTCTATACACTCTCCTGTACAGCAGCCACTGGTAGCTGTTTAGATTTAAATTAGTTAAAATTAAAGTTTAGTTCCTTATTTGCTCTAGTCATGTTTCAAGTTCGCAACAGCCCCATGAGGCTAGTGGCTACTGTACTGGACAGTACAGAGATCATTTCCAACACTGACAAAGTTCTATTGCATGGCTCTGGTCTAAATTTATTTCTATCCGTGTGTAGCATCGTATCTTTAACCTCAAACTGCGCCCCCGCCAAAAAAAGTTTATAGACTACATAATAATACTATAATGGCATTCTTCTATAACAGAAGACTGTGTAGTATAAAATTGCCATATAAGCTCTAAAACTCTGACCTGGTGTTGAGTGAGATTTAGAGGGCAAAGGAACATCTCCTGTTGAAGGTTCAGGTGACTGGAATTCAGCGATGAGAGAGACAATACACCCAATTTTGGGATGTGGGGGATTTGGGGAGCTGAGTACAGAGGTCTGTGTTTTGCTAAACATCCTTTCTGCCTTGGAGCTATCTGTACCAGCCCCCAACCCCAGCGACAGGAAGGCATCTGTTTGCCCCCTAAGCCTACTGATCTGCATGGGGTCTAAGGATGAGTTTGAACATACATGAGGGATGAATTTGATCTAAATTCCTCAGGGCTAGTAATCAGGTTTGGGGAATAAGCTCTTTCATGTCTAAGAAAACATAATAACCTGAAATGCCCAATTGCAGGAGAGCAATTGATGTTTTTTACAAAAACCATACTGGGCAAGTGCACTAAGAAAGAGGGGAGTCCAAAAATTTAATATATTTTATAGAGGGTGAGAAAGGGCTAGTTTTGAAACAAAGGGGCTTTGACTGTAATTTAGTAAACTGTGTTATCTTGTGGCTTCATTTTCTACAAAATGAGAGCAGTTGCTAAGTTCTGAATAAATTTTAATTAAAACTATATTTTTAGCTTAGGAATAGTAGTTATGGGGAGAGATGATAAGGTAGAATCAACTTCTGATTATTTCTGTGCAAAAACCTGCCAGTGAAACTACTGAACTGTCTATAACACATTTCTTAAAAAATAGTTTATAATTTACTACGTGTTTTAGACCCAAGTTCTCTGATTATGCATATTATTATGACTCTACTGGATTACTTTCACCACCTAGCAGAGCAAAATTAAAAATAAACGTATGTGAGTGACAAAGGCCAGGTAACAAGCACGCTCCAGCAGGCGTCAGCTCTGGATCCACAGTACCCTGGCACTCCCGTTGAGGGCTATGCCACTCTTCTGCATAAACGTTCCTGGTCATTCAGAAAAAGGTGAATTTTTAAATGCAGTCCTAAGGGAGAAAATAAAGACAAATAACCGGAGTAAGGAGACTGAACACAGCATTCAGTTAAAGAAGTTCTTCGTTCATTCCACACATATAATGGGCATCTGCTGTATGCCAAGGACTGTTCTAGGTGCTGTGGATACAGCAGCAAATGCAGCAGGCAAAGCCCCTCCTTCTGGGCAGCTTATATTTCAGTCGGTGGGGGAGTGCAGGAACAAACAATAAATACATGTCAGATGATGATAAGTACTATGGGGAAGAATAAATATGGGTAAGGAGTTGCGAAGTGAAGGAAGGTGCTGTTTTAAAGAGGGTAATAAGGAGTATCTTTTGCTGAGAAAGGCATATGAAAAGGAGACATCTGGGACAAAGTGCCCTAGTAAATGCCAATGTCAATATGGACATAATCAATGAGTCAGGTGAGAACCTGTTATGTGCTTGTACTATGCTGAGTGTTGTGGAGGAGAAAGAAGTAAAGACGTTACAGAGGTACACGTGCTCAAAAGCACGTAGGTGGGCTCCAGAACCAGGCTGCCTGGGTGACTTCGCTACGACCAGCTGGCTGGAAGGGAGTGTAGCCAGGCTTCTTGTACCAATTGGTCACTCACTGGCCAATCTCTGCTTTACGTGGCCTTGGCTTATGTCTAACCTAATTCAGTTAGCTGTAGCTTGAAGAGTTTAAAGGGACAAAACATGGTCATTTAAGACCTCCGGGAAGACGGGCATTTGTCAGTGAAGCCAGAGGCAGACACTGTGCTAGAGAAATGAGGTGTCTAACATCTGGGGGAACAGAAGAATCATTTTCAAATGTCAAGAAGTCCCACAGGTACCACAGGATGTAAACCATGATTCCTCAACCTTTTTAAAATTGTCACCCTCCTACCCTCAATAAGCCTTTTTAGACACTTTTTCTCTAATGACCCCCACTGTGAAATGCTAATTCCACAGATTCACTGCATGTCTGTTTTTGTACAGCGGCCCTTTGGTGGGTCACAAACCTCTGTAATATCTACTGGTTTTTGGTTTTTGGTTTTTTTGGCTTCCCAAGAAAGCAAGAACTGCTGTCTAACTTCTTGGTGATTCCCACCTCCGCTGAGTATGCATGCTTTAGACCACTGTCCCTAATGTTTTTAAGCTCTTTTTACCATCCAGCTCCCCTTTTTTTTTTCTTAACAGGGCTTTTCATTTGTCATATCCCCCAAACCATGTTCCTTACTCTCCTCAATGACAGCTGGACCTTGCTCAACAATCGCTGGATGTGATTATGTAAAATAACACATATGACAGCAGTAAACTGTAAAGGCCATAAAAATGTTGATTATTAGTCATAACAAAATAATGATACAAGTAACTCTGACTGCTGCCCTTCCTGCCACCACCAATCCTAACTATTTGGGATGGTCCAGCTTTCCTTGCTGGCTTTCACATCCGCTTCTTATGGTCCTGGGAGAACAAGGAGGAAGCTACTTTACAGTTAGTTTTTTAAGTTTATGACAAGGGTTGATAACAAATGGTTGTAGGTACATGAAATAGGCTCGTAAAGAATGAAGTGTTTTTCAGAAAAAGTTAGCTATTGTTCTCCCTTATATTGACGTGGATATAAATGGCTAATTGTAGATAATATAAACATGTTGAATGAAAAGAAAGGCTTCTCTGTCCTTTTATGAGGTGGTAAGGTGAATGATCATCTGATCCATCACAAACCAAACTATGAGAACTCAGCAGATGCAACACACACATACATACACACATACACAACATTCTAGATGCACATAAAGCTGAAAAAGTGACTATACTAAATTTAACTGGGTTTTCGAATATAAGACTCAGAACTTCAAATACGTTTATGTGCATATTAAGGGATTAGAATATATAGCAGTTCTCCCAAACTTCTTTGACCACGGAAGTTTTTATCCTCAATATACCTATTAACATCTGTCAGAGGACTGTTTTGAGAAAGATCAGTTTAAAGTTCTTGAAAAGTTGAGAGGGGATAGAATCCAGAACTCTGGTGGGCTTAGCAGGAGTTGGACCAACATCTGTATTGAAATAATATAAGAAGGAAGACAGATGATGGGGGTGGGGGTTGGATTGGATGTTCGCACAGAGTAGTTGTGAAGTCCGTGTGTGATGCTTTTCTTTTCTCTGGGAAGGAGTGGAATGTGTGTGGTCAGAAGATGGTTGGGGAAAATGAGGAGGACAGAGTTGCAGGTGAGTGCTGAAGTGATCATAAACTGATGGAGGTGCTCCCAATTCCCTGTGAACTAAGCTTCCCTCATGGGATTTTCTCCGACACTTGCCTGCTTGGGCTTGGGAGAAGTCAGGGAGAAATCAGAGTGCTGGGACTGTCCAGGGTTACGACAGTTCCGCGTTTCTCCAACTTATTTTTTTTTTCATTTTTGGCCACCCCAAGGCATATGCAGTTCTGGGGCCGGGGATCAGACCTGGGCCACAGTGGAGACCTAAGCCAAAGCTGCGGCAATGCTGGATCCTTAATCCACTGTGCCAGGCAGGGGATCGAACCTGTATCCCAGCACTCCCAAGACACACCAATCCTGCTGTGCCACAGTGGGAGCTCCAAGAACGATACATTTTTTTATTCACTGTCTCTTCTGAAATCAACTTCTCTTCAACTGAATCCTTCTCTTTGGCTTTTTAATTTAATTTTCTCCTCTCTTTAAAAAACTCTCCTCATTCCCATATCCTTATCCAATTACTAGTCTTTCTCTCCACAACTTCACAGCCAAACTGCTCTAAAGAGTTGCTTAAGTCCCTTGGCTTTATTTTTTCACCTTCTACTTCCTCCTCAACTCACTTCAATCTGGATTTCACCCCTTCTCTAAACAGCTCTAACAATAAAAATTAAACTCCAGGTCACTCACTCACTTCAGTGGACACTCTCTTGATTCTCATTTCACCTGAACTCTCTCAGCAACATCTGACTTTATCGACCATTTCCTCCTTCTTGAAATACCTGTATCCTGGTTTTCTTCCTATTACTCTGGCCACTTCTCAGTTTTTTGTAGAATTATTCTCAACGATTTAGCTGTTAAATGTTGGAGTAACTTTAAGACCCAGCATAGATCCTCTTCTTTTTTCACGGTATGCCTTCTCCCTAGACTATCTATCTCATCCATGCCCGCATATGCGTAGGTGACCTGCAAATGTCTATCTCTGGCCAAGACTTCTCTGAGCTCTAGATCTCTAAGTCCAACCATCAATTTAACGTATCTTCAACATCTCAAAGGACAGCTCAGACTCAACATGTCCAAATGTTCATGATTCTCCCTTCCTCCACCTTCAGCCATGCCAAACATCTTCATCTCTCCCGGGTCCCTTTCCCCACCTTTCCAACCTGTTGCCACATCAAAAACCTGGACATTGCCCTTGAATTCTTCTGCCAATCAATGCTACCTCATCCACATCTCTTTAAGTTCACATGCTTCTCCTTCTCCACTGATCCCAAGCTTCTCAGCCCTGCTGTGTTCATGTCACTATCATCTCTTTCCTGAACCACTGATTGGTCTTCCTGCCTTCAGGCTGCCCACGTCAATCCAATATTCAACCTGAATTAAAAATTCAGAAAGTCTAGATTTCTTAATATAGTTTAGAAAGCCTGGAGTTCCCATAGTGGTGCAGCGGAAAAGAATCCGACTAGGAACCGTGAGGTTGTGGGGTTTGACCCCTGGCCTCGCTCAGTGGGTTAAGGATCTGGTGTTTCCGTGAGCTGTGGTGTAGGTTGCAGACGCGGCTCATATCCTGCATTGCTGTGGCTATTGCATAGGCCAGCAGCTGTAGCTCTGACTTGACCCCTAGCCTGGGAACCTCCATATACTGCAGGTGCAGTCCAAAAAAGCCAAATAAATAAATTAACTAATAAAAATAAATAAATGAAAATTAAAAATCACTGCAATTCTCACTTAGAGGAGGAAAAAAAAAGCCTTTCATGACTGGACCCTGCACCCCTCTCTTCTAACTCCCTCTTGGTAGACTCTATTTCGGCGCATCTCAAATCTTAAGTTCTAGTAAAGAATCTCAGAAGCGCCTGGATCTTCAATCACACTGCTCTCCCACCTGGAACACCCTGTTCTGTCCTAACTTCTACCCCTCTGGCTCAGTTTTTTCGATTCCTCAGTTCTCAACTAAAACACAACCCGGAAGTTTTTCCTGGCTTGATCCTTAAGCCTCTGCTGCGTGCCACTTTTACAGGCTTTATTTGCTTTAGCATTTACCACACTGTAATAAAACTACCCAATTAATGTGCTCTTTGAGTTCTTTGAGGGCAGAGTCTATCTTACTCACTGTGGTATAAACAATGTCTAGCTCAGTTCCTGGCCTCTAGTGGGCACTCAATAAATATTTGTTTAACGAATGAAATTTTTTTTTTTTTTTTTTGCGTTTTAGGGCCACACCCGCGGCATATGGAAGCTCTCAGGCTAGGGGTCGAATCAGCTGCTGGCCTACACCACAGCCACACCAACCCAAGATCAGAGCCATGTCTACGACCACAGCTCACGGAGCTCACGGCAACTCCCACTTAGCAGGCCAGGGATCAAACCTGCATCCTCAAGGATCCTATTCAGGTTCTTTAACCGCTGAGCCAGGACAGGAACTCCAGTGAATGAAATCCTGATCTCAGCTGCATTACATGCAAACGGATCATTCTTTATGTAACACTTTCAAAAAGGCCAATCACAGAACCGTTCTATTCTGAGAATCACAGGGGCATGTTTAAAGATTCAGATGAGAAATAACCAACATTTAGGAGTTTTCTGTCTAAGAGTAATGAGGGAAGTTGAATCTTAAAGCCAACAGCTCTGAAGTGCTAGGTTAAGTGGGGTGGCAGGTGGGAGGGTGGATACACACTGATTCAAAAATTATGTTGACTTGTAGTGCTAACAGTGAATTATCATGGCAAGAGAAGCTGTAAACTACCCTGGCTGCCTAAAGAGCGGCATGCTTTGTTAGGGGGGTGCATATGAACTAACTGAATACCACTGGAAGCACTGGTAAGTACCTGCTTAGTGACAGCCTGCCCACCAGTTTTCAGCCAAATCTCCAAGAAAAAGTTTCTGGCTTATTTCTTATTGCCTCTCCACCCTCATAATGGCAAAGTATGTGTTAAGGAACCACTTTTGGGGAGAGTCATCTTTGAGCCTTTTATCTTCCATATCCTATTCATCAGCAAATCCTTTAGGTAGACTTTTAAAATATTCCCTGAATCAGACCACCTCTCCCACGTGCACTGCCACAATGTTCATCCAAACCAACCTCAAATTTAACCTTAACTGTTGCAAGAACATCCTAACAATCCTCTTCTTGCCCCACCCTCACAGTTCACCTGCCATTTACCAACCAGAATGACCAACCTAAAGGATTAATTAGATGTCATATCTCTGCCCAGAGTCCTCCAGTAAATTATAGCCCCGATGACTGTAAATAAGAGACTGGAAAAATAAGCTGGTAAATTCATATCATGTAATACTCTTTGGTAATAAAAAGAATAAACTACTGGTACATGCAACATAGATGCCTCTCAAAAGTATTAGGCTAAAAGCAAGAAGTTTTATGTGAAAGAGTTCATACGATATGATTTCTTAATATATACAGTGCCAGACCAGGAAAAGACTAATATATGGTGGGTGGGTGGGTGGAGAAAAAAAATCATAACAATGGTTGCCTCTGAGGATGTGGGGATGGGGGGAATAGTGATTGACTGGGAAGAGATATGGGGGAACTTTGTTCGGGGATGGAAATGACTCATATCCTGATGGGAGTGTGGACCTCACAGTTACATGAATGTGTCAGAACTTGACTGCACACTCAAGATTTATGTACCTCCTTGTATGCAAATTCTACCTTAAAAGAAAAAAATTGCAAACAAATATTGAATTCTAGTTAAAGATACATATGCTAGAAAATATACAAGAAGTTACTGATCTCTGCAACTTAGTTTGCATTACACTGAAAAATACATCAGAATGAATGATAGACAAATGGACAGATATATGATACAACAACTATAAAAAAACGTTAATGGTAGAATCTTGGTAAGGAGAACATGGGTAGTTTCTGTGAAATTCTTCCAGCTTTGCTGTTCACAGTTTTTCATACTAAAGTAATGGGGAAATAAAACCCTCTAAGGTGACCACACTTCTCAAATGGCAGTGTAAGAAGCTCATTTGACACTCACCCACTGAAACAAACATTTAACTGGTGAAATTTATTTTAAAAAGAACCATTCAAAAATCTCTGGATTCTCCTGGGATAGACCATGATGAAAAAGAATATTTAAAAAAAAATGTGTGTGTGTGTGTGTGTGTGTGTATAATATGAGAAAAAGAAATAAAAGCTATCCAAATTGGAAGGGAAGTGGTAAAACTGCCACTATATGCAGGAAGTTCTCTCATGGTACAGCAAGTTAAAGATCTGGCGTTGTCACTGCTGTGGTGCAGGTCACAGCTGTGGCACAGGTCTGATTCCTGGCCCAGGAACTTTCCATGCTGCAGGTATGGCCAAAAGAACAAACTGTCACTATATGCAGATGACATGATACTATATACAGAAAACCCTAGGGACTCCACACAAAAACTACTTGATCTGATAAATGAATTCAGAAAAGTAGCAGGATACAAGATTAACATTCAGAAATTGGTTGCATTTCTGTATACTAACAATGAAATATCACAAAAAGAATGTAAAAAAAAAAAACTTTCTAAAATTGCACCAAAAAAATAAAATGCTTAGTAATAAACCTGACCAAGGAGGTGAAACATTTATACTCTAAGGACTATAAAACATTAATCAAGGAAATAAAAGAGAATTCAAATAAGTGGAAAGATATCCCATGCTCTTGGAAAGAAGAATTAATATTGTTAAAATGGCCATATTACCCAGAGCAATCTACAGATTTAATGTGATCCCTATCAAATAACCTATGACATTTTTCACAGAACTAGAATAAATAATCCAAAAATTTATATGGAACTATAAAAAACCCAGAATTGCCAAAGCAATCTGACGGGGGGAAAAAAAAAACCAAAGCAGGATGCATAACTCTTCCAGACATCAGACAATTGTTACAAAGCTACAGTAATCAAGACAGTGTGGTACTGGTACAAAAACAGACGTGGATCAGTAGAATGGAATAGAGTGCCCAGAATCAAACCCAGGCATCTATGGTCAATTAATATTCGACAATGGAAGCAGGACTATAAAATGGGAAAAAGACAGTCTCTTCAGCAAGTGATGCTAGCAAAGCTGAACAGCTGCATGTAAACCACTAAAACTAGAACACACCCTGTGTCTTATTTTATGAACAAAAATAAACTCAAAATGGCTTAAAGACCTAAACATAAGACATGAAACCATAAAACTCCTAGAAGAAAACAAAGGCAGAACATTCCCTGACATAAATCATACAAGTGTTTTATTAAGTCAGTATCCCAAGGCAATAGAAATATAAACAAAAATAAACAAGTGAGACCTAATAAAACTTAAAAGCTTCTGCACAGCAAAGAAAACCACTGAAAAAAAAAAAGGAAGAGAAAAGAAAAGACAGGAGGTCCCATCATGGCTCAGCAGAAATGAATCTGCAACCATTAGGATACAGGTTTGATCCCTGGCCTCACTCAGTGGGTTAAAGATCCAGTGTTGCCATGAGCTGTGGTGTAGGTTGCAGACACAGATCCCATCTGACGTTGCTATAGCTATGGCATAGGCCAGTGGATACAGCTCCAATTAAACTCCTAGCCTGGGAATCTCCACATGCTAAGGGTGAGGCCCTATAAGACAGAAAAAAGAAAAAATACAATCTACAGAAGAGAAGAAAGTATTTGCAAATGATGCAATGATGCAACTGACAACGGCTTAGTATCCAAAATATACAGGCAACTCATATAACAAACAAACAAACAAAAAATCCAGCTAAAAAATGGGCAGAAGAACTAAATACATATTTCTCCAAAAAAGACATATGGCCAGCAAGCACATGAAAGGATGCTCAACATTTCTAATTATTAGAGAAATGCAAATCAAAACTACAAAGAGGTCCCACCTCACATTGGTCAGAATGGCCCTTATTAATAAGTCTACAAATAACAAATGCTAGAGAGGGTGTGGAGAAAAGGGAACCCTCCTACACTGTTGGTGAGAATGTAAACTGGTACAATCACAATGGAAAACAATATAGAAGTTCTTCAGAGCCCCAGAAAACACAAAAAGACAAAAAAAAAGTTCTTTGGAAAACTAAAAATACGATTACCATATGATCCAGCAATCCCACTCCTGGGCATATATACAGACAAAACTATAATTAAAAAAGATAACGCACTCCAATGTTCAGAGCAGCACTATTCACCAGAGCCAAGACATGGAAACAACCTAAATGCTCAACTATTGATGACTGGATTAAGACGATGTGGTACATATAGATATAATGGAATACTACTCACCCATAAAAAAGAATTAAATAATGACACTTGCAGCTACTTGGATGTAACTAGAGATTACAGTACCAAGTGAAGTAAGTCAGAAAGAGAAAGACAAATACCATATGACATCACTTAAATGTGGAATCTAAAATACAGCACAAATGAACAGAAACAGACTCCTGGACATAGAGAACAGATGTGGTTGCCAAGGGGGGAGGAGGGAGGGAGTGAGATGGACTGGGAGTTTGGGGTTAGTAGATGCAAGCTATTACATTTAGAATGGATAAGCAATGAGGTCCTACTATACAGTACAGGGAACCATATCCAATCTCCTGGGATATATGTGTATAACTGAGTCACTCTACTTGTAGCAGAAATTGGTACAACATCGTAACTCAACTATATTTCAGTGAAAGAAATTATTGAGCAACAACAACAAAAAGACAACGTGGTACTGGTATAAAGACAGACAAAAAAGAGTTCCCATTATGGCTGAGTGGTAATGCACCCAACTAGTATAAGTGAGGATGCAGGTTTGATCCCTGGCCTTGCTCAGTGGGTTAGGGATTCAGCATTGCCATGAGCTATGGTGTGGGTCGCAGATGTGGCTTGGACCCCACACTGCTCTGGTTGTGGTGTAGGCCAGCAGCTGCAGCTCCAATTAGACCCCTAGCCTGGGAATTTCCATATGCTGCAGTATGGCCCTAAAAACACCAAAAAAAAAAAAAAAGACAGACAAAAAGATCAATGGAATATATAGGCCCCTAATAAACCTAAGTTTTTGTTTGTTTTTTTTTGTCCTTTTTTTTGCCTTATCCAGGGCCGCACCCGCGGCATATGGAGGTTCCCAGGCTAGGGGTCTAACAGGAGCTGTAGCTGCCAGCCTTCGCCACAGCCACAGCAACGCGGGATCCGAGCCGCATCTGCAACGTACACCACAGCTCACGGCAATGCCGGATTCTTAACCCACTGAGCAAGGCCAGGGATCGAACCCGCAACCTCATGGTTCTAGTCGGATTCGTTAACCACTGAGCCACAACGGGAACTCCAATAAACCCAAGTTTAAACGGTCAAATAATCTTTGACAATGGTGCCAAGACCACTCAACGAGGAAGGAATAGTTTTTTTTCAAATGGTGCTTGGACAACTAGATATCCACATGGAAAAGAATGAAGCTGGCCCTCTAGCTCACACCAGACACAAAAAATTAATTCAAATGGGGGAGTTCCTGTCGTGGTTCAGCAGAAACAAATCTTACTAGCATCCATGAGGACACAGGTTCGAACCCTGACCTCATTCAGTAGGTTAAGGATCTGACGTTGCCATGAGCTGTAGTGTAGGTTACAGAAACGGCTTGGATATGGCATTGCTGTGGCTGTGGCGTAGGCCTGCAGCTATAGCTCCAATTTGACCCTTAGCCCGGGAACCTCCATATGCTGAGGGTGTGGCCCTAAAAAGACAAAAATAAAAATTAACTCAAACGGATCACAGGTCTATATGTTAGAACTAAGAATATAAAACTCTTAGAAGAAAACACAGAATTAAGTCTTCATGACTTTTGGTTAGGCAACGGTTTCTTAGATATGACATCAAAAGCACAAGCAACTAAAGAAAAAAGAGATGTTCAACCTCATTAAAATTAAACACTTCTGGAGTTCCCCTTGTGGCGTAGTGGAAACGAATCCAACTAGGAACCATAAGGTTGCGGGTTCAATCCCTGGCATCACTCAGTGGGTTAACGATCCGGTGTTGCTGTGAGCTGTGGTGTAGTTTGCAGACACGGCCTGGATCTGGTGTTGCTATAGGCCTGGTGCAGGCTGGCAGCAAAAGCTCCGATTAGACCCCTAGCCTGGGAACCTTCATATGCTGCAGGTGAGGCCCTAAAAAGACAAAAAAAATAAACACTTTTGTGCTTCACAGGACACCACCAAGAAAGTGAAAAGACAACCCACAGAATGGGAAAAAATATGTGCAAATCACATATCTGATAGGAACAATAAAACGACAAACAACCTAATTTAAAAATGGGCAGGAGTTCCCATCCTGGCTCAGGGGAAACGAATCTGACTAGTATCCATGAGGACACAGGTCTGATCCCTGGTCTTGCTCAGTGGGTTAAGGATCCGGCGTTGCAGTGAGCTGTGGTGTAGAGTTGCAGACGCTACTCAAATCTGGCGTGGCTGTGGAGTAGGCAGGGAGCTGCAGCTCTGACTGGACCCCTAGCTTGGGAACTTTGATATGCCATGGGTACAGCTCTAAAAGGACAGGGGGGAGGGGAAAGGGGTGGACCACACTGATTAATGTGTAAACACAGATAGTATATTTATACTGTGTAACATTACTCTGCATGAAAAGGAATGAAGTACTGATATATGCTACCACATGGATTAACATTGCAAACATTATGCTAAGTGAAAAAAGGCAGCCACAAAAGACTACAGGCTGCATTATTCTATTTACATGAAATAGCCAGAACAGGCATACTCATACAGACAGAAAATAGATGAGCGGTTGCCTAGGGCTGAGGGTGAGAGTGGGGTGTGGAGGCAGAAAACGAGTATTAATGGGTATGAGATTTCTTCTGGGTGACGAAATGTTCTAAAATTGTCAGTGGTAATCGTTGCACAACTCTGAATATATTCAAAACCATTGAACTGTACACTTTAAATGGGTGAGTTATATACAATTATGTCTTATAAAGCTGTTAAACACAACAGAAACTTCCAGAGGTTCCCAATTCCGGTGGCTCTTCTCTCATCCACTCACCTGCACCCATATTCTCCTTTCTCAGTGCGTTGGTTCCTACTTAGAACACTCCACCCCAAATTATCTCAAACTGACCTTCTTATTATTAAGTCTCAATTCAAAAGAATCCTCCTCAAAGGAGGATTTTTGCCTGATCATCCCAACTAAAGCAGTCCCTCCACCTTAAAATGGTCTTTTATATTCTGTCAAGGAGCAAAAAATAAAGTATATGATACTCAGCCGATGTATGTCGGGTAGCACCTCAAAATTAGGTAACTCTTGAAGCTGAAGCAGGACGAAGTTTTTACAGGGCAAGGAGAAGACGGGGGGATATGGCTATAGGATTATTCCAAGTTGCAATTTTCTTTCTCTGTAACTGCTGCAAAACTTTGCAGTTTAAAAGGGTGGGCGATGTTGGGGTAACCACGCCCCTTTCTCTCACGACCGTGGATGCAGTCTTTTTTTTGTAGCAGTTCAAAGGGTTCTTCTGAGTGCTGTGTAAACCCTGTGGATCACCTAATGCTAATCAAGGTTCAAGGGAAGGACAGATCGATTGAAAAGGGAAAAAGAGGAAACGAAAATAGGGGAAAAAAGAGGCAAAGTCTTAAACAAGGAAAAGCAGGGTCTGTTTCAATTCTTTAGAACAAGCCTTGGTACCTGAAATCGTCTTAGTTATTTGTTTGCATGTTTATTTTCCATCTCCCCCCACCGCTGGGAGGTTTCTGTCTTGTTTGCCCACAGAGTAGATGGTTAACACGTGGTGGCTGACTGACCAAATTCCACACCAACATGATAAATAAGATGAAATCATGAGCAAATCATTTGAAACCTTCCAACTAGTCCTGCCATTTCTCACGACCACACGCCTAGTCTCCATCACCTGGGTGCTTAATTAAAATTACAAATTCTTGGGCCACACCGCCACAGACTGATTCATCTGTGCTTTTAACTATATGTCTGCCTGCCTACAGAAACAAATATTTTAAAAGGTAAGGTAAAGTCTGTGTGACTTTCTGGGCAGCGCTTCCATTGCCTCAAACTAGACACTAGGCTTGCTGACTGTACAGCACAAAGCGGAACAAAATCACTGCAATTTTTTGCAGTGGTTTCAAGTCTTTAATTCAAGCTTGCTTTCTCCCCCCCCCTTTTTTTTTTTTTTTTTGCTACACTTGAGGCATATGGAAGTTGCTGGGCCAAGGGGTTGAACCCAAGTTGCAACGGACAGGCTACACCACAGCCATGGCAACACTGGATCCTTAATGTACTGCTCTGGGCCAGGGATCAAACCCGAGCTGCCACAGAGACAATGTCGGATCCTTAACCTGCTTTACTACAGCAGGGAACTCCAGGCCTGCTTTTCTTTTTCCCAAAAGTGGGGTAGAATCATTGTGCTTAGTTATTTCTGCAATTGCTAGAGATCAGAAACAAAGACTTGAAGAATTTAAGCGCTGGAAGGAACTTCAGGCATTACTTGTTTCCTTTTCATCATCTGTATCCAAAATATCAAGATTTCACCTTCTAAGAATACTTCCCTACTCAAAGTATTTTCTCATATCAGCATCGCTGGCATTACCTAGAGGTTTGTTTGGAAATGCACGATTTCAGCCCCACTCCAGAGCTGTGGACTAAGAATTTGTAATTTCATGTGACCACGCACCAGATGATCTATGCAACACAGGTTGAGAAGCACCACAGCACTTCTGCATGTGCGGAACCAATGCCCACTATCTCCAACAACATGCATTTTTCCTTAGCACTTAGCCGTCAAGCTGGGCCAATGGAAAAAGAATTCGTAAGTGGAAAGTCTTCCCAAATGTCTCCTCTAGAATTCAGGAATCTGTATGTTAGGGAAAGAACAGAGAGGCTCAAATCACAAAACTCAAGAGTAATTACAAAGCTTCCTGGAAAAATCATGATAATCTGCAGTTTCCGCTGTGGCACAACGGACCAGCGGCACCTCTGCAACACCAGAACGCAGGTTCCAGCTCAGCCCAGCACAGTGTGTTGCTGCAGCTGTGCTTGGACCTGATCCCTGGCCCAGGTGAGGTGGCCAGAAAAGAAAAAAAAATGTGATAATTTTTCTTCGAACCTGGTGATGAATACATAGAGATTCACTAAACTACGATCTCTAGTTCTGTATATGTTTGTTTCATGTTAAAATACATTTTTTTTTTTTGGTCTTTTTTAGGGCCACACCCACAGCACATGGAAGTTCCCAGGCTAGAGGTCAACCACAGCAACCAGGGATTTGAGCAGAGCAGCATCTACGACCAACACCATAGCTCACAGTTATACCACAGCTCACAGCAACACCATAGCTCACAGCAACTCAGTATCCTTAACCCACTGAGCGAGGCCAGGGATCAAAACTGTGTCCTCATGGATACTAGCTGGGCTCATTACTGCTGAGCCACGATGGGAACTCCAGATAAAACATATTTTTGAAAAGTGGTCTCAAGTTAGTGACAACTACCAGGCCCACCAAGAGGCACCTGCGATGGGAAGTGTAGTGAAGAAGGCTGTGTATCTGCCCCAGTGCGAAGGCTGAAGGGTGATGAAGGTTTACTGACAGACCCCTTGTGTACATTCCTTCATCTAATTCCTCCTCATTACAGCTCTCTTAGGTAATGCCACCTCAGTCAACTGATTGAGTGAATTTAGCATCACCAATCACGGAACAAACTGGTATTGTCTGCCCCCTGGTGGAGTGTGTGGGAAAGTACAATCATCATCGATGTCCTCTCGCCAAAAATATTTCACCTCAATCTAAACATGAGGCAGCAAACACTAAACAGGGGACATTCTACCAGACAAGTGTCAGTATCATGAAAAACAAAAGGTTTTAAAAGTCAGGTAAACTGCTTTAAATTCAAGGAGACAAGAGACAGGACATCTAAATGCAATGGGTGAACTTTGATTGGATCCTAGGTTCAAAAAAAGTCACTGTGGGGACAATTAGAAACTTTGAAAATGGACACTGTAATACATAAGTCTTTTAAAAAAGTATATTAAATGTATTGAGCGTGACTGAAAAAACAACCTTATGAGGTAACTGGTAGCCCTCTTTTAGAGACTAGGAAACTGCAGTTCAGAGAGATAAAGGAACTTGCTCAAGAAGCCAAAATTGGCCCGGATCCCCCCATCTCCAGAGCAGGAGCTCTTGGCTGGTGGTTGCTTCTTTCTCCACAGCATCCCCAGGAAGCAAGAGAGAGTGTTGTGCCTCCAACAGGCTGGTAGGGGGTAAGGGTAGTAAGGAGCACCGTTATGCCACCAGCAGTCATTTACTTGTTCAAAATTTAACTGCTGTGTGACAGTGATAAGCAAAAGCTGGCAGTTCCTAGAATCAGATTACTCACAGCCTAGTGGAAGAGACAAGACATTAATCAAATGTTGGGACCACCCAAAGGAATACATAATAACAAAAGGAGCTAAGATCCACGAAGGAAAAAGTGATCAAAGCAGAGGGTCAGCAGACTTCTATGAGTTGTGCTTCAAAGAATAAACAGAAGTTAATGATGCAGACCGGAGGAATAATGGGAGCAAACAGCCTGTGGCAGAAGGGAGCATGACCTTGCAGTAGGAAAGCCCTGAGAGCTAGCAGGTGCATGGTGCAAGGCAAGAATGGAGTAAAGCAGGTTGGGTCTGACCATGTGGGACATTGAAGGCCATGCTACGAATTGTGTTCAATTTTTTTTTTTAAGGCTGCACCCACAGCATATGGAAGTTCCCAGGCTAAGGGTCAAATTGGTGCTACAGCTGCTGGACTACACCAGAGCCACAGCAACACCAGATCCAGGCCCTGTCTGCGACCTACACCACAGCTCACGGCAACACCAGATCCTTAACCCACTGAGCAAGGCAGGGATTGATCCTGCATCCTCACAGACACTATGTCAGGTTCTTAACCTGCTGGGCCATAACGGGAAGTCCTGTGTTCAATTTTAAAAGCAATGGAAAGTTGTTAAAGGGGGAGTTCCCATTGTGGCGCAGTGGTTAACGAATCCAACTAGGAACCGTAAGGTTGTGGGTTTGAT
The DNA here is from genome assembly GCA_004024745.2 of Catagonus wagneri. Taxonomy (NCBI): domain Eukaryota; kingdom Metazoa; phylum Chordata; class Mammalia; order Artiodactyla; family Tayassuidae; genus Catagonus; species Catagonus wagneri. Next base: position 3,634,868 of record PVHT020000012.1, on the reverse strand, counting down.
CCCTGACATCGCTCAGTGGGTTAACCATACAGCGTTGCCGTAAACTGTGGTGTAGGTTGCAGATGCGGCTCGGATCCGGCGTTCCTGTGGCTCTGGCATAGGCTGGCAGCTTCAGCCAGGACCCCTAGCCTGGGAAGCTCCATATGCCATGAGTGCGGCCCTAGAAAAGACAAAAAGACAAAAAAAAAAAAAAAAAAGATACAATTTCTATCACCAGTGTGTGCTATTTTTTAAAATCTTGAAGATGGGTGATCTATTAATGAAATATCACATCTTACAAATGGTGTTTAGTATAAACCCACATCAAAAAAAAAAAGTCTGGAAGGAAGTTCAGCCCAGTAAAACAGTAATAGTGGTCATCTCTGGGCATGAGGATTACAGGTGGCTTAATTTTTCTTTTTTTAAAAATTTTTTTAATGATATTTATTTTTTCCATTAGAGCTGGTTTACAGTGTTCTGTCAACTTTCTACTGTACAGCAAAGTACCCCAGTCTCTCTCTCTCTCTCTCACACACACACACACACACACATATACATTCTTCTTCTCACAGTATCCTCTACCACGTTCCATCACAAGTGACTAGATATAGTTCCCTGCGCCATACCACAGGATCTCACTGCTTATCCCCAGGGTTGTTGTTTCTAAGGTGAAATTCACATAACATTAAATAAACATTCTAAACTGTATAATTCAGTGCATTTAGTGCATTCATGATGTTGTGGAACCACCTCTCTTTAGTTTCAGAGAAAAGAATACCCATCTCCCTGGCCGCCTCTAGTCTGTTGCTATGGATTTGCCTATTTTGGATACGCCATATAGAAAGAATCATACTAGATATGACCTTTTGTATCTGGCTTTTTTTTTTTTAACTTAGCATAATCTTTTTTTTCTATTTTTTTATTACTCAATAAATTTTATTACATTTATAGTTGAACAATTATCATTACAACCAAATTTTATAGCATTTCCATCCCAAACCCTCAGTGCATCCCCGCACCCCTCAACCTGTTTCACTAGCATATTTTCAAGTTTCATCCAAGCTGTAGCTGTATCAAAACTCATTTTTACCACTAAATAATATTCCATTTTACGTATACATCATAATTTTGTTTCTCTCTTCATCCACTGATGGACACTGGAATTGTTTCTACCTTTTGGCTGTTATAAACAGTGCTGCCAAGAATATTCATCAACACGTTTTCTGTTTGGACTACTGTTTTTGATTATTTTGGATATAAACCTAGAAGCTGAGTTGCTAATAATTCTATGTTTATCTTTTCGAGGAATCAACAAATTGTTTTCCACAGCAGCTGTACCGTTTTAGAGTCCTACCAGCAGCATAAGAGACTTCCTAATTCTCCATAACCTTGTCAACCCTTGTTATTTTTTTATTTGTACTTTTACGATAGCAATCTTAGTGGGTGTGAAGTGATTTCATTGTGGATCTGACTTGTGCATTTCCTTAGCCATCATGATGTCAAACATCTTTTCATGAGCTTGCTGGCCAGTGAATGTCTTTTGTAGAGAAATGTCTCCAAAGCCTGTATTTTTTTTTTTCTTTTTACGGCCACACCGGCAGCATATGGAAGTTCCCAGGTTAGGGGTTAAATCAGAGCTGCAGATACTGGCCTACAGCACAGCCATAGCCATGCAGGATCCCAGCCACGTCTGCAGCCTGCACCACAGCTCACAGCAATGCCCAATCCCCAACCTACTGAGTGAGGCCAGGGATCAAACATTATGGATACCAGTCAAATTCATTTCCACTGAACCACAGCGGGAACTCCGCCTGTGCTATTTTTAATTGCATCACTGATGGTGTATTTTAAAACAAAGGTATTAAATTTTACATTACTGTTTCTAAATGGAATTTTCTCTTACTACTGATGAAAATTAAAATTTCAAAATAGTATCTCATTGCATTGGTCAGGGCAATGGTAGCTCCTATGACATACAACTTCCCAAATGTTTGATGGCTCAAACACAATTGCGGGTTCTTTCTTTCGCAAACAAAGCCTAAAACGTTTAGTTAAGCGGCTCTTCTCTAAGCACCAATGCAAGCACTTGAGCTCCTTCCATTATGTGGCTCTGACATCCTCAACTCAAGGCTTCTAAGGCAGCACTGGTTCAGTATTTGTAAAAGGATTTTCAAAGTGAGGCTGGAGACCATGCATCAGTTGCACCAATTGACCTTACTTTTATTTTAAGTGTACAAATGGAGAAAGTTCAGGGTTAGATTAATTCCACGGATAGACTTTCCATAGCAGATGCTATACAAAGACAAGGAAGCTGAGAAGTTCAAGTGGCTGGCAAGAACATGGGTGAGTACTGCTCCACGGGGTATACGTTGGAAAAAAACAAAACAGTAAGAATGCAGGGAAATTAATGGACACTTGAGGAAAGTGTAGAGAGAAGATGGTTGAATAATGCCTAGATATAAACTTGTGAGAGAGTCGGAGGGTGAACAGGTTATGGTGAGTTAATTATACATCAGGGTTTACGAGTCATAAAACAATCTAGTTCAAGACCATGATAAAGAACAATGGGACTGCGGGAGTGAGTGGTCACAACGGTATAGGATTTATAGCTCCTCAAGTTCAAGATAGGCAGGAAGCCTTGACAGGTGTTGGCTAGGTTATCTACAGAAATACTGCAAGTTGCCACATGTCAAGGCTCTAAGTAAATAAAGAAGGTTGTATAGGAAGGGTATAAAGTGACATAGTCTATATTTTAAAGGATAGTTATTGCACGACTCTGAGAAAATATAAGATGCTGAAAGGACAACTTAGATTCCAGACTGTGGGGAAAAAAGCAATTTCAAACTGGCTATAAAGCCTAAGTTACAGATGAAGCAGAGGTAGAGGAACTATTCTAAAAAACTGGGAATGGCAGGGAATTTTATCTGCCATGGAAGAAGAATTCCAGGGGGAAGGAATTCTCAGGTTGCAGGGAGCTAAAAGTATGGGAATTTCTATAGCAATATTACAAGCCAGAAAATGTGTAAATGTTTGGGCTTCTAAATACCTAGATAAGTTATATCAAATCTAACATATTTTCAGATTCAGAACTAACCTTGGAAGACAATAATCGTATCACTCAAAGAGCACAAATAAAGAGGGGACTAAAAACTAGGAAAAAGAGGACATTTACACTGGTGCTGTCTTGGTAACGAGGGGTCTAGATTTAAGACTAGGAAACAAATCCAACTAGCATCCCTGAGGATAAGGGTTCAATCCCTGGCCTCGCTCAGTGGGTCAGGGATTTGGTGTTGCTGTGAGCTGTGGCGTAGGTCACAGACATAGCTCGGATCCCATGTTGCTGTGGCTGTGGCATAGGCTGGCAAACGTAGCTTCGATTTGACCCCTAGCCTGGGAACGTCCATATGCCGCCAATACGCCGCAGGGACTTCCATATGCCACAGGGAACTGGAATTTGAATTCTGCATGAAGTCAGAACCATGAGCTCCAAATGCTAAGCTCAACTGAAAGGATGGATTAAAAAGAAATCTCCTTTGGTCTGGCTTCTGGGAAGAAAAAAACCCTCCCATGAGAATCTATAACCACAGGCATTCCTTCACATGAGCTTGGTGTTCAAATGTATTCTACCTGAATGGTGGAACCCTAAGATGAGACATTCACATGGAAAGTGGTCCTAGTCCAGGCGTTTTAATACCAAAGAAAATGAATATGTTCAGCAATCTGCCGAATGAATTCATATTTTTGTTGCAGATAAAAATGATCAATAAAATAGCTTGAAGGGAGTTCCCTTCGTGGCTCAGTGGTTAACAAATCCGACTAAGAACCGTGAGGTTGCGGGTTCGATCCCTGGCCTTGCTCAGTGGATTAAGAATCCGGCATTGCTGTGAGCTGTGGTGTACGTTGCAGATACGGCTCGGATCCTGCGTTGCTGTGGCTGTGGCTGTGGCGCAGGCCGGCAGCTACAGCTCCTGTTAGACCCCTAGCCTGGGAACCTCCATATGCCGCAGGCATAGCTCTAGATAAAGGCAAAAAGACAAAATAAATAAATAAATAAATAAAAAATAAAATAGCTTCAAGGATAAAAAAGGGTTACACTAACATAAAACTGGATAAAAAATGTGGAAAAGAAATACAAGATAAGGAGGGAAAAGTAACAACCCATAATTTCCAGTATCGTTCCTGTTCCAGAAAGTGGGCTCTGGAGCTTAATTCCATTTAATGGATATGTGGGGCTTAGAAGAACAAGTTAAATGACACCACAAGAATGTCTGCCCCATCCAGAAGTGGGACATTTCACAGGTCAACTGTTTCAACAATAAGTCAATGGCATGTGAAGATTAAGAGAAATTTAAGACATAAAACTAAAAGTAATATCTGAGACTTGTTCAGATCCTAATCCAAATGAACCAACTATAAAAAGATATTTTGGATACAACTGAAGAGATATAATTATTTAATGCAATGTGGCACTGTAATTAAGCATGTTTTTGGAGATGAACACGGAGAGGTATGAGAGGGAAATACATGTACCTAGGATCTGCTTTATAAATTCTTCATCAAAGAAAACAAGAAAAAGAAAGAAGATATATGCCAAAGTCCTGATAAAGGATGATGGATATATGGATATTAATTACACTACTGTTTCTTTTATGTTTTTTTTTTTCCTTTTTTTTCTTTTTAGAGCTGCACCTGCGGCATATGGAAATTTCAGGGCCAGGGGTCGAATCAGCTGCAGCTGCGGCCTAGGCCACAGCCACAACAACACTGGATGCAAGCCACATCTGTGATCTAAACTGCGGCTTGTGGCAACACCAGACCCTTAACCCACTGAGCAAGGCCAGGGATCGAACCCACATTACAGAGACAATGCCAGGTCCTTAACCCACTGAGCCACAAAGGGAGCTCCTACTGCTATATATATTTAAAAGCTTCATAGTCTGCATTCAAAATTATTTTAGAGTACACATTAACAACAACAACAAAAAGCACTAGTGTAACTAACATACGAGCTAATTCTGCTTTGTATGGAAATATACCAGTGTGTTCCTAGAAATGTCTTATTTTTCCCAGGATGGAATCCCCACTGCTGCTTTGCCCTGCTTCCATTATGAAATGCCAGAATCAGGAAAAATAAGCATTTTGTGTCCTGAGACGAACCAACGACGATGAGGTCACCCTGTCCAGTCTCAGTCCTGGAGGAAAACTTTAAACTTAAAAACTAAGTAATTCCTGTACAAGTGTGGACTCCCTAATTTTAAAAAAAAAAAATGGTATTATCACTTTTTATTATTTATTTATTTATTTATTTAGTCTTTTTAGGGCCATACCCATGATATATGGAGGTTCCCAGGCTAGGGCTCCAGACGGAGCTATAGCTTCTGGGCACAGCGACAGCCAGAGCAAAGCCAGATCGGAGCCGCATCTGCAACCTACACCACAGCTCAAGGCAACGACGGATCCTTAACCCACTGAGTGAGGCCAGGGATCGAACCCAGGACCTCATGGGTTTGTTAACCGCTGAGTCACTACAGGAACTCCGTATTATCTCTTTTAGAATGCTAATGTCTGAAATAAGATCACAATCTTTGTGGATTCGGTTAACTTGAGAAAAAGTTACTGCTTCCTACCATGAATAGGTAATTTCTTGAGCCTCTTACCTTTCTTTTAAAAACTTGATATTCCTTTCAAATGCTGAACAAATACCTGAGTTGGTCTTCCTGAAGTCTGACTTCTTTGTACCTTCAAAAAAGAAAAACAGCGCTGAGATAGTTTACATATCATACAATTCACCCATTTAATTGTACAATTCTATGGGTTTTAGTTTATTCACAGCTATCAACTTTAGAATATTTTCCTCACCCCAGAAAGAAACCCTGTACCTCCACAAATCTCCATACCCACCACCACACATACCCCCACCTCAACTCTAGAAAAACCATCATCTATCTTGTTTCTATCAGCTTGCCTAGTCTAGACATTTGACATTAATGGAATTACACAAAAACTTAGTCGTTTCCACTGGTTCCTTTCACTTAGAACACTATTTTCAAGGTTTATCCATGTGGCAGCACATATCAGTACTCTCTTCCCTTTTTCTCTCAAATAATATTCCATGGTATGGATATATCACATTTTATCTATCCATCCACCAGCTGATGGCATTTGGGTTGTTTCCAATTGCTGGCTATTATGAATAATGCTGCTCTAGGCATTCCTGTAAAAGTTTCCGTAGATGAAAGTTTTTATTTCTCCAATTTTCTTTTCTCTAGGAGTGGAACAGATGGGTCATATGATAACTATACCTTTAACCTTCTGAGAAACTGCCAGACTGTTTTTTTCCAAAGTGGCTGGACCATTTTCCATTCTTACCAGCAGTGTATCAGCATTCTGATTTCTCCACATCCTTGCTACCACTTATTATTGTCTTTTTTTTATAGCCACCCAAGTGGGTGTTAAGCGTGATGTTGGTTTGCCTTTCTTTTCTTTTTTTCTTTACTTTGGCTCTTTAGGGCCAAACCTGTGGCATATGTAAGTCCCCAGGCTAGGGCTCGAATCGGAGCTATGGCTGCTGGCCTATGCCACTGCCACGGCAACACGGTATCTGAGCTGCATCTGTGATCTACACCACAGCTCCTGGCAACGCTGAGCAAGGACCTGGATCGCATGGTTCCTAGTCAGCTTCGTTTCTACTGTGCCATGATGGGAATTTCTGGTTTGCATTTTCAAATGATGCTGAACAACTTTTCAAGTGCTTGTTGATTTTTTCCTTGCAGTCTTCGAAAGTAAAACTTCTAAACGCCTTTGTGTCTGAATCTCCCGTCTACATTAGTAATATTTTCATTTAAACTTAATATTTCCTTGTTAGAATTCACTTAAGAAGATTAAAAGTATGGCAAGCCATTACTCCTTGTATTTTCTCCCCTCTTCCTTCACCAAACTTTTTTTTTTTTTGTCTTTTTGCCTTTTCTAGGGCCGCACCCGCGGCATACGGAGGTTCCCAGGCTAGAGGTCTAGCAGGAGCTATAGGTGCTGGCCTTCATCACAGCCACAGCAACGCGGGATCCGAGCCACATCTGCACCTACACCACAGCTCACAGCAACACGGGATCCTTAACCCACTGAGCAAGGCCAGGGATTGAACGCGCAACCTCATGGTTCCTAGTCGGATTCGTTAACCACTGAGCCAAGGCGGGAACTCCCCTTCACTAAATATTAAGTGAATACCTATTATGTGCCAGAGGCTCTTCTGGGCACTAAGCATATAGAAGAAAACAAAACAGATCGAAAAAAAAATCAAAATACACTTTGCCCTCGTGAAGCTTACATTTTCACGGTTTTAAAATTTTTTTCCAGTTTTACTGAGATATAATTGACATACAGCATTGTTATGTATTTATTTATTTATTTATTGTCTTTTTAGGGCAGCACTCGTGGCATATGGAGGTTCCCAGGCTCGGGGTCAAATGAGAGCTATGGCTGCCAGCCTATGCCACAGCCGCGTCTGCGACCTACACCACAGCTCACCACAATGCCAGATCCTTAACCCACTGAGCAAGACCAGGGATCGAACCTGCATCCTCACGGATGCCAATCAGATTCGTTTACACTGAGCCACAATGGGAACTCCAGCATCGTAAATATTTAAAGTATTCAGCATATTCTCTAAACAAAATATACAGATGGCCAACAAGCACATGAGAAAATGCTTAACATCACTGATTAGAGAAATGCAAATCAAAACTACTATGAGGTACCACCTCACACCAGTCAGAATGGCCACCATTAATAAGTCCACAAACAACAAATGTTGGAGGGGGTGTGGAGAAAAGGTAACTCTCCTGCACTGTTGGTGGGAATGTAAGCTGGTGCAGCCACTATGGAAAACAGCATGGAGGTACCTTAGAAAACTATGCACAGAACTACCAATATGATCCAGCAATCACACTCTTGGGCATATATTCGGACAAAACTTTCCTTGAAAAAGACACCTGCACACGTATGTTCATTGCGGCACTATTCACAATAGCCAAGACGTGGAAACAACCCAGATGTCCATCGACAGATGACTGGGTTAGGAAGATGTGGTATATATACACAATGGAATACTACTCAGCCATAAAAAAGAATAAAATAATGCCATTTGCAGCAACATGGATGGAATTAGAGACTCTCATACTGAGTGAAGTAAGTCAGAAAGAAAAAAACAAATATTGGATGGTATCACTTATATCTGGAATCTAATATATTACACAAATGAACATTTCCATAGAAAAGAAAATTACAGACTTGGAGAACAGACTTGTGGTTGCCGAGGGGGAGGGGGAGGGAATGGGATGGTCTGGAGTCTGGGGTTAATAGACGTAGACTATTAGCTTTGGGATGGAAAAACAAGGAGATCCAGCTGTATAGGAACTATGTCTAATCACTTGTGATGAATCTATATATGTATGCTTAACTAGATCACCACACTGTACAGTTGAAAAATTGACAGAAAACTGTAAACCAGCTATAATGGAAAAATGAAAATCATTATATTAATAAAAAAATAAAATCCTTGTCAGGTAATTCCAAAAATAAAAAGTATACAGCATAACATATTAAGTGATCACTACAATAAGTGTAGTTAGAATCTGTCATCTCATAGAGATACTAAAAAGTACTTCTTCTGTGATGAGAACTTTTTTTTATCAGAGAATAGTTTTATTTTTTTTAATTACTCAATGAATTTTAGTAATTTAGAATTTTAGATGAAAACTCTTTGAATCTACTCTTTTTTTAGTGTATAACAAGAAAACATAGGAGTTCCCGTCCTGGCGCAGTGGAAACGAACTGGACTAGAAACCAAGAGGTTGCGGGATCGACCCCTGGCCTTGCTCAGTGGGTTAAGGATCCATTGTTGCCATGAGCTGTGGTGTAGGTCACAGACGCAGCTCGGATCTGGCATAGCTATGGCTCTGGCGTAGGCCAGCAGCAACAGCCCTGATTAGAACCCTAGCCTGAGAACCTCCATGTGCCATGGGTACTGCCCTAAAAAGACAAAAGCCAAAAAAAAAGAAAACATAAAATTTACCATCTTAGCCATTTCTAAGTGTACAGTCAGTAATGTTAAGAATATTCACATCGTTGTGAAATGACTCCAAAACCTTTTTTTTTTTTTTGTCTTTTTAGGGCCAAACTCGGGGCACATGGAGGTTCCCAGGCTATGGATCAAATCAGAGCTGTTGCCGCTGGCCTACACCACAGAAACAGGAACGCCAAATCCAAGCCCCGCGTGTGCAGCCTGCACCACAGCTCACAGCAATGCCAGATCTTTAACTCACTGAGCAACGCCAGGGATCGAACCTGAGTCCTCATGGATACTAGTCAGATTCGTTTCCACTGAGCCACAATGGGAACTCCTCTCCAGAACTTTTTCATCTTGCAACTGTGAAACTCTATACCCTCTAAACAACTCCTTTCCCCTTTTCCCCCAGTCCCTGGTAATTTTTTGTTTCTATGAATTTGACTACTTTTGATACTTCATATAAGTAGAATCATACAGTATTTGTTATTTCATGACGGCTTATTCCATAACATAATATCCTCAAGGTTCATCTATGTTAAATCATTTATTTCCTTTTTTAGGTTGAATAGTATTCCATTGTATGTATACGTCACATTTTGTTTGTATCCATCATCCACTAACGAATATTTGGACTGCTTCTACCTCTTGTGAACAATGCTGTGAACAGAGGTGTGGAAATATCTCCCTGAGACCTTGCTTTCAATTATTTTGGATATACTCCCAGAAGTGATATTGCTCAATTATACCATAGTTCAACTTTTAACTTTTTGAGGAACTGCCATACTGTTTTCCATGGTGGCTTCACCATTTAACATTCTCACCAACAGTGCACAGATCTTCTCCAATGCTTTTTTTTTTTCATTTCTCTGATGATTAGTGATATTCTGCATCTTTTTGCCTTTCACTTTCTCAGATTTATTCCCAAGTATTTTATTCTCTTCGAGGTTACTGTAAATGAAATTGTTTCCTTAATTTCCTTTTAAGATTGTTCATTGTTGGAGTTCCCGTCGTGGCTCAGTGGTTAACAAATCCAACTAGGAACCATGAGGTTGCGGGTTCGATCCCTGGCCTTGCTCAGTGGGTTAACGATCCGGCGTTGCCATGAACTGTGGTGTAGGTTGCAGACGCGGCTCGGATCTGGTGTTGCTGTGTGGCTGTGGTGTAGGCCAGTGGCTACAGTTCCAATCAGACCCCTAGCCTGGGAACCTCCATATGCCGCAAGTGCAGCCCTAGAAAAGGCAAAAAGACAAAAAAAAAAAAAGATTGTTCATTGTTAATATATAGAAATACAATTGATTTTTGCATGTTGATTTTGTATCCTTCAACTTTGCTGGTCTAACGTGTGTGTGTGTGTGTCTGTGTGTCTGTGTGTGTGTGTCTGCGTGTCTGTGTGTTTGTGTGTGTGTCTGTGTATGTAATCTTTAGGGATTTCTATATATAAACTCATATCACATAAGAATAGAGATAATTTTACTTCCTAATTTGGATACTCTATTTCTTTTTTTGCCTATTTCCTCTGGCAAGGACTTCCAATACTATGCTGAATAGAAGTGGCATGAATAGGCATCCTTACTCAGCCATAAAAAAGAATGAAATAATGCCATTTGCAGCAATGTGGAGAGACCTAGAGTTATCATACTAAGCAAAGTTAGAAAGATAGGGAGTTCCTGCTGTGGTGCAGCAGAAATGAACGCAACTAGTATCCATGAGGATGTGGGCTCAATCCCTGGCCTCACTCAGTGGGTGGGGGATCCGGTGTTGCTGTGAGCTGTGGCGTAGGTCGCAGACTCAGCTTGGATCCCATGTTGCTGTGGCTGTGGCACAGACTGGCAGCTGTAGCTCCGACTTGACCCCTAGCCTGGGAACTTCCATATGTCGTCAATACAGCCCTTAAAAAAAACGCAAAAACAACAACCAAAAAAAGAGATAGAGAGGGAGAAAGATAAATACTATATATCACTTAAATGTGGACTCTAAAATATGACACAAATGACTTATCTACAAAACAGATACAGACTCAGAGATATAGAGAACAGGCTTGTGGTGGCCAAGGGGAAGGGGGATGGGAGAGGGATGGATTGGGAGTCTGGAATTAGCTAATGCAAACTATTATACATAGAATGGATAAACAGCCAGTCCTACTGTATAGCACAGGGAACTAAATTCAATATCCCATAATAAACTACAATGAAAAAGAATATGAAAAAGGATGTGTGTGTGTATACATATATATATATATATATATATATATATATAACTGAATCACTTTGCTGTACAATAGGAATTAATACAATATTGTAAAACGACTACACTCCAATTTTTAAAAAAAGAATAAGCATTCTTGGAAAAACTTTGTCTTTCAGCACTGAGTATGATGTTAGCTATGGGCTTTTCATAGATTGCCTCTACTCTGCTGAGGTAGTTTCCTTCTATTTCTGGTTGGAGAGTTTTTAATCAATAAAAGGTGTTGAACCTTATCAAATGTTTTGTCAACATCAACTGAGATGACCAGGTTGTTTCTGTCTTTCATCCTGTTATTGACATGTATTACATTGATTTTTCATATGTTGAACCACTGCTGTACCCAGGAATCAATCCCACTTGGTCAGCAGGTACAATCCTTATAAAGTGCTGTTAAATTCCAACTGCTAGTACTATTCTCATCCTTTCTGTATTGTTCCAATTTTGGTATATGTGCTGCCCAAGGAAGACTCCCTGTGGGTTTATTTTTTAAATGGGGAATAATTTTCTTTGAATTTCATAGTGTACTTTGTGTTTCAATTTTCAAATGGGTCTAAAAGAGCAAGAATTCTTTTCTATGCCTGAAATATTGACAAAAATTAAGACACCCTTGCTAGATTGCAGATTGTTTTCTTTGCAGAATTGCCATCACCTCCTATATAACATACCTCAGTTGGATTGTCAGAAAGCGACTGTCTTTGGGAGGTGCGGTGCAACAATATGACCCATAGAGAGCATCCAGATTTGTGATTTCTATGACACCATATGAAACCGGATTGTAAACACAAAGTAAATAAAGGTGTGAATAAGATTCATTGGAAATTCGGTTCTTCTCCAGCAGATTCAATAGTTCAACCTTTAGGGTCTTTAAAATATAGCCCCTCCTGTATAGTAATGTGTAGAGTGTGTGGAGCACAGCAGGTCACCTGGCTGAGTCGAAAGCAGACCACATCCCTGGGCACTAGGGACCATGAAGAACATGATTCTTTGGAAAAAAGTTCCTGGGACCTTACTTTGGAAAACTGAGAACTGTTACAGGGAATTTCAGCTTTTGTAAGTCTATTGGACTTTCTGGGACCCGCCCGCAGCGAGGGAAATTTTAACAGGTGTTTACAATACCTAGGGATGACTTGTCGACTTTCTGGAAGCCTCTCGCCAGAAGTAGCCCAAATAGGGACCAAAGGAGGAAGCGAATCTCCCAACAAGGCGCGGGTCCGGGAAATAAGCTGAACGAAGAAATAAATCTGAAGACCCCGAGAAAAAGCAGCTACCACCTAGGTGTACCGACCCTCGCAATCGCCTCAGGCTCTGCGCCTGCGCCCAGAGCGGCGTCTGGTGCCCCACTCCACCCCTCTGCCCGGGCCCACGCCCACGCCCACGACTGCGCGTGCGCTCTAAGCGGTGCGGCGCCCTCATTCTCATCTGCGCCTGCGCGTCGGAGGAGCGCCTTGCCCCCACCCTCCCACTTCGGCCCACCCCCACCCCCACCCCCGCCCACGCTACCTCCTATTCGCTAGCTACCCCAAGCCCCAAGTCTTAAAGCAGCGTCACCCAGCCCAGGGCCTAGAGTGGGGCTATTTGTGGTAGTATAAGTATAAGTCGCCAGTAACCCGGTAGGCGATGCTTGGGCTTATAAAGGTGAATTCACAGTCCTGAGCCCTTGTGTCTGACCTTTTAACGCATTCTTTGTTTTATCCTGGATGCTGGGGACTGCGCCATCCTGCTGCAGCTGGCAGTTCTCTCTTGGGAATTGTAATCTTGTTTGGAAGCAGTCCCGCCCAAGGGTTCCTATCTAGAATCATCCAGGGCATGATGGACGTCTCCGAAGTGTCATCGCTCCTTTGACTTCCTTAGGAACCTGAATTTTAAAGTTGAGCAATAGTTATGTGAAGAAAGGAAAGACAAAAAGGGAAAACTTCACACACAAAAGCATTTACTTACATGCACACAGAATAGCCTCAAAGAATGAATCCGCAACTGCTTCTGTGATTACCTCAGGGAAGAAGAAACTGGATGACTGAAGAACGGGCATTTTTTGCATTAAGATTTGTCCAGTGTGTATGTATTTCTTTTTAACGTGTTAATGTTCATTTGACCGCTTTACCAAAATGTCGGTATCAAGGAAATTCAGCAGTTAAAGAAGTCTGGATTCAGTAACGCAGGATAGAGTTACACATACATGTGAAAATAAAAGTTTTCGTGTAAGCCACCAAGTCTTCCTGTTTATTTCTGGACAGAGACCCTTGAGATTTGAGGCGGGAGGTACAGGAAAAGAAGAGCCAGGGTTTGGTGGAAATTTTTCGGCAGGGGTGGCATACAGGAAACAAATTTTTATCGTCTCAATCATTGTATATTCCTCTTGGATTTGCTGAAGAAAATTGAGAGGTGAATTTTAGTTTGAGTTCCCTGAAATCCGACCTGGCTTGGAAGGGGACATCTGATGTTTATTTTTGTAAAGGAAATTAATTGGGTGTGGCTGGCAGGGTTGAGACTTGAAGTTCCTCTTCCAAAAAAGGTAAACATCCCTTAGTGAAGAATCGCCAGATCGATTATGGTATATTCATGCTCCTAACCTTGCAAGACCACTTCAGGATCACTCCTCTAAAAGAAATGATGAGGAAAAAAAATTAGGAAACTACTGTGCCTGAGAAGGTTTACAGACAAAAAGATCACACTGAGAGAAGATCCTGGACATATCTCATACCTTGAATTAAATGAGCCAGTTCAACCTGTTACCCAGTGAGTGGTTAGTGGCTCTAGATAAGCATAGGAAGTTGGAGAATGAGGATCCTCAAAGTTGAGTGTGAAGTCAGAGGCCAGAGGTACATAATGTTGCTTAGTCCTGTTTGTAAGTACAAGCCAGAAGTTGAGCTCCTATATAAAATATTTTAGGAACAGTGTTTCTTAAGTGATTTCAAATGTTAGTACATCTACAAAGAAATACATGAAACCTAGTGGGTAATACATTAATCAGAGTGAGCAATAAGCAGCACCTGGGGATAGAAATTCCCCCACAGAGGAGAAAAATGACATCACAGAAAAGGATACTCAGTAAAATTTATTTTTAAAAAAGGAATACAATAATTTATGCCCGTGGCAAAATACAAGATCTTTTCAATATACATGGTTTTTTTTTAGAAAACATCTGGAAAGATAATATAATACATATATATCAATATATCAATATCAGTGTTACAGCAAAAGTAATAATGATTCTGTAACAGTGACGTGATATTTCTGGCCCTTTCACAGCATTTCTGGAAAGTCCTTTGATTCCTCCCGTTTTTAGTACAGATGTGTCCTCATTTTAAGAAAGCCTGAAACACATATGTCTAAATTTAGAAACTTAATCAATGAAAGGATATTTATTTGCGTCACAAAATAATTCTATACAAAACTCAAAAAGGTTTCTGTAAGGGATCCTTCAGATTAGCAAATTTTCCTAATAGGTTTAAATTAATCAAATAAACGTGTCCCCAACTTCTTTCATTATAGCACTATTGCATAAACTGAGATATTCCCGAAGTGAGGCAGTAACAGAGTTGGGCTTCAGACCTGACTGGGGAGAGATGAGGAAATGGTTGGGGACACAAGTTCCCTCAATCTTGTGTTTCTTTAATCCTGAGCTCTTAGTTTGTTTGTCTCTACTGCTTTCTGAGTAACTTTGTTCACCCAGTACCCTAGAAAAAAAAAAAGCAGAAAGACTTACAGGAGAGGGTCGGATTTATGAATCGGTGAGTCACTACAGCAGAGCAGAGTGAGGTGAGAATTTGGGGCTCAGAGTGTGTGTATGGATATAGCTGGGGGAAAGCAGGAGTAGTTCTGAATCCTTGATGTGGTGTCTTTGAGCCTCCCCTCCCAGCAGGGGCACGTGACTCCCTGAGGAGGGAGGGTTCAGTCTGACTCTCCCCAGCTGGACCAGGCACATATTCAGGAGAATGGACTCCGACCTATTTGTCACATTCCTCCTGCGTCCCTTCAGCACACTGGTAGTGCTGCTCACAGAACTCCTGGATCCGGCTACAGGCCTCCAACATCATCACTTCCGGGACTGTGATTACCACTCGGAAGAAATTCGAGTACTCGAAGCACTGCAAAAATAAGCGCGTGTTATTCTCAAAGCAATTGAATCTGGGACTGAACCACCCTAACGTGGCCAGAGCGCTAATCAGCAAGAAGCAATATGCCCTTTACCCAGGACTGTCAACTCACTCAGTTCCCACCACTGGGGAGAAATGCTAAGCCAGTAACTTAGTTAATTTACCTTAAAAGGAATTTGTGGGACAAGCATGATTTCCTCTCACTTACAGTGTTCAACCACAACATGTCTTCCAGGATCGAATGGGATAATGATGGGGAAGAAGTAAATTTTAAATAGAGGTCATGAGACCCATCAGTTTGAATCTTTTCAGATGACAATACAGTGGTCCCTCGGTATCTGTGGGAGGTTGGCTCCAGAACTCCCCAGAGTACCCAAATCCAAGGATGCTCAAGTCCCATATGTAAAATAGCATAAGGAGTTCCCATTGTGGCTCAGTGGAAATGAACCCGATTAGTATCCATGAGGACGAGGGTTCGATCCCTGGCCCCACTCAATGGGTTAAAGGATCCAGCATTGCCCTGAGCTGTGGTGTAGGTCCAATCTGGCGTTGGTATGGTGCTGGTGTAGGCCAGCAGTGGTAGCTCCAATTCGACCGCTAGCCTGAGAGCTTCCATGTGCTGCTGGTGCAGCCCTAAAAAAAAGCAAAATGAAATGAAATGAATGAAATGGTATAGTTTTTGCATAAACTACATACATCCTCAAGTGTACTTTAAATCATCTCTAGATTATTTATAATACCTAATACAATGGGAATGCTATGTAAATGGATGCCAATGTGCAACAAGTTCAAGTTTCGCTTTTGGAAATTTCTGGGACGTTTCCCCCTAATATTTTCCATCGGCAGTTGGCTGAATCCTCTGATGAGGAATCTGCATTATACGAAGGACAACTGTATGCTTTATCGGCGTGGAGGCTAAAGTCAGGCTAAAGACCAGCTCAGGGAGAGCACCTGGAACTCTAGAAACCACTGAGAGTGTCCTGAGAGAGACATAAGCACTCACCGATGCTGGGAGGCAGTGGACGGATTGCTCAGCAACCAACCGCTCTGTGAACTCCACGTCATTCTCAAATTCTGGGAAATGTTCCATCTCGATTCCAACCTATACCAAAAACAGGGAGAGGCAAACTTCTCAGAAGGAGGGAAGACAGGCCAGCTCCTTGTGCCGGAAATTAAGGTAGGGACTGCTCTAAAAACTGTCTTGGAACTCTGCTACTGATAACTACCAGTTCCTGCACTTATGAGTTCATGGAATTTTTCATAAGGAAGAGAGGATATATTTATATTAATATTTTAGTTTATTGAAGGATTCCTTCTTTGATGCTGACAAATGAAAGCTGGAACTAGGATGCCAGTGTTTCTCCAAAAAGTCACTATTAGCATTACAGACCAGGCAATTCTTGATTGCATGGAACTGCCCTGCCCATTGAAAGATATTTAGCATCCCTGGTCAACTAAATACCCATAGCACCCCTCAGTGATTCTGAAAACAAAAAAAATTCCTATATATTCACAAGTGCTCTGAGAGAACAAGTATCCTTCCCAGTTGAGAATTACAGTGGTGTGGAAAGTCTCTTAAATCTTTTTTTTTTTTTTTTTTTTTTTTTTCCTTTTTAGGGCTGCATCTGCAGCATATGGAGGTTCCCAGGCTAGGGGTTGAACCAGAGCTACAGCTGCTGGCCTATACACAGCCATAGCAATTCAGGATCTGAGCCACATCTGTGACTTACACAGCTCACGGCAACGCCAGATCCCCGACCCACTGAGCGAGGCCAGGGATCAAACCCGCGTCTTCATGGATACTAGTCAGATTCGTTTCTGCTGTGCCACAACAGGAACTCCTGGAAAGCCTCTTATTTGTGTCTTATGTTGTTTCTGTACATATAAAATGATTCTCTATATTGAAGAATTAAGTCATTTTAACAATTTTTTTTTTTTTTCCTTAGCACTGGGGTTAAACCACGTCAGTGGGACAATTCAGAAGCTGTTCCTAAACTGACTGGCTCAGGGACCCATCTGGTTGGCTCTGTGTGCCCTACAGACCAACTTCCCTTGTCTGCCACCAAGTGCCTGCCACCCACATACACACCATGAGGTACATGGCCCCACAAGGGCGGATGGGCCGGAGTCCAGGGATAGCAGCCAAGGCCCCATAGCAGAGATCAGCATTGGTCTAGGAGAGGAAGCAGAAACATCAAGGACAAAAAGTTAAGCAAAAGAAAAACCAAGTCATTAAAAGGAGAGCCCACATCCAGGGGGGGCGGTGCTAAGTTTGCTCTGCTGGAGTTACAAGAAAAAAACTCTGCCACTCAAAGCTTTTGGCCAGGAGCAGCATGAATGGCCAGAAGTTAGAGAATGTTCGGGTGGAGATTTACACTGATGCCACCTCCTGGTTTGGAAGACCCATCCGTAATGGAGCATTGCTCCAGAAATGAGGACCCATTATCCCAAATTCCACTGGAGGCACTGCCCAACTTCCAAGGTGGGAAGTCATGAGCTGCCCTTACCTTGAGGAATCTTAGAGTGTTATGGTAGAACTCTTGAGGGGTGCGGCGCAGAATGCTTTTCAGAGCTCCCTGGACCAGGGTGCAGGGTCCCAGGATCCGCTGACTCAGCTTCACCAGCCCATCTCGGATCTAAAAGCCCCCCAGCAAACACCGTATTTAGCCTTCTTAAGCATCCCCACTTTGGAAATTCTTGTTCTGACTGTTGTTTCTATCAAGTTTTTAATCTCTGGAGAAGCAGCGATGCCTCGTATCATTCTTAGATCAGACCACCCGGGTTTGTAGCCCAGGTCTGCCACACACTGGCTGTGTGACTCTGTGCAAAGTATGTAACCTCTCTGTGCCTCTCTTTTCTCATCTGTAAATTGGAGATATGACTAATATGGCCTCCTATGGTTGTTGGGAGAATTAAACTGAAATAAAATACATAAAGCACTGGCACCTTGTAAGCCACAAACAATATTAGGTGTCGTTACTCCTCTTGTTTCCTGTTTTGTGGTATGAAAATTGGAGGTAGATGGACCTGCTCCACCAAGACAGGAAAACTGAGTTTTAGAGAGGAATAGCTAGTACTGTCTTCATCCAGTGTCTTTCCAGGCACACAGAACTACAGCGCCAAGAAGAAAGAACAAACTCCTCAGCTCCCTACCACTGTGCATACAAAGTCAACAAATAAAAAAACAAATAGATATCCTGTATTAGACGTACTATTCACCCCACTGCACTCACCTCATTGCCAAAAATGTCTCTTCGATCGTGGATAAGGATCCAGCCCAGCCTCCAGCCAGGAACCAGCCAGCGCTTGGACAGCCCTCCACAGGACAGGATGGGGACATTGCTGCTCAGGGTGGCTAGAGGCTCAAATTTGGAATCTGAAAACACCTGAGGAGAGCAGTGCTAGTTAAAGATGTCTTCTGGCTTACTTTCCTCCAAAGCCCTTGCCTCTCACAACTTTCCTTATATCGCTAGGGAAATGTCCTCACACTTATAGGCTCATCCCTGCCCTGAAGCATGACTAAATCCCGAGGGCTTTAAAGCAGACTATCCCCAAACACTGAACCTGGTGTCTCATCTGGGTTAAAGGATCAAATGAGGAAAGTGACCCCAGCCCAGTGATATGTACAACCTCTGGCTCTAGGGAACGAATGACTGTTGGAGTCACGGATTTCGCAATAAAACACGTCTCCATAATCTCTTATAGGAAATTCCTGGCCTCGAGTATGTTACAAAATGGAGAACCGTGTGGATTCTAGAAAAGATTTTGTAGCACATACACCATGTAACAGCTCCAGGGCAATCTGGGTCAGCGCTCCTAATCGAACACAATGATTTGTTCTGCCCCCTTCCCTACGCTCTTACACAGATTCACAAGTGAGCTAAGATCTGCAGTTACCCTTCTATCAGGCCAGGTCAGGTTTTGCCACCAAATGGATTGCAAAACATCTTCAGATTTTCATAGCTGTTTAGATTTCGGAAAACTGGCTAAGGGGTAGTAATCTACATATCTATTAAGAGGGCAGGGATACTGATTGGTGCTGCACTGAGATGATTAGGAGTTGCTTCTGGTTATTCTAGGTGCCACCTCTAAAGGTCCCACCAGATAATTTGGAACTGAGAGTATGGAAGGGATGCCTCCTGCCCAAGACTCACCATGTTTCCATAGATCTCATCAGCTAAGATGGGGACACACTGCCTGGTGGCCACTGAAAAGAAAAGCATGCTGAAATCACTTTTACTGTGAATGGACTTAGCACTTAATATTTGCCTGGGCTTACTATACTTTGCACTTCGTGTATGTGTGTGTTTTACCTTCCTCTTTAAGATCTATAAACTCAGGGTTCCCATCGTGGCTCAGCAGTAACAAGCCCGACTAGTATCCATGAGGATTCGGGTTTGATCCCTGGCCTCACTCAGTGGGTTAAGGATCCAGAGTTGCCATGAGCTGTGGTGTAGGTTGAGTAGCTGTGGCTAAGGTGTCGGCCAGCAGCTACAGCTATCATTAGACCCCTACTCTGAGAACCTCCATATGCCTCAGGTATGGCCCTCAAAAGACAAACAAACAAACAAACAAAACCCCTCAAAACCTATAAATTCTTCTTATACCCTTCCAGGGTACAGAGGCTAAATATGCTGTTTAATTACCCTCTCTTCCACACGATGGGAGTGGTAAGGGGCAAGTATTTCTTCTTTTTCTCCTCCTTTTAGGCAAGTCCTCCTTTTCCAGTGGCAAACCATCCACTAAGGGAGCCTAGTAGAGCCCTTGCACCTCGATCCTAGGCTTAAAACTCAGTAAAAGACTCCTTTCTCATTTCAGGAAAGAACCAAAAAAAAATGCCATCTTCTCCTGTGTCAAAGACCACTGGCCTTACCTGCCAGAATTTTCTGGAGATGATTTCTACTGTACACAGACCCACAAGGGTTTGATGGATTATTGACAACAAGACAAGCTGTCTTTTCATCAATCAGAGATTCCAGATGTTTCAGGTCAATTTCCCAAGACTTCTCTGGCTGGGGAGGGAAAAAAAAAGGGGGGGGGGGTTAGACTAAGGTGATTCTGAAAAATTTAGAAGGAATACTCAGTTCACTTAAAGGTATAGAGTCAATAAAATGTGGCTGTGGCCTTGATCACCAACTTCTAGATCTTTCTCTGCTAAGATAATGGTCATCTATTTTGGTGAAATTGTAATTTAACACGTGTCTAAACTTAAAAAGTCATTTACCAACAAATTGTAGAGTTTGACCTCGATTCCCATAGATTCAGCCAGAGTCCTGTAGAGAAAGAAACCGGGTCTCGGAACCAGGATGTTTTGCCCTGGGTTGGCCAACACAGCTAAACAAAGTTCAATAGCCTGACTGCAGCCACTTGTCAGAATGACATCCTGTGAAGAAAATAAAAGTTTCATTTTGTTAGGGATTCCAAAGGCAATAGCAGACAAGAGATTATCGGATAGATGAGGAGGGAGCAAAAGTAAATTATAAATTCTATGCAAAGTCATAGAACGCTATGAAGCCAAAACTGAAAGAAATGACTATGTTCATATATGTCCATACCTAAAGGTGGGTGAAAGTGTTGGCCACTTAAAAGAAATAAATCCCTTTAAAAAGGACAGGCTGGCTGTGACTCAGCAGACCTCCACGAGAAATCATTTTGACCTTGGACTCTTTCACCTGGTTATTTATTTACTTTTGACCAGAGATTTGAAGCCTGACTCTTTTCTGAAATACAGACGAAGGGCACCATTTATGTTAAGCAACGTTGACCTCACTCAGCAGACAATAAAGTGGAGGGTGGCGTTTAAACTTGGCACTGCCATCAATCCAATACGCCATATCTCTTTCTCCCGTCTAAGTGACCTTAAGGTGAGTGAGTGAAGCCACAGATTAATAAAAGATGCTACTGGTAAAATTTTAAATTTCAATTATCTGATGTTTATGAATTACTGTTTTTCAGTGACCTTTTGCCAAGAATCAAATATAGGGTGACCTCTGAGTCCTTTGAGCCTCCTTGAGACAGACACCACATAAGCAGTATACAACATTATCATGCTGTGATGAAATTAAATATAATCTCTGATTAGCAGCCTCAACATATGAAAAGTCCCTGAATTACCAAAGGAAAATTACTCTTAGTCTTTGCTCCCTTTGAAACTCGTACTCCTCACAGAACAGAAACGAGGAAAAGGGTAGAACTGGCCTAGTATTGCTTCAAAGCTAGTACCTTGTCTGAGCTCACCTTCGCTTCCAGGGGTGCCTCAGGACAGTGGTAATAAGAAGCAACCTCCTCCCGAGTGGACAGGTAGCCTGAGAGAAAAGAGCAGAAGGAAGAAGCTGGAAGTTTTCACCCCACAACTGACAGCTCTGCCTTTAAGTTAGCAAGACTTCAAGGCTGTCTTCAAAGCACATATACCACTGAGTTTAGCTCCCAGTCATTGAAGGTAAAAGAGATTACCTTTATGTCTTACAATTTTATGAGCACAAATGTATAAACAATAACAAGAATCACCACAAACTATAAAATAATCTGCAGCCTCTTTGGCTACCGTGATTGGGTTTTATTTTATTTCTTTCTTTCTTTTTTTTTTTTTTGCTTTTTAGGGCTTCACTTGAGGCGTATGGAGGTTCCCAGGCTAGGGGTCTAATCAGAGCTACAGCTGCCGGCCTGCACCACAGCCACAGCAACACCAGATCTGAGCCGCGTCTGCGATTTAGACCACAACTCAAGGCAATGCCAGATCCTTGACCCACTGAACAAGGCCAGGGATGGAACCCACATCCTCATGGATCCTAGTTGGGTTTGTTAACCGCTGAGCCACAACAGGAGCTCCAAAATTTTATAAAATGAAAATAATCAACCTAAAGATCATGTCCTTCATATCTATTTAAAGTGCTCTTAAAATTCTATTTTAGCATGAAACTGGGTTTTTATTCTGCATTAAGAATATGTTTCCGCGTGCACATATACACAGGAGAAAATGTACAACACGAAACCAAATAAAAGAATCACTTATTTTGCCAAAGTGTTTAGGGTAGAAATGTTTAATAGACAAAGAGAGTTGAACCTAAATAAGGGTAATTTCTTTCTGTCATAAGCAACTTTCTGTCCTCCAGTAGGACAGCCCTCTCTTTGCTGTCCCGGTTTTTTGTTTTTGTATTCAAGCAAGCATGATTACATTAGGAGTGTGACCAGGACCATAATTAAAATAAACCTTGAATGTGTAGAGAAGGAGAAATAAAGCCAAGAAGCTATTTACCTAAGGTAGTAAGTAAATTAATTTAGGACCTACAGAGTTCTGCAAAGAAGCAGCTGCAGGAGTTCCTGTTGCGGCTCAGCGGTAACAAACCCCACTGGTATCCATGACCATGTGGGTTCAATCCCTGGCCTCCCTCAGTGGGTTAAGGATCTGGCACTGCTATGAGCTGTGGTGTAGGTCACCAATAAGCCTGGGACCTGGCATTGCTGTGGCTGTGGCGTAGACCAGAAGCTGTAGCTCCAGATTCGACCCCTAGCCTGGGAACCTCCATATGCTGCAGGTATGCCCCCCCCCCCCAAAAAAAAGCAGCAGCGGCTGCTGCAGCCAAACTCAAAGCCTGCGTTTAGATTTAGCAATGGTAGGATAGGAGCTTTATTTGAGAAATAAGTATGTCCTGGGAGCCTCGAGAGGAGAGGTGCCGTAGTGTCAGAAGAAGCCAGGAAAGAAGATGGACCTTGACGGCTTTGAGGGTGAGCATTCTGAGACTCTTTCCCCAAATCTAAACAGTCATTTTATCTTAGCCTATCCTTAGGAATTATGCGTCAGGAAGGCAAAGAGAACTGCTAGACACATATTCCTGTTAGGAGAACGCCAAAGATTTTTAAGCCATCAGATTAGAACCTCAGGAGGAGCTTACCAATGGAGGGGGCATAGCCGTTATACTTTCCCGAGTCCAGGGCATCTTTCAGCGCTTGAGTAACTTCCGGGTCTGTTGGCAGGTTTCCAAACACAGTAGGGTCCCCTTTTCATGGAAGCAAAATAAAGAACCACCCAGAGGTCATTCTTCCACACCCAGGGCTCAGACCCACCCTCCACCTCCATCCCCTCCAACCAGCCAGGGAGGATGGGGGTGAGAGGAACAAGACCTGCCTCTGGGTCAAGTGTCCCCAACTCACCAATTGACAGAGATATTGTGGTCTTGTCTGGATTCGGCTTCACCTTCACGCTGTCCACGATGGCCCGGAGGGGATTGAAAGTCTTGTTGGACATGTCCGAGGACCTCACGGACCATCTGGCCTTCCTGCCTTTCATTTTTCCTGGCACAGGGCCTCTCCCAGGAACGCTGACGTGCACGTCCAGGACGGAGGGGAGGTTGCCATGGCCGTGCATCTGAATCACATATGGGTCCATCGCTAGCAAAGACTCTGGGGAAAAGAAGGGAGTCACTTTGACACTGAGAACGAGCACCATCCTGGAAGGGGCTACCACTGGACCTAAACATGGGGGTGATTTCACCAGACATATTTCCAAAAGCCTCTCTCATGAAAAGCAGCTTTGCTATGAATGAAGGGAGTTTTAAGACTTTTTACTGAGACGGAAAATAAGCAAGGATCCATTCTAAAATATTGGCAGAGAGCGTTCTGTTGAATACTTATCTACTGTGAGATTCACTATGTGCAACTGTAATTCTCATGAAACTTTAACCATGCCCTCCGTGGAACTGAGGGAAAAGGACCTGAAAATTGTTCAGCAATGAAGGCGTATGTCTTCCCTGCTTTCCATGTAAGGAAGAGTCTCCCTAACACTTCCACAGACTGTGTCTTGTCCCGTGCAAAGAGCCAGGAAGAACCACTCCACCTTGTTAGAAATGCAGTGTTAATATTATCATTAGTAAACATAAAGCCTTATTCCATAAGCATCTTGGTGCCCCATGGAAAAACAAGTCAAGATACCACAAAGAAAAAAGCACGCATCCCAAATCACTACCACCAGATTAGCTGAGGACCGAGATTTTTTACCTGCCAGGTACCGGAGAAGCGGCTGCCAGG
>PVHT020000012.1:3589029-3610360 GCA_004024745.2 Catagonus wagneri | reverse complement strand
CCAAGACAGACAGATGACAGGAAATCAGCAGATTGATAGATGACAGATAAATCCATAGACCTAGAATTTTAGAAATTTCCAAAACACAGCTGAGATCGTGCTCTGCAACTTGTTCAGCATCACGGTTATTTACTTCCTACATCTTAGACTCATTTCCTGGTCAGTCCACAAAATTCCACTCTGATGAAACAAACAGGGCAATTAGAAAAAATCAACGCCAACTTCATAAATATCTTAGAAGTACAAAGTCTCTAAGGCAACCCAAACCTGTGCCATTTTACCCTTATACTGTAATGCTCTTTCATTTCCCTGCTAAGGAGTGACTGGAAAAATAAGATGTCAGAGATCTAAGTCAAACAACTTGGGCTAAGCAAGCACAGCAGAGAGCCCGGCATTCCTGTGAGCCAATGAGAAGTACTGCCCACTCAAAAGTTAAGAGAACTTCAGTAACCCCATGGCTCAGATTCTGTTTATTTATTGGGAGACAAAGCGTTGTTACATAACCTCTGCCTTCTCCAATTACTTATCAGTGATTTGGGTCTCCAGTGGGGCTGAATAACCTTTTACTTTTCTGGTCCTTCCCTTCTCTTCCCCACTCCAGTAAAGCAGGTGTTTTCCACTCCAAGTGGAGAAGCAGAAGGACCAGGCAAGGGCAGGATGCTAGCCAGGTCAGAGGGAATTTAGATTTTGAAGCTGGAAGGCCTGAGCCCTCAACTAGACAGCCTGGACCCCTCTATTCCAAAAAGCTATGTCCACAACATCTAAAAGGAGAGAAGAGGAAAGCCTTGGGTCAGCGCTACCATTTGGCACTCTGGAGCCAACAAGCAAAAATGGCTTGTTTGTTTTACCCAGTGCAGTTAAACACTGTATAGACAGGAATATACTTCATGGGCTGGATGGACTGCTGTCGGTGAAGCTGCACATAGCTGAGAATATTATGTCATTTCCAAAGCACATAGTTTTTGTCAAGAGAGAAAGTTCTTTTCTAAATTCTTTGATGTATCCTGGAGAAAATCAGAAAAAATTACAAACATTTATAACCCACAACCACCGCTATAGTCTTATTTTTTTTCTCTCCCATAAAGTTGGGATCTTGCTCTATATATGTTATTTATTTTATTATATATATATAACGATTTTTTTTATTATAGCTGGTTTACAGTGTTCTGTCCATTTTCTACTGCACAGCGTGGTGACCCAGTTATACAGACATGTATAGATTCTTTTTTCTCACACTATCATGCTCCATCATAAGTGATTAGATATAGTTCCCAGTGTATACATGTTATTTCTTTTTTTTTTGTCTTTTTGCCTTTTATGTAGAGCCGCACCCGCGGCATATGGAGGTTCCCAGGCTAGGAGTCTAACAGGAGCTGTAGCCGCCGGCCTTCGCCACAGCCACAGCAACACAGGATCCGAGCCGCATCTGCAACCTACACCACAACTCACGGCAACGCCGGATCCTTAACCCACTGAGCAAGGCCAGGGATCGAACCCGCAACCTCATGGTTCTTAGTTGGATTCGTTAACCACTGAGCCACGAAGGGAACTCCAATATGTTATTTCTTAAATTGAGATAAAATTCACGTCACATAAAATCCTCTACTTCCACCATTTCAAAGTGTAAGCTTCAGTGATTTTTAGCTCCTTCACAACATTATGCAACCACCACCACTAGCTAATTTCAAAACATTTTCATTGTTCCAGAGAGAAACTCCATACCCATTAAGTAGCCACTTCCCATTTCCTTTCTCCCAGCCCCCAGCAACCACTAATCAAACATTGAGTCTACACATTTGCCTATTCCTGACATTGCATACAAATGGAATCATACAATACGTCATCTTTTGTGTCTGACTTCTTTCTGTTAGCAAACGTTTTTCAAGGTTCACCCTTGTTGCAGCACTTATCAGTGTTTCACTCCTTTTTGTGGCTGAATAATAGTCCATTGTGTAGATATACTTCATTTGTTCATCCACCCACCAGCTGATGGACATTTAAGTTGTTTCTACTTTTCGGCTATTAGAGGAATAATGTTATTAACTCCTGCATACACGTTTTTGTGTAAGCATAGGTTTTCAATTCTCTTGGGTAACATACCTTGGAGTACAGCTGCTGGGCCATATTATGGGCAGCTTTTGCATTGTGAATTTTTATTTTTTATTTTTCAATGAAATTTTTTGCAGTGTGAATTTTTAAATTATACCATGAAACTTTCCCATGTTTTGAAAAACATTCTATCAGAGAAAAGTATTAGAATTTATTGGAGAACTGTCCTATTGTTGGACATGATGTGGAGTCTGGTTTCTATCTTTGTAAGGAATGCTGCTGAGAGCATCCTTATACAAAAATGCTAGTTCATATATTTGATAATTAAGATAAAATTTTACTATACATTGACTTACTGCATTGAAGAGAATGAAAACTTTTTCTTTTATTTTTTTAGTAAAGTGTAATGTATCATCAAAAAGTAAATTCAAATTTAATATTTATGAACTAAACCCTGAAAACTTCTTTCCCCATAATCCCATTCCATGAGAACAGCCAGTTTAGCCACTTCTGGTTTACCTTTCCAAGTGTTTTATATATCTATATAATACTTGAAGAGCTGGTCTTGGAGTTGTCCAAAAATATATATATGTTTATTCTATTGCTTCACTGTCCTTTATTGTAGCCACTAGTCATAAGTGGCTACTAAGGAGTTGAAATGTGCTTTGTTTGAAGAGAGAGGTGTTGTCAGTATAAAATATACATTGGGTTTCAAAGATGTATAAAAATAATGTAAAACAGCTCATCAATAATTTTATATTGATTACACGTTTAAATAATATTTGAATCTATTGGGTGAAATAAAATATATTCTTAAAATTAACTTCCTTGATTTCTTTTTCTATTTAAAAATATTTCTATTAGAAAACGTGAAATTGATATGTGATTTGCACTCCATTTCTGTTGAACGATGTTCCATAGCTTGCCCTTTAAAATATCTTAATAATATGGTGTATGGACATTCTTTCCATTTTCATGCATAGAGGTCAACTTGATTCCTCTTAATGGCTAAGCAGTGTTTGTTCAACCGTTCCACTCTTGTTGGACATGAGGCAGCTTCCAATTTTTCTTTCTATAACAAGTAAACCATTGAACACACTTATTATTTGGGACTGGGAATTTTTATGAGTATCCTATACTTTGTGGAATAGATTCCTAGAGGGAGAATCACGTTTCAGATATGGACAGACCTGCCAAATTGATCAACTCATGGACTACAAGAAGAAGAGTCAACACAAACATATCTTATTTTGATAACATCTTGGAGTTCAGAGCACTTGTCAAGCTGATATACCCGGACTGAGGAGTGACACTGGGACACTGTAACAATGGAGTGTTACAGCAGGGGTTCTCTAGGAGGACAGAGGTTAGACCCTTCCTCTTGGTATCGGCCTCTGCAAGAGTTAAGTCAAGCAAGGATGGGATTGTCTCAAAGTTAGAAGCTACTGTGACTGATTTCTGTCACTCCAGGCTTGGACTTTCAACCATCCCAGCTACACGGGAGACTCAGCTTCAGCTCCCCCTCCTGTACACTCACACAGCCTACAGACTTGGTGTCGCATTCCCACCTGGACATTAAACCAGGAGCCTAGATGATACAGACTGATAATCCCCCCTGAGGCACCAGTGGTTTCAGCTCACCTACATCTCTGGTTTTCTGCCCTCCTCAGTGCTTGGCCCCAGGGAATACTATTTTCATCTCTGGAGCTCAGTTAGACATTTAATTATATGCTACCCAAAGTTTCTAGATGTTTTTATATCTGGAGAACTTCCAGGTCCATCTGATCTCAATATTGCCAGAAATGGAAGTCTCTCCTTGTTAATTTGAAATTACCTAGTACTAAATTCTCTCTCCTCCTAACCTCTTAGGGAACATGATATTCTAGAATGAAAATGTTTACAGTTCTTGATACACAGTGCCAGTTTCCTTTCAGAATGGCCAGTTACCTTCCTACCAATAATTGTTTGCAAAAGGCTGGGAATTATTTTCTAGAAAAATCTTTGCCAAATTGACTGACAGAGGTGGAAAAAAGGCATGAAAATGTTGTCTTTGTGTTCCTTTTTATTTGAGTGAGGGTAGTCATTTTTCATGTATTTATTAGCTCTTTGCATCTTGTGAATTACCTTGCAAGGGGGCTCGCCTTTTTCTTAGGCGAGGCCCGGGCCTTGCCACTGCAAGACAACAAAACAGCAATTCTGAGATCACCAGCCCAGCCTCCTCTGTCTCAACTCAGTTGGCCCACACTCAGGTTTACAGATCAAAGAACAACCAGTAACGCAGGGTTTTGGTGGGTGGTCCTGCAAATAGTGCAGCTGACGCAGGACCTGCAGGGAGGAGGGGGTGTGAAGGGGCCAGGGACTGCTGTATCAGGTCACCTCCATGGCACGCCCTCACTCGGGAGCTGACAAGTGGACCTAGACCAGAAGGAAAAACAGATAGAGCAAACAAGTTCTGGTAACACCCCTCTTCCGCAGCTCATGTTTTCTCTTGATAGAAAACTGAGTGGGGAAAATAAAAGAGAAGACACAAATCTACTTAGGAGGCTAAATGACACTAGGTAACCTTCTCTGGGGAGTCAGGGCCCAGTAAGCCGAAGAAATACTCACTGAAAGCAGCATCAATGAGCAATTGCTAAGGCTTTCACTTAAAATTTAAACTTTCATTGATTTTGTACTTAAGCACCAAACAATTATATTTGCCATAGAAACGTCTCATATGTATGTGGTTAAAAAAAAAAAAAGATACCACCACGGGACATTAAATTTACCATCTTCATCATTTTTTTTTTCCTTTTTGTCCTTTTAGGGCCGCACCAGCAGCATGTGGAGGTTCCTAGGCTAGGGGTCCAATTGGAGCTGTTAGGCACCAGCCTACACCGCAGCCACAGCAACACAGGATCCAAGCCGCATCTGTGACCTACACCACAGCTCACGGCAATGCCGGATCCTGAACCCCCTGAGCAAGGGCAGGGATCGAACCCACAACCTCATGGTTCCTAGTCAGATTGGTTAACCGCTGCGCCACGACGGGAACTCCCCATCTTCATCATTTTTAAATGTACAGTTCAGAAGTGTTAAGTATATTCACATTGTTGCACAACAGATCTCCAGAACTTCATCTTGCAAATCTAAAACTATACCCTTTAAATACTAATTCTCCCTCTCTTTTCCTCTCAGGCCTTGGCAACTATATTTCCACCCACCTTTCTATTTTCTGATAGAAAAGTATTTTCTAAATAGTCCCACCACTAAGAGACAACCACAGGGCACAATTTTGCCCACTTAATACTTTGAAATAAATTTAGATCCGTAGTACTGACAAGTGGACCCAGATCAGAAGGAAAAACAGACAAAGCCAACAAGTTTTGCTAACAGTCCTCTTGTGTACCTTATGTATTCCACAGCTTTCACTCTAAATGATACTGTAATTTTCCTAAGACCGTGAAAATTTGGGGGAATCTATAGAACAGATACAGATGCACAGACATGGAGAATAGGCTTGTGGCTGCCAAAGGGGAGAGGGGAGAGAGTGGGATGGACTGGGAGTTTGGGGTTAATAGATGCAAACTATTACATGGTTAAGCAATGAGATCCTACTGTATAGCACAGGGAACTATATCCAGTCTCTTGGGATAGACCACGATGAAAGATAATTAGGGAATATATAGGGAATATGTATATATATCTGTGTCACCTTGTTGTACAGCAGAAATTGATAGAATACTGCACACCAACTATAATAAAAAATTTTTTCTAAAGAAACAAACTGGGGGAAACTTGATTGTTAGGGATCACATAAGCCCTGGCTCCCTCATTTTTATACATCTGTTTCCACACCTTCTCTTCTCAACCCAGGCATAAGAGCTTGTGCTCCCTGGGCATCTATCCCATACCAAGCACTGTTGGACACACTCTAACCAAATCAGCTCATAATCCTCATGTCCATCCTAGAAGCAGGGCCTGTTTCACCTCCACTTTACAGGTGAAAATGAGATTCACGGCAGCATGTGCTGAGCTGGAGTTCCAATCTCTCTACCCAGCCTCAGCTGGGGTTAACTTTAAAAAATAATGACTAACACAACACTGTAAGGCATCTTTACTCCAATAAAATTTATTTTTAAAAAAAGTAAAAGGAGTTCCCACTGTGGTGCAGTGGGTAAAGAATACGATTGCAGGAGTTCCCTTCGTGGCACAGCGGAAACAAATCTGACTGGGAACTATGAGGTTACAGGTTCGATCCCTGGCCTTGCTCAGTGGGTTAAGAATCCGGCATTGCCGTGAGCCGTGGTGTGGTGTAGGGTGCGGCCTGGATCCCACGTCGCTGTGGCTGTGGCATACATACATCAGCGGCTATAGCTCCGATTGGACCACTAGCCTGGGAACCTCCACATGCCGCAAGTGCTGCCCCAAAAAGAGAAAAAAAAAAAAAAATACGACTGCAGTGGCTCAGGTCTCTACAGAGGCACAGATTCAATCCCTGGCCCTGCGCAGTGGTTTAAAGGATCCAGCAGTGCCACAGCTGTAGGTTGAAGCTGCAGCTCGGGTTCAATCCCTGGCCCAGGAACTTCCATATTCTATGGGTGTGGCCATACGATATAAAAAAGAAAAGGAAGAAAAAGAAAATAACGAATCAACTATGTGAATCAAGCATGGAGTATCCCTCAAATGTTTATTGTTAGAGACTTTGAATCTTTTCGCTGAGAACCCTTCTCAGGGATCACTTACCCACTGGGTACAGAGGAATGCATGTGTTAACTCTCTTGGTGGACTGTAAACTCCCCGAGGAAATTCAAGGTGGGGAGCATTTCATATCCTTCTCGAAATCTTCCTTCGTCCTTGTGTGGTACAGTGTAACAGCCATGCTCAATATTGGCTCGCCAGTTGGCAGTACAGAAACCAGAGGGACAGGAATGGCAAGAAGTGGTCAGTGAGAGGAAACCCAAGCCTTCTCACAGTTATAGAAGACGAGGTGAGGAATTTAGAAGGGAATATGAGGCTAGGTTGAGCTCTGATCATTTATGGTGCCATCTTCCATTACTAGAGAGAGCTTCATTGGCACTTTGCTCCCACATTCATTATCTAATGTAATTCAAAAAAACCCACAAATAAATCACAAATCTGTGGGCAAGGCAGACAAAGAAGGGGGTCAGAACAAAGAGGTGAAAGCGGTCGTGCCTTTAAGATTTAAATGAAACTTCTTCTTTTAGACTAGACTGAGATTTACAGAAAAGCTGTGCAAATAATACCAAGAGTTCCCTCAAAGCTCTTGCCTGCTTTCCCTCTACTTTTTAACATCTTATACGACCATGGCACGTTCTTAGTTACAACTGCGAGTTAACTGGTCCATTAATATTCGCAAAACTCCACATTTTATTTGGATCTCACTAGATTTTTCCATTACCACCCTTCTTCTGTTCCAGGATCCCATCGAGGAGACTACATTACATTGCGTGATCATGTCCCCTGAATCTAATCTAATCCAAAACTGTTTCCTCTAATCTGGGATGATTTTTCAGACTTGACTTGTTTTCCACAACTTGGGAAGTTTTGACGTAGGATGTTGTTCAGTTTAGGTTTGTCCAGTGTTTTTCTTGAGGTGAGAAAAGAAGTTGAGCTTTCAACATTTTAGCCACTCACTTCACTTCGGGGCTGCAAAGGTTAAAAAGGAAATAAAGGCCTCATCTGTTTACTGGTTGAAGCACCTGCTGGCTACTTCTCTCATGGAGTTCAGCAAATAACACCATCCTGTTTGTTCTGTGCTTAATCAATTAGCTCATTTAAATCATTCCCCCAATAACTCAAGTCATTTTCTGTTGGTCAGAACTTGGTGTTCTTTCACTTGAGGATGGCTAGAACTTCTTCCCCACTCCAGTTCTTAGCATTCGTCAAGAAAGAGTGTCATCTGTACTTATAGAGGGAGGCACCAAGCAAATAAGTTTAGATTCTTGGGAAATAATTCTGTGTTCTTGCCATTCTGATGTTCAGAACTATCTAGAGACTAAACCCAGAATTATCTAGGCTCTAATCCATCAGCCTATCTCTAGACCATGATTTCTCATTATTTTTATAATAATAAAAAAATATTGGACTTCCCGTTGTGGCTCACCTGACTAGCATCCATGAGGATGCAGGTTAAATCCCTGGCCTCACTCAGTGGGTTGGTGATCTGGCGTTGCCGTGAGCTATAGTTTAGGTTGCTGATGTGGCTCAGATCCCATGTTGCTGTGGCTGTGGTGTAGGCCGGCAGCAGCAGCTCCCATTCGACCCCTAGCCTGGAAGCCTGGATACCTCCATATGCCATGGGTGTGGCCCTAAAAAGACCAAAAAAAAAAACCCCAAAATATTATTTAGGGCTGTGTTTTTTTTAATTGAGAAAAAAATCCATATTCCCTAAAATCCAGCCTTCCCAAGTTTACCAACCACTGGTTTTTAGTGTATTTACAAGGTTGTAAAATCATCACTTCCATCTAATTCCAGAACATTGTCATCACTCCAAAAAGACACCGTGTACCTATTAGCAGTCACTTCCTACTCCCTCAATCCGGCCTTGTTCCTGATAACCTCTAATCTACTTGAAATCCCTATGAATTTGCCTATTCTGGACATTTCCTATACATGAAATTATACAATACATAGTCATTTGCATCTGAATTCTTCCACTTAGCATAAGGTCCTCAAGTTTTATCCATGTTGCAGCGTGCATCAACATGTCATTCCTTGAAAGGCTGAATAATATTTCACTGGATGAACATAGCACATTTTGTTTTAACCATTCATCAGCTGACAGATATTGAGTTTGTTCCTTAATTGATTGTGTTTTTGATAGCTGTTCAATATTTGTCAGTTGACTCAGCTCCTGGTGTCATACCTTATCTTCTTAATTCTTAACCCCCATTCACGCCCGACCTCCAGCCCCCATCAAAATATGGCTACAGCTGAAAAACACACACATAAAAAAACACCACAAAGATCACCTCTATAGAAATCATTGTTGATTTTCCACCCTATTCATTCAGTAACTGAATCACACATACTTGCTGAGTACCTACTCTTTGTTAAGCACTGTCCTAAGTCCTACAGATACAGGGTTCAAGAAGATAGATACAGACCCTGCTCTCAAGGTACTACATAAGTCTAGTGGTAGACATAGATACTAAGCAAATCATCATGCAAAGAGATATTCCGATTGTGAGAAGTGCCACAGAGAAATGCAGAGAGAACATCTTCGTGAGCATAGGGGTTGGAGGAGACTTACCTGAAGAAGCTGTGTTCGGGTTGGGTCATGGAGACAAGGGTTTGGCCAGAAGGAAGGACGGAGAGAGATTCCAAAGCTGTGAGACTAGCATGCTGAAAGCCTTGAGGGGTGGGGGGCTGGACAGCAAGCAGTGGGGCACCATGAAGAAGAGGGGGGTGGGGAGGAGACAATGAGGCTAGGGAAGGACAGAGGAGTCTGGCCGGATTCTGCTCACAGATGAGGTGGTCAGTAAATGTAGCACCAACTTCTTGCCAAAGGAAAAGGCTTAATCTGTTTCCAACACACTGCGTCATTTAGAAATCCTTCAAGTTGCTCGATAGTAGGCAATTTTCTTTCCGGGCCTATGACGAGCAGTTCTAGCCCTGAATCTTGTTCTTAACTATGGCTTACATAACCTAGATATTTTGTTACCCACTGGGATGCTCGATATCGTCCCTCTGCCTCTTCAGGTCCACTCTTTGCCCTTCCCCCTTCTCTATGCCCCAGGAAGATGGCTTGCATGGACCCCACCAATGGGATCCCTTGGTCACTGTGAGCTACTGGCAGAAGACCTGAAGTGGGGTTGGAGGGTGTACAAGGCTGGCTCCCTTACAGCTGGGTTGAATCTTCTGAAGACCGTAGCTTCTATCAGGAGGCCATCTCCACATAGCCAACTTCTCCAGGTTCTTGTCACCACCTTTTACAGCCTCATTTGCACGCACCATCTATTTCTTCTGGGACCCCATAGAGGACAACCAAAAGTGTCTGGCAACAAAAATCCCACACTAACCTCTAATCTGGATCACACAATCCTAGGAGGGACAGGAAGTGAAATAATCCTGAAGAGCCATCAGCTTGAAGTCATCCTACATCCCACAGTCTTTATTTTATTTTAAACCCAGGACCTCGGTCACCTGTTTCAGGATTTCTCACAAGCCATTTTCAAGAACAGATGTAACAGAACAGATGGTTCTGCTGCACACTGACGAGGGGCTTTTTTGGCCGCTCCTGTGCCATGTGGAAGTTCCTAGGGCCAGGGGTCAAAATCGTGCCAAGCAGACCTGAGCCACTGCAGTGACAACACCAGATCTTTTACCTGCTGTGCGACAAGGGAACTCCACATTGAAGTGTTTATATTCTCAAGGAAGTGTCAACTTTTTCTTTTCCAGGCCAAACAAATTGGGTCTTAGAAGCTTCCTTGGAGGCCTATAGTCAGTCAAGGCTTGCATTTGTTTCCTTGTCCATCCTGGAAAAATTACATGGGTGGTGGTATCCAACGTGGAGCTCAGATCTTCTTGTAAATGTCTATCCAGTTTTGAAAATAAGAGGTGGCTATACAGACATAGATATAATGCATATATAAAAGAGGAAGAGAGAAAGGGATTTTCTTCCCATCAGGTCTGAGCTCTGAGCAGCCAACTATAAACAATTACATGAACTACAAAATGTTCCTAGCTCTTGCTGACATATAATGGGACCCCTAAAGCCTAAGGAACCCACCCTTTAGCCCCTGCAGTGACAGATCTGAGCCAGAAGACAGACTTCCATGAGGAAGAGCATCTCCGGGTACCCAGCACAAACTCAGGCATCTCCTGCCTTAGTGGGTAACAGAAGGTCTTCCTTCCAGACAAGGCAGGTGCTGAGCCTGGCTTCTGCACCACAAATAGTCCTGAATAGATTTCCAGGGGTCTGCAGCTCTGAAGAAGTCTCTCAGCCGAGGAGCATAGACTGTTCCAAAGGTTAAAGGGTTTGCTGCCACCATCCCCCCAAAGAGGCCTCAAGGACACTCCTTCACTCTTTTGCCTGGAAACAAGTGCCAGAGGTGATGCAACTCAGCAAAGTTTATGCAGATTTACTGCTGGGATTCACGCAAAGAGGACCATCCGTGGGGCCAAGCCGCAGTACCCAAGTCTGAGAACATTAAGTTCCCACAAGACCCTGACGAAACAAAGAGACGCAATGGGGTCTTCAGTGTTTGAGAAGAGAGCCTCGGGGGACACATCTCTCTCAGTGGGAGGACCGGTAGACAGAAAATTTTAAAGGAACAAGACAGGATCATAGGATCCAGGTCTGAACCAAGTCAAACAAGGAGAGCTGGGGCCTTGTGCCTGCTTGTCACTTAAAGCTCTTCCAGGCCACACGTTCTGCGGCCAATTTTCTTTAGTAAACTCATTCGACAGGTATTTATGAGCCAGGCACTTTCCTAAATCCTGGGGATACAGCAGTGAAGGAAGTAAGCCAAGCCCCTACACCCCTGTAGGGGAAGAGAAGGAACCAACAAAGAAACATACATCCGGAGGCTTCAACATCACAAAGAAAAAGAAAGCCCAGGGGTGGGATTAGAAGAAGCGGTATTTCAAGTAGGATCAGTTACAACAGCCCCCCACTCCCTCCCCAAGGTAGTGGATGGGAATGAAGAGAGAATGCCAGTCCAGCATTCCATCAAAGGGAACAGCAAGGGAGAAGCCTTGAAGTGGGACAGTGCCTGGTGTGTTCAGGGTGTGGCCAGGCCAGTGGGCTGAGTGAGCAAAGTGGAGGGAATTTTGAGTCCTCTAACTTGGTTCTGTTCCGTGCTGCTTGCAAACGTACCCCAGGCAGGAGATTCTTGCTGGCAAACCAACTCCAAGCTGGCGTCCTGCTGACAGCAGATGTTTCATCCACAAAGGACATCTCTCCTTCCTAAAAGAACAACCACCGCCCTCCAGGTGATGTCATCCCATCTGCAAAATCACTTTGCGTGGCACCCTTCTTAGCACAGGTGGTTTGGTTTGGGATTATGTGGGGTTTCTTTTTTTTTTTTTTTTTTTTTGGAGGTAAGCTCTTATTCTTCCATTTAAAAAACTGAGGTGTAATTTACAAACAGGTATAATTTACAAAATTTACAGAATTCACTGGGTTTTTGGGGGGCGTACAGTTCTGCAGTCTTTGTCAAAGGCAAATGGTCGTATAACCAGCACCACAGTCAAGATACAAAACAGTTCCTTCATCTTCCAACATTCTTGCCTGTAGCCATCCACCCCTTCCCCCATCCCAGCCCCCAGGGAACCACTGGGTTATTTTCTAAACATATAACTCTACTTTTTCCGGGATATCCTATAAATGAAATCATACTCTATGCCGTCTTTTCAGTCTGGCTTCTTTATCTCATCCTAATGCATTTGAGATTCATTCGTGGTGATGTGTGTATTGGTAGTTTATTCCTCATTCCAAGTAGAATTCCGTCATATGAATGTACTACACAGGATGGAACTTGTGTTCCAGGGCTGCAGCGGCACTGCCGATCTCGTTGTGAGACAGTGGGAACTCCTACAATTTGATTCTTCATTCACTCGTTGAAGGACATTTAAGCTGTTCCCCATTTTTGGCAGTTATGAAAAAGCTACTATCAACATTCACATCCAGGTTTTTGCTTGTACAGATTTTTTTTTTTTCCTGTGAGTAGGATGTCTTTTCTTAGGGTTGTAATGGTTAAGTGTGCGTAGCTTTGAGAGAAAATTGTTTTCTAATACAGAGGATTGATTTAAAAAAGAGGATCAGATAAAGCTGTTGTCTTTATTACACTCTCAGGAAGTGGCCAAGAGTTGGAGTTACCCTGAGGTACAGCAAGTTAAACATACCACTTGGGTCGCTACTGTGGCTTGGGCTTGATCCCTGGCCCAGGAACATCCATATGCCATGGGCACAGCCAAAAAAAAAATACAAAGTGGCTGCTAATATCCCAATAATAAACAACTTTGGGTTAATGGATCATTAAGTATTATCTTGAAGGGGCACTGGGGTGATTTTCTTCTTTTTTTCCACCTGTGACCTTCTGCCTTCCCCTCAGAGGTTCCACCTCACAGGAGAGACCAGGACTCTTTTTTTTTTTTTTTTTTTGTCTTTTTAGGGCTGCACCAGTGGCATACAGTGCTGAGACATTGTTAAGTCTTCCATAAATGTTAGCCATTATTATTTCTGGTTCTCGAAGCTTTTGTCTTTTGTACCTTTTAGTCCTGTAATCTAGAACCGTTTTTGTTACGAGTGTTCGTACTGGGTAAAATATCTTACAAAGAAAGAAACTGTGTCCATACAAATCAGTTATTTCACAGAATGGCTTCATGCACTAATAGCATTTTTGGTTAAACTTCTCATCTGGGAATAATAGTGAATATACAGAAAAAATTGTGAAGAAAGTATACCTTAGAGTACAACATAAAGTATGGAAGGTTTTTTTTTTTTTTTGCTTTTTTTTGGGGGGTGGCGGACCTGCAGAGTATGGAGGTTCCCAGGCTAGGGACTGAGTCGGAGCTGCAGTTGCTGGCCTACACCATAGCCACAGGAAATTAACTCTGCTAATTGTTTTGAAAATTTCACCAGAATGAGAATTTATCATAAACTACTAATAACCCAGTGATACTTTCCAATACCTAGTCTAATCAGAACATAAAATTAGGCAACTAAAAGAAGAAAAACAAAAACAAAAGAGTACCTAAACATCCTGTTTAACAATGCATTGAGAATTTAAAAATAAGAATTTGGGAGTTCCCACTGGGGCTGAGTGGGTTAAGAACCCAACACAGTCTCGGTAAGGATGCCAGTTCAATCCCTGATCTTGCTCAGTAGATTAAGGAACTGGCATTGCCATGAGCTGCGGTGTAGGTCACAGATGCGACTTGGATCCAGCTTTGCTGTGGCGCAGACATCAGCTACAGCCTCCGATTTGATCCCTAACCTGGGAATTTCCATATGCTGCAGGTGTGGCTATAAAGAGAAAAATAAATAAAATTTTAAAATAGGAATAGTAATTACCCAACACTAATGGAGCCACTCTATATTCTCAGCCCTTTGGCAAGTTCTAAATATTTTACAAATGTTAACCCATCTAGTTCTCAACAACATAAAGTAGGTACTACTATGAGCCCTGTTTCACAAATAAGGAAACCCAGATGCCTAAAGGTTAAGGAACGCGCCAAAGATCACACAGCTACTAAATGGCAGAGGTACAGGGCAGCCTGTTGTAGGCATCTGCATTCTTACCCACCAGGCTACACATCTCAGAGCCACTAAAACATTCTGTTCTGTGCTGATGGTACTTAAGCAGATGTTAGAAATCACTAAAACAATAAAAACCATGGACTTTTGTGACCCCCTCCCCCCCGGGTTAATTAGGCCACTCAGTTTTCTGGTCCAAAGGAAGTCAGAGCCTACCCTGGTTGGCTTTTGTCCTAGTGACATTCCCTGAGCACCCTTGATGTGACAAGGCGCAGTCAGGATGAGCCCAGAGGAGGCGGGAGGACTTTGTGGAGCCCTGAGCGGAAACCTGAAGGAGGAGTCAGCTGGCCAAGCTGAAGAGCAAAGGAAGGCGGACTCTCTGCCAGGCAAACCTCCCGCCCTCCAGGCCTGAGGCTGGGAGGACTCATTCTCTTCTCTTTACAAAATGGTTCTGGCTGCCCTGGAACAAGAGATCAGCCTTCACTGCCTATCTCTGCCAGAGCAAATATTGAGAAACGCCAGGCCCGATGACTCCAGGGTTGCACCTTATTGCATGTGCCTCAGAATGGATCTATCTTCCCAGTCCTGCCCCCCAATATGAGAACCAGGTAGTCGAGGCAGTGCTCAATCCTAGTAAATGAGATGGGGACAAGTAGAGCCTGCCAGGGGACACGGGGTGGAGGAAAGAACAACAAAAAGTGACTGGAGATTGATCCTGTGAAGTTTCCCAGCCACGAGAGCCCTGGGCTTTCAGAGATGGTGATGAAACATGGCCTGACATCAGAGCAATAAGGCCTGTGAGTGCCAGCTCTTCTGGGGTCTCCCAGGACCTGTCTTTAAAACAGAATTTTAAAATAATAGTTACACCCACATGTATACAGAAGTGCTTTTGTACACACAGCAGAGTTTATATACGCTCAGTCTATCCAAGTGACTCATTAAAATTCCTACAAAAGTTCCTGATTTTTACTGCTCTATTGATTTTTTAACTACCAAGTTCCCACGTAGATGTCTGTAAGTCCTAACATGAAAATTATTAACTGTAATGCTTATGTGTCTTGTAAATATTTGATCAATGTGTTCCTGGCTTGTGCTTTTGCTAAAGTGTGGACTCTGGGAAAGTGTCTATATCTCTGTTTCTTTTCAGGTTTGTGCATTTCTGAGGGCAGGGGCCATATTTGTTTAACTTGGGTTATACGGTATTAGTTCCATGCACAAGGGACTACCCAATCCAATTTAATGAAGAAGTGAATATTTATTTCTAAGAGGAAGTAAGATATGAGCACATTCACACATCTCAATTTTTTTTTTTTTTTTTGTCTTTTTAGGGCCACACCTGCAGCGTATGGAGGTTCCCAGGCTAGGGGTCAAATTGGAGCTGTAGCTGCTGGCCTACGCCACAGCCACCACAACATGGGATCTGAGCCGTGTCTGTGACCTGCACCGCAGCTCACAGCAACCTGGGATCCTTAACCCACTGAGCACGCTAGGGATTGAACTTGCATCCTCATGGAGGCTTAGTCAGATTGGTTTCCACTGAGCCACGACGGGAACTCCCACATATCTCAATTGTTAAAACCTCATAAAATAAATATGATTTACAAGTGCCAAATAAATTAGATCAAAATATGCATACTAGGAGTTCCCGTCATGGCGCAGCAGAAACAAATCCGACTAGGAACCATGAGGTTGCGGGTTTGATCCCTCACCTTGATCAGTGGGTTAAGGATCCAGCGTTGCTGTGAGCTGTGTGTAGGTCGCAGACAAGGCTCGGATCTGGTGCTGCTGTGGCTGTGGTGTAGGCCAGCAGCTACAGCTCTGATTTGACCCCTAGCCTGGGAACCTCCATATGCTGCAGGTGTGGCCCTTAAAAAAAAAAGACCAAAAAAATGCATACTAACTAATAAAAATGACAATTTGGGCAAGCTCCTATGTGTCGGCTTTTTAGCAATGAATGACAGTTCTCAATAGTGGATCACAAGTGGGGTCTGACATAGGCAGGGTCAGAAGAAAATCCCAGCATAGCAGTAACGCTTCAACTTCCAATTATCCTTGTCCATGCATCTTCAAGTCATGTCTATCACAATTTTTCCTTCTCTTAAAAAAATAGATGTTTTTTTGGAGTTCCCGTTGTGGCTCAGTGGTTAACAAATCCAAGTAGGAACCATGAGGTTGAAGGTTCGATCCCTGGCCTTGCTCAGTGGGTTAAGGATCCGGCGTTGCCGTGAGCTGTGGTGTAGGTTGCAGACGCGGCTTGGATCCCGCGTTGCTGTGGCTGTGGCAAAGGCCGGCAGCTACAGCTCCTGTTAGACCCCTAGCCTGGGAGCCTCCACATGCCTCGGGTGCGGCCCTAGATACAGCAAAAAGACAAAAAAAAAGATGTTTTTCATTCTTGTGCTTCCCTCCTGTGCAAAATATGGGGTGTAATGAGACACAAAGCACGTAAACACGGTAGCTTACACTTACAGAGAACTTAACAGTCCCATTTCTAGGTGTTTTATATATTAATCGATTTAATTCTTACAACTACCCTATGAGGTCAGTTCTATTACTGTGCTCATTTTCACTGAAGACAAACTTCTTTTCCCTGAAGGAAATCTAGGTCCAAAAAGATTAAATATTTTGTTCATGGTCACAAATCTATGCTGCGCCAGGGGTCAAATCTGTGCCACTGCATTAACCAGAGCCACAGCAGTGACAACAGCAGAATCCCTGTGCCACAAGGGAACTCCAGATCTCTCTTAACCACTAATACATGACCAGAAAAAAAAAAAGATTAAAAACCGATTCAAGAATTTGGAATTCCCACTGTGGCTCAGCAGGTTAAGAACCAGACTAGTATCCATGAGGATGACAGGTTTGATCCTGGCCTCGCTCAGTGGGTTAAGGATCTAGCGTTGCCATGAGCTGTGGTGTAGGTTGCAGACACGGCTCAGATCTGGCATTGCTGTGGCTGTGGCATAGGCCAGCAGTTGTAGCTCTGATTCGACCCCTAGCCTGGGAACTTCCATATGGCACAGATGCAGCCCTAAAAAAAATAAAAAGAAAGAAAAAAAAAAGAATTTGCCAGTCACCATTATCTTTACCATGATTGGTTTTGACCTGAATGCTAAGTGGTTCAGAACGTAACTCTCAAACTTCTTAAAAGCCACAAGAAAACCACAGACTGAAAAAAGGAAATCTCAGTGAAAATTTCAGAGTATTTAAAACTTACTTTAAGTTATTCAGTGCATTGGTATATATGTCATATGCATTTCAGTAACCTGTTAACTAAAAACGGAAGCACCCCAAAAG
Organism: Catagonus wagneri; assembly: GCA_004024745.2. Lineage (NCBI taxonomy): Eukaryota > Metazoa > Chordata > Mammalia > Artiodactyla > Tayassuidae > Catagonus > Catagonus wagneri. The sequence continues at coordinate 3,592,812 of PVHT020000012.1, read as the reverse complement.
CTTAGGAAACTCTGATGTTACCCAAGCTATTTCTCCAGCCTCTTCTAACCATCTGGTATTTAATTGCCTCCTCCATATCTGATATCTGATATCTGATATCTCGGAGGTAACAAATTTAACAGGTCCCTAGTTGTCAGATTAGCAGTAGCTGCTGGAAAGTTCAGATAATATACTGTAGCAACTCTAAATTCTGATTTTTCTTCCCAAGGGTTGTCGTTATTGCTATTTGCTTGGGTTTTTTTATGGCCACACTTGAGGCACATGGAAGTTCTCAGCCCAGGGATTAAATATGAGCTGTAGCTATGGCCACACTGGATCCTTTAACCCATTGCATAGGGCCAAGATGGAACCCACACCTCTGCAGTGACCTGAGCCTCTGCAGTTGGATTCTTAACCCACTGCACCACAGTGGGAACTCCTGGTTTTTTGGGGTGTTTAGTGACTTGCTTGGACTAATTCGGTATAGTCTGTTTACCCCACAGAGTGCAGCCCTTGATATCCCCGTACAGGTTGTTTTTTTTTTTTTTTCTCATTACTTTTAAGTCTGGCTTCCCAGAAGTGGGTCCTTCCTCAGGGTAACCGAATGCTCAGCAATGACCTGGAGACATTTAAGTAGCTGCTCCTGCTCATAGCCTTCTGGATCACCAGGGATCTGTAGGAACTCAGCAAGACCCGCTATGACCGACTCAGCTCCTGATCTCCTTGCCAGCTTTCCGGCGAACCTGCCGTTCTGCCGCTTGCCGAATCCTCAGGATAGCTGTGATGTTTGCCTTCCTCGTTTGTTCGCCCTAAGATCATGCCATTTTTTTTTTTTTCTTAAAACCACAGCCCTGGGCACTGGGTTTCGCCCACTCTCTGCTCCAAATCACATCAGTCCCCTCTGGCAGAGTACCTGTTACCTTTAACGCTTAGCCTACCCTGGTGGAATTACCAGCCAAAAGAACGGGATTCTGGTGTGGGGGAAATCCCAGATAAGGATATCATAAATTCTCACTGCTGTCACCTGATGCTGACTAGTTTTATCCTGAAAGAACATGAACATTTCTCAATTTGTTGTACACTTTTGGTCAATTTCCAGGATCCTTAAGTGGTTGGGTTTGTTTGTTTGTTTGTTTTTTGTCATTTTAGGGCCGCACCCGCAGCATACGGAGGTTCCCAGGCTAGGGGTCTAATCAGAGCTGTAGCCGCTGGCCTATGCCACAGCCACAGCAACGTGAGATCAGAGCTGTGTCTGCGACCTATACCACAGCTCATGGCAACACTGGATCCGTAACCCACTGAGCGAGGCCAGGGATTGAACCTGCACCCTCATGGTTCCTAGTCAAATTCGTTAACCACTGAGCCACAACAGGAACTCTTTTAAGTGGTTGTTTTTGACAGCTGTGTTTCAGTTTTATCACTGCTTTGGGGGAAGAGGATTTGCCAGGCGCCCCACCCTGCCATTGCAATAGTCCTACTCACTTCTTTCTCAAATATCAACCACCCAGTCCTAGCGAATTGACTTGCTCTGCGTCTTTGAAACCCATTCCCTTCTCTATCTCTACCACCTCCTCCTAGCCCAAGCTACCATCACCTCTTGACTGAACTATTTCTAATCACCTCTTCAGCAATCTACCCTCATTCTAATCTGTGCTCCACATCATTCAAAGATATTTTTTGATCACACCATACTCATCTCCTTCACCCTTGTTTAAAATCTTCCACTGGCTCCCCATTGCTCTTAAGATAAAGAGATGAAACACTAACACTCGGAAGACCTGAGATGTTTGACTGCCCACTGTTGGGCTTCTTTTTCTAGTCCCAACGGTCTTCCCACCACTCTGGGACTGTCCCATAAATGCTTTTTCTTCTGCCTTGAACTTCCCAGTCCTTCTTCCTCTAATTAATGCTCACTTTTATACTACAGACCTTGGTACAAACATCTCTACTTTGGGGAAATCTTCCCTGACATCCCCTGATGTCAGCACCCATTATCGTTTCCTTATTGGCATGAACAGTAAGTGCAATGTCACATTTAGGGTGACATTGTTTCTTTGTTTTCCAGTGTCTTCTTCACTGAACTGTAAGCTCCATGAAAGCAGGAAACTGTGTTTTACCTCTGCATCTCCAATACTTAGCTCATAGTATATGCTCAATATCGATGTCTAAATAAGAGTGAATGCATGCATACATCACCCAAAATATACCACTTCATGACAATTCACTCTTAATATCAAAGGAAATAGGAAAACAAAGTTCTACCCTCACACCATGCGCAAAAATAAACTGAAAATGGCTTAAAGACTTCAACATGAGATAAGACACCATAAAACTCATAGGAGTTCCCTTTGTGGGCAGCAGAAACGAATCTGACTGGTATCCATGAGGATGCGGGTTCGATCCCTGGCCTCGCTCAGTGGGTCAGTATAGGTCACAGACATGGCTCAGATCCCACGTTGCTCTGGCTGTGGCATATGTTGGCAGCTGTAACTCAAATTTGGCCTCTAGCCTAGGAACTTCTGTATGTGGCCCTAAAAAGCAAAAAAAAAAAAAGAAGAAGAAGAAGAAGAAGAAGAATATGTGGTTCATATACACAATGGAATACTGCTCAGGCATAAGAAAAGAATGAAATATGCCATTTGCAGCAACATGGATGCAACTAGAGATTCTCATACTAAGTAAGAAAGAGAAAGACAAAACCCATATGATATCACCTGTATAAGGAATCTAAAATATGGCACAACTGGGTCCCAGGGCAAAGCAGTCTCCTTAGGAATCCGGGTGGAACCTTACTGCAATTCTTGGAGGATCTCCTGGGAAAATAGGGGTGACTGTGGCTTGTTGTGGGGGAAGGCCATTGGAGGGGAAGCTCTCGGGAACATTCATCAGCCTGCATTTCGCTGGAGGGGGCCATTTCTGGGAAAATCTGGTCCCTCCCATCAGCGCTGAGAAGCCCCAGGCCAAACAATAATCCAGGTGGGATCACAGCCCCATCCATCAGGAAACAGGCTGCCTAAAGACCCCTCAGGCACACAGCCAGCCTCTAATCTCATCCAGAGACAAAGCCCCACCCATCAGAGGGTTAGGAATCAACCCCACCTTCCAGTGGGCAGGCATCAGTCCCTCCAATCAGGAAGCCTACAGCAAGCCCCGCCCATACCAACTTTAGTCACAGAGGAGGCAAACACCAGAACTAAGAGAGGCTACAACTCTATTGTTGGCAAAAAGGTCACCACACCAAAAACCTATAAAAATGAAAAGACAGAAAACTATAATACAGATAAGGGAGAAAGAGAAAAGCCCAGAAAAACAGCTCAGTGATGAGGAGATTATCAGCCTCCCAGAAAGAGACTTTAGACCGTTGATGCTGAAGATGATGCAAGGCATTGGAAATAGACTGGAGGCAAAGATTGATAATTTACAGGAAACACTGAGCAGAGAAATACAAGATGTAAAAATTAAACAAGAAAAGATGCAAAATACAATAACTGAAATAAAAAATTCATTAGAAGCAGCCAACAGTAGACTACAGGAGGCAGAAGAACGAATCAGCGAGGTGGAGGACAGATTCGTGGAAATCACTAATGCGGAAGAGAAAAGAGATAAAAGATTGAAAGGAAATGAGCTGAGTCTCAGAGAACTCTGGGATAATGTTAAACGCACCAATATCCGTATTATAGGGGTGCCAGAGGGAGAAGAGAGAGAGAAGGGGACAGAAAAAATATTCGAGGAGATAATAGCCGAAAACTTCCCTAATATGGGAAAGGAACCACTCAGTCAAATTCAGGAAGCGCAACGAGTACC
>PVHT020000012.1:3570555-3588929 GCA_004024745.2 Catagonus wagneri | reverse complement strand
AAAAGAAACAAATGACATACACTGGAACCCCAATAAGGTTATCAGCAGATTCTTCATCTGAAACTCTGCAGGCCAGAAGGGAATGGCATGATATACTTAATGTGCTGAAAGGGAAAAACTTCCAAGATTGCTTTACCCAGCAAGGCTCACATTCAGATTTGAAGGAGAGATCAAAATCTTTACAGACAAGCAAAGGCTAAGAGATTTCTGCAACACTAAACCAGCTTTACAACAAATCTTAAAGGAACTTCTCTAGTCAGAAAAGAAAAGGCCACAACCAGAAAGAAAAACACCACAAATGACAAGGCTCACCAGTAAAGGCATATATACTGTAAAGATACTAAATCATCCATGCACAACTATGCTACCAAAATCAGAAATCGTGAGAAGAAAGCACAAATGCAGGTCACTGGAGACGCACGTGCAATTAAGAAACCAACAACTTAAAACAATCTCATTTTTATATAGACTCCTCTTTCAAAACTTCAGGGTAAAAAAAAAAAAAAAAACCCAGTTATTACAATGGCAATAAGAATATATATATCAGTAATTACCTTAAATGCTAACAGACTGAATGCCCCAACCAAAAGACATAGACTAGCCAAATGGATACAAAAACAAGAAAACAACCAATGGATCACTGAAGAAATCAAAGAGGAAATTAAAAAATACCTAGAAGCAAATGACAACAAAGACACGACACTCCAAAACCTCTGGGATACAGCAAAAGCAGTTCTAAGAGGAAAGTATATAGCAATACAAGCCTACCTCAGGACAGCTGAGGTAAAAAAGCTCAAATAAACAACCAAACTTTACATCTAAAGCAGCTAGAGAGGGAAGAAGCCAGGTCATGGAAACAACCTAAATGCCCATGGACAGAGGAGTGGATAGGGAAGATATGGTACATACACACAATGGAATATTACTCAGCCATTAAAAGGAACGCAATAACAACATTTATAGCAACATGGATGAATGTAGAAATTATCATACGAAGTGAAACCAGTCAGACAGACAGCAACACCCAATGATACTGCTTACATATGGAAACTAAAGAGACACAATGAACTTCTTTGAAGAACAGACAATGACTCACAAATTTTGGAAAACCTTGGTTTTTCAATTAAGACAATCGGGGGTGGGGTGGGGGGGATGCACTGTGGGTTTGGGACACAAAATCTATCGAATTGACTTATGATCTTTGTACACCTATAACTGAAATAAAATTTATTGTTAATAAGAAAAAAAATTTCTATTTTTTGTCCCTTCACTCATCCCCTTTCTCTTGAGCCTATAGGTATGATTACATCTCTCCTTCTAGAAAAACCAGGGCCACGGCCATGTCTCCTACTCTTCTCATCCAATAGTACAATCCAGTTCCTTCCTAGTAACCATCTGGTGATCTAGCCAAATTCCCTGGCACCATCCAAACACAATGAATACTTTCTAATCCTGAATTCACTTGGCTTCTGCATAACAGAAAGTGTTTACCGCTATCAATCTTTTTTTTTTTTTTTGCTTTTTAGGGCCACGTCCACGGCCTATGGAGCGTTCCCAGGCTAGGGGTCCTATTGGAAACACAGCTGTTGGCCACAGCCACAGCCACAGCAATGCAGGATCCGAGCATCTGCAACCTACACCACAGCCCACGGCAACGCTGGATCAAACCCTCAACCTCATGGTTCCCAGTTGGATTCACATCTGCTGCGCCACGAAGGGAACTCCCAGAGCTACCAGTATCTGACATTCATTGAGCACCTGACATTCTCAGAGTATCTGTCTTTCACTGAGCGTTTCACATTCCGTGACCGCGCTCTTGGCCACTTGGTACAACTTATATATTGTTTCCTCCTTCATGTTTGTGAACTGCTATTTCCCTAACATTGCCTAAATCCACTTCCTCTCCATTCCCAATGCCAAGGCCTTGCTTTGGGCCAGCTCTCCCTCTCAAACATCCTGGAAGGTTATTTCTACAACAATTTGACTGAGGGACTTCCCTGATAAAGAGCCATCCCTGGTGGCTAGCAAGCACGCCGATATACGAATACTTACTTATAAAATTTATCAGTGTACCACTGTAACAAAATATTGCTTACATCCTAAGTCAGATACAGATAAAGAAATTCCCAAAGAGATAACATTTGCACATTAGATAGAAGTTCTCATTCCTTTCCCTCTGCTGCGGTGGAGGTTGCATGCACTTGCTCAGAAACCACAGACCCCCAGGGGTTAAGTCCAAGCACACGGGGCTCACTTGCAAGACTTCCAAGGCTTCCTGGATCTGGCCCCTGCCTATCTGCTCTGTCTCTTTCCCTTTTGCTTCCTCTCTTGCTCTTAACGCTGTGGTCCCCATGGAAGAATCTGAACTGAAAGCTCACCACATCAGCCAGCTTTCTATCTGCTGCCCTCCCTGTCTGGAAGACTGTCCCCTGTCTTGGCTCCCCCAGCCCCAAGTCCCTCCATCTTATTTATTCCTAAAAGCCCTCCTTCCTCTGGGAAGGTGCTTTTTGATTACTTCTGCCTCATACCCCACCTACACCACACGCTTCTTTTCCTTTGCAATAGTACACAATGTTTACCTCTCTGCCTCTCTCAGGCAGGGGCTAACAAACTGTCTTGTTCACCTAGGGGACAAGTGCTTCATAAACAATAATAATAGTAGCAATAACAGTCAATACCTTTTTTTTTTTCCTTTCCTTTTCCTTTTTTAAACATGTGGCCACACCTTTGGCATATGGAAGTTCCCTGGTCCAGAATCGAACCAGAGCCACTGCAAAGACAATGAGCCAAAGGCGAAGTTCCAGCCAATACTTTTATAGTGCTAATATATGCCAGCTACAGCGTCAAGTGTTTTACATATATTTGATTTATTTAATCCTGTTTGATGGGTACAATTATCTCTATTGTGCAAACGAGGACTCTTGGGCACAGAGGGGTTGAATAACTTCCCGATGTCTGTAATGTAGGATGCAAAGTGCAGGAAGTACTGAACTAAACTGAACTGTGTTCTTTCTAAGTACCTGTGATGAAAGAAGTATAGTCAGCCAGGTCCAGATGGGCGGGGAAATGCTCAGACTGAAAAAGAGAGGGACTGGGCCACAGAGTGGGCCCCTCAGCCTGAGCCTGCACTGCCCCCTGCTGGCCAGCTCTGCTCTCGCTGCGGACTGAACCAGCTCAGAACTTCTGCCCCTGGTCTGATAAGCAGGATAGTCCAAGCAGGGGAGGGAGCCAGATCACCAGGAGAATGTGCAGGGATTTCCCCTGATCCACACACCTTAGGGACCATCTCCCTCGTGGGGATGCTGAATAAAACTTCACCAGAGTTAGAAGAGAATTGAAAAAAGTAGGAGTTCCCAAGGTGGCTCAGAGGAAACGAATCCGACTAGCATCCACAAGGATGCAGGTTCCAACCCTGGCCTGGCTCAGTGGGTTAAGGACCCAGCGTTGCTGTGAGCTGTGGTGTAGGTCAGACGTGGCTCAGATCCCGCGTTGCTGTGGCGTAGGCTGGCAGCTACAGCTCCAATTCAACCCCTAGCCCGGGAACCTCCATATGCCTCAGGTGCAGTCCTAAAAAGACAAAAAACAAAAAACAGAATTGGGAAAGTAAACCCTCTGCCCCCCAAATGCCATAGAATGTACCTCAAACCAAGAGAAATCTTTAGTTTTTAAGAAAAAAAAATAATCCAAATGGTTTATTCTTACATTAGGCTCTGCTTTAGGATGGAACACAATACTAACTTATATTGACAGACTGGTTCTCAAAGGGGTTGCCTCATGGAACTGTTCAAAATACACATGCTCAGTCTCTGTCTCAAGTCTGTTAAACTAGAGACGTTGGTACCTACTATTTCTCTTCATGCTACCTTTTCCTAAACCCTCAAGTCTCTAAGACTATTTAACATCCCACTTTTTCCGGCTCCGTCAAAGGCAATGACTTTCCATTCATGCTTCAGTCAAAACCTGTGCTATTTTCACAACTCCGTAAATTATTGTAAATTGATAATGATGAAAAGAAGATTTTTGTCGGTAGACTTACAAATCCTATCCTGCCTGACAGGGGGTCGGTGGATTTGCCTTTCCCTCTTTGGAAGAAATCAGTTTTGCCTCCTTTGCACACTGATACCTTTATCCCTGATTTATAATGAGTCTGTTCGGATTCTCTTTTTAATCTGCTATAACACCTGCTTGATGCCATCAGTGATTATTGAATTAAATAAAATCTTTATCATGTGTTCATTTTACACCTGAATGAAAATTGTGATTTTAGAAGTTCCCAGTGTAGCTCAGCAGTTAACGAACCCGACTAGTATCCATGAGGATGCGGGTTTGATCCCTGGCCTTGCTCAGTAAGTTAAAGATCTGACATTGCTGTGAGCTGTGGTGTAGGTCACAGACTCGGGCTCAGATCCAGTGTTGCTGTCGATGTGGCATAGGCCAGCAGCTGCAGCTCTGATTCAGCGCTCAGCCTAGGAACCTCCATATGTCACAGGTACAGCCCTAAGAAGGAAAAAAAAAAAGGAAAGTTGTGGTTTTACCTTTTTTGGAAAATTATCTTTAACAACAAATGGCAAGTACTTCCCTTTTCTCTGCTCTCCAGGCATCTGTTACTTGTGCTCTTTGCTTTAGTTGAAAATTCAAAAGCTTTACTAGGAAAGGTTTCCTGCCCTTGTAACCTCCTACCATGTGTATCATGTCTGTCCAAGCATTCCTGCAAGCACAGTGGGATGACCAAAAGATGTTATATTTTTTAAGGCAAAAGAGAGGTCAGGGCCTTGGTTCCTAACCTTCTATGAAACTAAAATAAAAGGACATAAAGTTAAACAAACACACCAGGTTCTCTTTGGGTCTAACTCTCAAATACCTTTCTTCTTGACTCACTCCTTCCTTATTTGTGTAGCTGATGGTTTTATTTAAAAATTACACGCATTAGGATTCATTTACCTTTTTTTCTCTTTTATGGCCACACCTGTGGCACGTGGAAGTTCTTGGGCTAGGGGTCAAATCAGAGCTGCAGCTGCAGGCCTATACCACAGCCACAGCAACACTGGATCTGAGCCACATCTGTGACCTCCTCCACAGTTTACGGCAATCCCAGATCCTTAACCCACTGAGCGAGGAGAGGGATCCAGTTTATATCTTCATGGACACTAAGTCAGATTCTTAACCCACTAAGCCACAAGAGGAACTCCAGGATTTGTTTACTTTTAATGCACCCAATGTCATCTTGCACTTTGTTCAAGATGCTATGGACAGTGCAACTAGAGATTATTGTAATAAGTGAAGTAAATCAGAAAAGAGAAAGAGAAAGATACTATATATCACTTACATGTGGAATCTAAAACATGACACAAATGAACATATCTACGAAACAGAAACAGACTCATGGACAACGAGAATAGACTTGTAGTTGCCAAGAGGGAGGAGGTTCAGGGAGGGATGGAGTGGGAGGTCGGGGTTGGCAGATATAAGCTACTGTACATGGAAGGAGGACAAAATCCTATTCTATGGCACAGAGAACTCTATTCAATGTCCTATGAGAAACCACAATGGAAAAGAATATTTTTTAAAAGGGTATATATATATATATATATATATATATATATATATAACAGAATCACTTTGCTGTACAGCAGAAACTGACACAACATTGTAAATCAATTATCCTTCAATAAATTTTTTGTAAAAAATTGCTATGGAAACACAGATTTATCTATAGAACTAGTGTTACTTACTCACAGTTACTGAGGACCTACTATGTGTCGTGCATAATGGCAAAGACATCACCCCAGGGGGCTGACAGGCTGGATGGAGAGAGGAACAAACAACAGAAATAAATGTATAATTCCCAATTTTGAGCCCAGCATGTGAAATATGTGTTCTCTATTCCTCCCTTCACTCTCACAGCAAAAAAACCTCAAGTTTTCAGTAGGGTACATAGCTACACTTCCCAGCTTCCTCTGCAGTTACCTATGGTCAGATGACTGTCTTCTGGCCAACAGAACATGAGCAAAGTGATGTCTGCAATACATGTCTCACTCTTAAAGAAATGAGAAGAGCCCTTTCTTGGTCCCGAATTTTCTGTCCTTCCTGTAGGCTGCAATGTCCGCAGTGTCGACATCTTACGCTATGCAGATGAAGGCAGCATCTGAAATGGGACCAAACAATAACCCAGAAGGAGCCTGAACGTCCAAAAATTTCACAGAGCATAACTACCAACTGGGCTCAGACTTCTCCAAGAGAGAAATAACTTTCTGTTGTATTTAGATATAATTATGTTGGGTCTCTGGTCCATCCAGGCCATCTCATAACCTAACCCTGCCAAGTCTCAAAGGAGCAGGGATACTCTGAATATGAAAATTAAGAGAATATTCCTGTGAAGCATCGGGGGAAGTGAGATCTTCAGGCAAGAGGAAGGTCAGGCCAGGAGGCACACGATGAAAACACAAAGACTAATGAGTGGGGCACAAAACTGACTTTAACAAATTTACAAGTATAGAAATTATTTCAAGGAGTTCCCATCATGGTGCAGGGGTTAACAAATCCGACTAGGAACCATGGGGTTGCAGGTTCGATCCCTAGCCTTGCTCCATATTAACGATCCAGTGTTGTCATGAGCTGTAGTGTAGGTTGCAGACGCGGCCTGGATCTGGCCTTGCTGTGGCTGTGGCGTAGGCCAGCAGCTGCAGCTCTGATTCTTTTTTTTGATAGCAAATTTGTTATCTTTATTTCTGAATTTTTAGTTAATTTTTAATTAAAGTATAGTTCATTCTATGAAGCCACCATCATCCTAATATTAAAACCAGACAAAGATACTACCCAAAGAGAAAAGTATGGGCCAGTATCTTTGATGAATATAGATGCAAAAATGAAAATAGATGCAAAAATTCTTTTTTTTTTTTTTTTGCCTTTTGTTATTTTAGGGCCACACCCGCGGCATATGGAGGTTCCCAGGCTAGGGGTCTAACAGGAGCTGTAGCCACTAGCCTATGCCACAGCCACAGCAACGCGGGATCTGAGCTGCATCTGTGACCTACACCATAGCTCACGGCAACGCTGGATCCTTAACCCACAGAGCAAGGCCAGGGATCGAACCTGCAACCTCATAGTTCTCAGTCGGATTCATTAACCACTGAGCCATGACGGGAACTCTGATGCAAAAATTCTTGACAAAATTTTAGCAAACCAAATCCAACAACACATAAAGAAGATTATATACCACTGTCAAGTGGGAGTCATCCCAAGTTCACAAATATGGTTCAACATTCACAAATCAATAAATGTTCACACACCACATTAACAAAAGAAAAGAAAAAAAAATGCATGATCATCTCAATAGAGGCAGAAAAAGCATTTACAAAATCCAACATCTATTCATGATAAAAGTCTTACCAAAGTGGGTACAGAGGGAACATACCTCAACATAATACAAGCCATTTATGACAAACTCACAGCCAATATGATACTCAATGAAGAAAAGCTGAAAGCCATCCTGCTAAGATCTAACAAGAAAAGGACTCCCACTCTCACTTCAGTTCAACATAGTATCAGAAGTCCTGGCTACATCAAAAAGACAAAAAAAATTAAAAAATAAATAAAAATTATCCATATCTACAAAGGGAAAAAACTCACAGACATAAAAAACAGACTTGTGGTTGCCAAGGGGGAGGAGGGAGTGAGTGGGATGAACTGGGAGTCTGGAATTAGTAGATGCAAACTATTATATTTAGAATGGATAAGCAATGAAGTCCTAATGTATAGCCCAGAGAACTATATCCAGTCTCTTGATACAGACTACAATGGAAACTATAAGAAAGCAAATGTGTAGGGGTCACTTTGCAGTACAGCAGAAATTGGTACAGCATTGTAAATCAACTATGCTTCAATTAAAAATTCAGAAATAAAGATAACAAATTTGCTATCAAAAAAAGTAAGAAAGAAAAGGCATCTAAATTGAAAGAGAAGAGGTAAAACTGTCACTATATGCAGATGATATGATATTATATATAGAAAACCCTAAGGACTCCACACAAAAACTACTTGATCTGATAAATAAACTTAGCAAAGTAGCAGGATGCAAGATTAACATTCAGAAATTGGTTGCGTTTCTGTATACTAACAATGAAATATTAGAAAAGGACTATACATTTATAAAATTACACCAAAAAAATAATACCTAGAAATTAACCTGGTCAAAGAAGTGAAAGACTTATATATTGAGAACTATAAAACATTAATAAAGGAAATTAAAAAGGATTCAAAGCAATGGAAAGATATTCCATGTTCCCGGAATGAATGAATATTGTTAAAATGGCCATACTACCCAAAGCAATCTACAGATTTAATATAACCCCTATTAAATTACCTATGACATTTTTTCACAGAAGTATAGTAAATAATCCAAAAACTGAATTAGAATCATAAAAGACCCAGAATTGCCAAAACAATCCTGAGGGGAAAAAGACCAAGCAGGAGGCGTCACTCTCCCAGACTTCAGACAATATTACAAAGATACAGTAATCAAGACAGTGTGGCACTGGTACAAAAACAGACATATGGATCAATGGAACAGAATAGAGAGCCCAGAAATAAATCCTGACACCTAGGGTCAATTAACCTTCAACAAAGGAGGAAAGAATATAAAATAGGGAAAAGACAGTCTCGTCAGCAAATGGTGCTGGCCAAACTGGACAGCTGCAGGTAAATCAATGAAACTAGAACGCACCCTCACACCATGTATAAAAATAAACTCAAATGGCTTAAAAACTTAAACATAAGAAAAGACACCATAAGGAGTTCCCTTTGTGGCTCAGTGGTTAACGAATCCGACTAAGAACCATGAGGTTGCGGGTTCGATCCCTGGCCTTGCTCAGTGGGTTAAGGATCCGGTGTTGCCGTGAGCTGTGGTGAAGGTCTCAGACGCAGCTCGGATCCCGTGTTGCTGTGGCTGTGGCGAAGGCCAGCAGCTACAGCTCCTGTTAGACCCCTAGCCTGGGAACCTCCATATGCCGCGGGGTGCAGCTCTACATAAAAAAGGCAAAAAGACAAAAAAAAAAGAAAAAGAAAAGACACCATAAAACTCCTAGAAAAGAACACAGGCAAACATAGCTTATTCTCCGACATAAACTGTATAAATGTTTTCTTAGGCAGTCTCCCAAGGCTATAGAAAGAAAAACAAAAACAAATAAATGGTATCTAATCAACCTAATCAAACTCGCAAGATTTTGCACAGCAAGTGAAACCATTAAGAAAAAAAAAAAAAGACTACCAATGGAACAGGAGAAAATATTTGCAAAAGACGCAACTGGAAAGGGCTTTATCTTCAAAATATACAAACAACTCATACAACTCAAAAGCAAACAAACTGAAAAATAATGGGCGGAAGAACTAAATAAACATTTCTCTAAAGAATACAAACAGATGGCCAGTGGGAAATTGCTCAATATCACTAATTATTAGAGAAATGCAAATCAAAACTACAATGAGGTACCACCTCACCCCAGTCAGAATGGCCATCATTATTAAGTCTACAAACAAAAAAAAAAGCTAGAAATGGTGTGGAGAAAAGTGAACCCTCCTACACTGTTGGTGGGAATGTAAATTGGTACAACCACTATGGAAAACAGTACGGAGGTTCCTCAGAAAATTAAATATAGAACTACCATATGATCCAGCAATCCCATTTTTGGGCATATATACAGACCAAACTATAGTTCCAAAAGATACATGCACCCCTTTGTTCATAGCAGCACTATTCACAACAGCCAAGGGACGGAAACAACCTAAATGTCCACTGACAGATAAATGGGTTAAGAATATTTGGTACATACACACAATAAAATACTACTCAGCCACAAAAAGAATGAAATAATGCCTTTTGCAGCAACATGGATAAAATTAGAGATTCTCATACTAAGTAAAGTCAGAAAGAAAAAGACAAATACCGTACAACATCACTTGTATGTGGAATCTAAAATATGGCACAAATGAACCTATTTACAAAACAGAAAGACTTACAGACATAGAAAATAGGCTTGTGGGTTGCCAAGGGGGAAGGAGAGGGATAGACTGGGAGTTTGGGGTTAGTAGATGCAAACTATTACATTTAGAATGGATAAGCAGGAGTTCCCAATGTGACTCAGTGGTAACTAGTATCCCTGAGGATGCAGGTTTGATCCCTGGCACCACTCAGTGGGTTAAGGATCTGGCATTGCCCAGAGCTGTGGTGTAGGTCTCAGGTGCGGCTCAGACCTGGCATTGCTGTGGCTGTGGCATAGGCTGGCAGCTGTAGCTTGAGTCAACCCCTAGCCCGAGAACCTCCATATGCTATAGATGTGGCCCTAAAAAAAAAAAATAACAATAATAATAATAATAAAATAATGGATAAGCAATGAGGCCCTGCTGTATAGCACGAGGAAATATATTCAAATACATACAATCTCTTGGGATAGAACATGATGGAAGATAATATAAGAAGAGGAATGGGTGTATATATATATGCATATATATGTATGTATGTATGTATGATCTGGGTCATTTTTCTGTACAGCAGAAAATGGCACAACATTGTCAATTAATTATACTTTAATTTTTTTAAAAAAAGAGAGACCGATGAACTTAGGATATTTCTCCTAACATCAAAAGCAGACCGGAGGTAGCTTGAAGGGACACCCATGGGTCAAATCTGGGCAATTTTAGAATACAAATAATTAACAGATCATAACACATTATTAGGAAAATTAATAAATCTATCAAGTTAATATAATTAAGTCTGACTACATTTTTACTTCTGACTGCTGACATCTCTCAAGCACCCCCCCCCTCCCTTTTCTGTCCCCCATCTGAACAAGCTAATAAGGAAGCTCAGGGATGCCTTTGACACTGGCAGCAAGTTCACACCATGCAGATTCCAGTCCACACATAAGAACCTGCACCCCAGTCCTATTCCATAATTAATCACAGTAACACCCCAAAGCTGGTTACCTCTCCCTGCTTTCTCAAGCCATTTTCAAGCCTACTTAGGAACCTATTCTGCTCTCCCCAAAGGGCCTCATTGTGTGAGGAACAAACAACCTTTTGGTGCATTTTTGATATCACCAGTCTTGAATCAGAACCAGATTTGGGGTGGGGAGTCCAAACTACTTCTGCAAGTTGATAAAGACAGATGAAAGGGAAAGTTCTTCCTTATAGGAAAATGGGAATAAATCAATAAATATAAAAGGATAAAATTAGTAAATACTGCCAAAGGGGAAGAGAAGGGAGAGGGATGGACTGGGAGTTTGGGGTTAGTACGTGCAGACTATTACATTTCGAATGGATAAGAAATGAGGTCCTAATGTACAGCACAGGGAACTATATCTAGTTTCCTGGGATAGACCATGATGGAAGATAATGTAAGAAATGGAAAGTGGAGTTCCCACTACGGCATAATGGGATCAGCAGTGTCTCTGAAGCTCCAGGACACAGGTTTGTTCCCCCTCCAGCACAGTGGGTTAAAGTGGTCCAGTGTTGCTGCAGGTCTGGCATTGGTTGCAGGTGCAGCATAGGTTACAACAGTGGCTCAGATCTGTTCCCTGCCCTGGGAACTCCAGATGTAGCCCCCAAAAAAAGGTTGGGGGGAATTAAAAAAAAGAAAGGGAATATATCTATATGTATGACTGAGCCACTTTGCTATACAGCAGAAACTGGCACAACACTGTAAATCAACTATACTTTAAAAAAAATAGAAACCACAATTTTGCAACCACAACTATAATAATTCATTCAGACAAGAAAGGCTAAGGAGGAATTTAGAGTCTCAAAGTTATTAAATACAATTTGGTTGGAGAGGGGCTTCCTTTAAAACAGGGAATCTGATGGACCCCACCTTATCCAAGTAATCAAACTTAACATATCACTAATGAGACAAACTGACATCTTGTATCTCCTGATAGAACATACCAAGAAGGATGTAACATCGCCTGTTTTAATATCCCTGCCAAAAATGTTGAACCAGAATTTAATCATAAGAAAACGATCGAATGCGAGTTGAATGTAATTAAGCATTTAGTGGAGCGTGTCATGTGTCTAAAACTTACACTCAAGTGTGTCATCAAAAATAAGGTTATAGCTATATAAAGATAGAACAAATGTGGCAAGATGATAACAATTAGTTTATAAAAGTAAAGATACATAACAAACCCCAAAAAACAAATGAAACAAAAAGGTGAGCTGATATGGAGGTTTGGTTACTCAAAAAGAAGGTTACAGAAGCCCAGGGGTAAGGTCTGAGAGAGAAAGGATTTTGCCACTTCATAAACCATCCTCTGTCTGCTTGTTCCCCAGCCTCCATGATAGCCATAGTTGTCTCAGGCTCAGAACAGGGCTTTGTTCAAATAAATATTTGTGTAAGGTCCTAGGATTTGGCCCCCTCTCGGCTCTGGGAAGAAAGTCTGGTGGAGCTCACAGAGCGCTTCTGTGGGATGGGAGTTGGTGTCTGGGCAGACAAGGCCTGGAGACACCACCTCCTGGATTTCCTCCTACCTCATTACTCAACCTCCTTGCTTTTTAGCCGTAAATGTTATATGTCCCTGGGGCTCTGCCAAGGCCTTCTTTTCCTTTCTAACTCCCTCCCTCCTAGGTGAGCCCTTCTATTCCCTTGAATTATATCCAGCCCCACCTCCAAAACCCCCTCCCGCCCCCAACTCCAGACGCACTCATACATCCAACTGCAACTGGACCCATGGATGAATCATACCCATCTCAAAATTCACATGTCCGAAATATATCCTTACTTGCCAAAAGAAAAGGTTGCCAATTCTGTGGGGTTCATCATTAAAAAAAAAGAAGAAAGAAAGAGAGAGAGAGAGAGAGAGAAAGGAAGGAAGGAAGGAAGGAAGGAAGAAAGGAAGAAAAGCTTTAAGTCCAGGACTACTGTAATAAATAAACTGGCCTCAAGTTTACAGCACAGTTGTTATAAGGATAGGAGAGGGAGGAAGAGAAGAATAGTGGCTGGGTGGATGGATGGGTGAGAAAACCCAAGTTGTTAGTTGAGAGCTAAGTTCCCTAGGCCGTCCGTCTTGCAGAGGTAACGGAACGGATACTTCAGAGAAGACGCGGCAGGCTCGCGGGCGCTATGTCCCTCTCGTGTGTAAAGCATCTCCTCCCTTTAGGTCACCACCAAACCCCGCGCTCCCAGGCCCCTGGCCGCGCTCAACTGCGCACCCTGCCGGTGAACCCCTACTGGCCCGCAGCGGGGTTAGTGCGCATGCGCGCAGGTGAGCGTCCCGCCCCCACCTGGCCCCGCCCCCGGGCTTGGCCACCTGCCGGGGTAACTTGTGAATTGTTGCCCTCGGGTCGCCCTGGGGCGGGGACGCGGAACGCAGCCATGGAACGCACATCGGGGACTCGAGGGCCCGGGACTCGGCCAAGAGAGCGGGATCCAGAGAGGCACTCTCGACCGGACCGAGATCGCCACCCCGAGCGACAGCGGGACAGAGCTGGGGACCAGCGAAGGGAGAGAAACGGGGGCGAGCGAAGGGACAGGGACCGCGACAGGGAAAGGGACCGACACTCCCACCAGGACAGACACAGGGCTGGAGACCATCATGGAAGTGAACAAAGAGTCTCAGAAAAATCTCACCCCAGTAGGACTCGAGACGGACCCCGGCAGCCGACTTGGGACCCAGCCCCACCACCGTGGCCCGCGCCTTGGGAAATCCCGAAGCCACCATCCTCGCGGAAAGGGGGCCTTGAACGCCGCGGACCAGAAAGGTGAGGTGGGGCTGCAGAGGGGGAGGGCGGGGCTTGACCTCGTCCCGGAGAACGCCTCTGTCTGAGGCCCGCCTGCGCTGCTCTACGCCCCAGCTACTCGTCCTCGGAAGCGAGTTTAAAGTGCGATTCCTCCCTTTTGAGCTCTTAGAGGGGACCTGCGAGGAGACAAAAACTTTGCAGTGTGCTCACTTCTTGACCTGAACGATTAACAAAGCAGAAGACGCCCCTCCCCCCTTTCCTTGTTAGCACTGGCACCGCGAGGGGACAGAGGCCAGGTAAAGAGGAAGAAAGAACTTCAGGACTAGAAAGGGAAGGGGTGGGCGGGAGATTGGGTGGGTGGATCTAACCTGAGGCTCCTCCCTGCCGTCCTGTGATCATGGGACGGCCCCTTAGAGCTTCAGCCCCTTGTGCAGGGATCCAAAACCCAAAGTCTCACTCCCTGGAAACCCCGGTCAAATAAAGTCAGACCCATGAAGAATTAATAGTTTAATGTGTAACCCCTCTCAGGAACATATGTATTTGAAAACCAGACATCTGGAAGAAGCAACACCTTTAGCTGAAGAACTGAATGTACCGAAAACTCAGCACCGAAGGGCAGAGATTGCCACCCCCACCCCTACAACCACCACCGCCCTGCCTTTGTCAGTGAGGTTTTTCTGGGCAGCCTCACCCAGGTCCCATGTTTATTTTGAAACCTACCCTCCTGGATGAATGAACCTTGTCATCCCTACCCTGTGGAAGAGTTACTGTAAGGCCTGGAGGTGAAAGCATCACGATATTCTGCAAGACTTTGTGATCTGGGAGAGACTGAGGAGAGGCGGTGGTCCTAGAAGCCACTCCCCCTCTAAGGAGGTGGTCTTTTTCTTTCTTTCTTTTCCTTTCTTTTTTTTTTTTGCTTTTTAGGGCCACACCTGTGGCATATGGAAGTTCCCAGGCTAGGGGCTGAATCAGAGCTACAGCAACGACAGATCCGGGCCACATCTGCGATTTACATCTCAGCTTGTGGCAATGCTGGATCCTTAACACACTGAGCGAGGCCAGGGATTGAACCTCCATCCTCATGGACACCAGTCGGGTGCGTTAGCACCGAGCCACAATGGGAACTCTGGAGGTGGTCTTTTTTTCATCACACATTCCATCCAACTCCACAAATATTACTGAATGCTCAGATTAGGTGTCAGGCCAAGAGGGAGCCAGCCAGATATTGGAGTGAAGACTGCCTCTGGTTTTTGACACCTGCCCTTATTCCTAAGAAAAGTCCAAGTTCCTCTCTGCTATGGGACTTGGAGGCTTAAGCCCAGTTTCTCTCCAGGTTGTGACCACACAGCGGGAAAGCTACTATCCTGAGTTTATGTTACATTATCTAGAACTAACTTGCCAAATGGCGATAAAGGGTGTGTCCAAACACAGGCACTGGCTATTGTGTCCATGCCGAAAGCCACACTGCATTGCCGGTGCCTGACCTGGGAAATTCCACAACTTCAGGTTTATTGTTTTGTTTTTATTTTTTTGGCCACACCCACAGAAAGTCAAAGTTCCTGGGCCAGGGATCAAACCTGTGCCCCAGTTGCCACCTGCGCCCTAGTTGTGGCAATGCCGGATCCTTAGCCCGCTGCACCACACAGGAACTTCCCAGAGTTTCAGTTTTAGGTGTTCTTCTAAACTGGTGTCCTGTCCCAGCCCCAAAGCCAATGAAGGGAATGTTTGATTCTTTTGCTCAAAGACAATTGGTGGTTTGAAACCAAGAGCGATTTATTTCTGTCTCTACTCCACATAACAAGCATTTATTTAATAGATGGGACGTAGGGCCAGAGACTGCAGAGATCTACTCACAGTGTCCACAGTCTAGAGGACACTGACAAGGAAACCAGCACGTGAGCTACTCCAGAGGGACAGATGCAGAGAGTATAGAGCTAGGGCCCTGACTGGGCTCTGGAATGTTTCCTGGAGGAGATGGGCTGGCAGAGGAAGAGAGTGAGGCATGAAGAATGTCCAAAGTTGTCTGTACCACCCATAACCTAGAGAAATATTTGATTCAACTCTTGCCAAAATAACAAGGGGAGGAAGAGAATACCAGCCTGGGCATCAGAGTCCTGTGAATGCAAACTGGTTTTGAAAAGGGCCTAGCCCTCCTCGCTGAACTGAAAAGCTCCCCTAGGTGGCTGCCAGCACCCAAGGCAGGGGCTCTAAATTACACGGGTAAGTGACGCACTTGGCGGAATTGGGTCAAGTATTTGGATTCCCTGAACCAGAAAATTTTTCTGGCATATGAAATGCTGCTGCAGATTTTCTGTTCTGCACTTTCTTTAATGTCTAAACCCAGCATGAGATGTCCTGAGTTCTACTGCCAAGCAAGCTATTGAAGTTGAAGCCTGCTAACGGCCATGTTTGTATTTGTTTACAGTGAACCCACTTCAGGGAGATATCGGCTCTCGAACCCTGGGCCTGGGCTAGAGGAAGTGGAATATTACCAGTCAGAGGCTGAAGGACTCCTGGAATGCCACAAGTGCAGATACCTGTGCACCGGGAGAGGTGAGCCATTTTGAAGGCAGTTCAACCATTTACTTACTGTTGCTGGCAGTTCTGGAAGGGGTCCGAGCTGGTGAGGCAAAAATTCAAGCAGACTTCCTTTTGGTTTCCTAGCATTTTCATTTTCATACTTGCAAGGGGTTCCCCTTTGCTTAAAAAGGGTAGGCATACCTGCAAGGGGCGGCTCGCTTTCCCGGGTTCCTCCTCGGACGGAGACGGACGTGCCCGGGGTCGGGCGAGGCAGCCATGTCTGCGGTTTTCAGGCTGCAGGCAGAGCTGCAGGCAGAGCACAGCGTCTTGGAGAAGGAAGATCGCCTGTAGTTCACGTGCGTGCCCATGAGCGCGCGGGGACGCGCACGCACACACGCAGCCTGAAACGATAATACCCTATTACGTACGAGTATGCTGATAATTTCTACCCTATTTTGTTTCACTGAAAACAAACAAAAGCAAAAGAAAACGCACACTTAAGAACACCTAGACAATACCATGTGTCAGCGCCAAATGTGGTTTCCCAGAGTTCCCACCCTAGCACCAGGCTGCCCTTGCCAACAATGAGGTAAATCTGGTTTGTCAGGGTGAGCCCTTATGGCTCACAGGATTTACTGAGAAATTTTTCCTAGGCTGCCTATGACTAAAGGGGGAAAACTTCTCAGCCTAAGGCAGAGAAATCATGGAACTTAATACCTGAAAATGTCTCGTAGGCTGATTACAGCGAAATACGCTATTAAAGGATTACGCAGGACTTTCACTGACGAGCTCCAGGCAATCCAAGCACAAGAATCCTCACTCTAGTTTACACGCCTTGGCACACCCTGTTGCTTTTAATCCTCTCAACAACTCCTGAGTCTCAGAGAGGTACAGTAAGTTACTCAAAGTCACACAGCTGTTAAATGGAACAGGTGGAATTGAAACTTAAGGACTTGTTTGACTCTAAGGCCCGAAATGGTTTATATGCTTGACCTATCTTTTCTGTTTTCCTTCCTTCTTTCTTCCTCACTCCCCCCCTTTTTTAATTCCCTCTCTTTCTTTCCTTCTTTCTTTCTCTTCTTTCTTTCCTTTCTACCTCCCTTCTTCTTCTTTTAACCTTCTTTTTTTGGATGATATAAATGATAGGAATAAGCCCGAGGCTGGTTAACAGGTTTCTCTGTAGAGGTATGCTTCTGTGATTGATTTATCAAGAGAGAGCAGAACTTGCGGGGCCTGATCAAAACACACCTTGATTTAGCTTTGATTGCTTCTGGCTATTTGGCTTTGGGCCTAGAGGTTGGGTTTCTGAATCGAGATAGTGAAAGGATGGTTCAGCAGCAGAAGCTAACAAATGAGGGCTTAGAAAGATCTCTGGACCTGCAGGGACCCAAATAAATACACAATGCTGTGCTGTGTTGAGAGACACAGCCCTTGTCTCAAGCAAGAAATGCATGCCTGGGTAAAGGTCACCTGAAGAGTTTCAACCTCCTCTTAGAATGGATCTGTTGTGACTTCTTTTCCTCATTGGTAAAATGATGCCCCCTGCAGCAAATTGGGGAAAAGAGTAGGTAGCTGTGGCTCTAACTTCCTGGGGAGATCCTGCAGTTTGGGCTGAGTCACCCTGAGGAAGTCCAGGGGAACACTGACAAAAAGAGATAAACTCTGAATTCATGGTTACAGGCATGACTCCTTGGCTACTAACATCTTTAAAGGCTGAGGGTAAAGATCAGATAAAAAGCAAGTAAAAATGTCGAGTGTGCCTATCAGATCGCTGGGAATCCTGTGCATGCATAGGTTGCGCTCGTTTGTGGTGAAGTAATACATGAAACAACAGGAGGGACCTGTGACGAGTTAGAAGTTCCTGGGAGGAAGATACCTGTCCTGCTCCCCTGCCGGCTCCTCCCAATTTGCGTTTGCGGAGTTCCCGTCGTGGCTCAGTGGTTAACGAATCCGACTAAGAACCATGAGGTTGCGGGTTCGATCCCTGGCCTTGCTCAGTGGGTTAAGGATCCGGCGTTGCCGTGAGCTGTGGTGTAGATTGCAGATGCGGCTTGGATCCCGCGTTGCTGTGGCTGTGGCGAAGGCTGGCAGCTACAGCTCCTGTTAGACCCCTAGCCTGGGAACCT
>PVHT020000012.1:3488879-3569555 GCA_004024745.2 Catagonus wagneri | reverse complement strand
GCTAGGGGTCTAATCGGAGCTGTGGCCACTGGCCTGCGCCGCAGCCACAGCAACGCAGGATCCGAGCCGCGTCTGCAACCTACACCACAGCTCACGGCAACGCCGGACCGTTAACCCACTGAGCAAGGGCAGGGATCGAACCCGCAACCTCATGGTTCCCAGTCGGATTCGTTAACCACTGCGCCACGACGGGAACTCCCAAAGCAGTCTTAAAGGTGTAACTTCATTCTCTCCCCAAAGGCTGTAATCTCTGCAATCAGGGGTGCTGTCTGTCACACAGAGCTAATGGCACTGACTTGTGATCACCCTGAAAAGGGTCAGGGGGACAGTTGTGAGGTTTTGGCCTCTCAGCTTGCATGCTCCACCCTCTTTATATGTTGGTTTAATACCCTAATCCAGTGCTTATCTGATTGAGCTTATATTGAGATTTTAAATGACAGTTGACTTTGAGTGTTAATTCATTAACAGATCCGAAGGATCCAGCCAGAATCAGAAGAGGGAATGAATGCACTACTGATTCTTAGTAAAGAGAGGTGCTGACTCAGTGAGCCTGATCCTTTCAAGGGGCGAGTAAAGCCTGGAGAGGCTCTAGGCCTTTCTATTTAAAAACACACATGCCACCAGACCTCTCCCCTAGCCCTGCTACTTTCTGATTCTATTAAAGTTATAGCAGAAATAGGGCTTGTGGGGACTCTGTCCTCCCCAGACTCTATTAAGAAACACATAGCATCTCTCTGCTCCCAATGGCAAAGCATCAGGAAAAGCCTAAATGTCTTTTATGTTGGAATTATTTAAATTCATTGTAACATTCTATACGTCCTTTAAAAATATGAAGTAAGGAGTTCCCGTCGTGGCGCAGTGGTTAACGAATCCGACTAGGAACCATGAGGTTGCGGGTTCGATCCCTGCCCTTGTTCAGTGGGTTAACAATCCGGCGTTGCCGTGAGCTGTGGTGTAGGTTGCAGATGCGGCTCGGATCCTGCGTTGCTGTGGCTGCGGCGCAGGCCAGTGGCCACAGCTCCAATTAGACCCCTAGCCTGGGAACCTCCACATGCCACGGGTGCGGCCATAAAATGACAAAAGGCAAAAAAAAAAAAGAAAAACTGTGAAGTAAAAAGGAGTTCCCTGGTGGCTCAGTGGGTTAAGGATCCAGTATCATCACTGCTATGGCTCTGGTTACTGCCATGGCACAGGCTTGATCCCTGGCCTGGGAATTTCCACATGCCATGGGTACAGCCAAAAAAAAAGAAAAAGTCGAGAAGAAAAAGTAGTGGTAACAGTGGTTATTTTATTGTTTGGATTTTTAGATAATTTTTACAGTGTATGTTTCCATTTTATCTAGATTTTCTCTTTTTTATCATCAGGGTGCACTGCTTTTATAATTGAAGAAATCAATAATTTGTTTGCATTTGGTGTGGGAATTGCAGAGTGTAGAGATGATGCTTGAGAGTACATCTTTTCAGTTAGGGAATGCACAGGTGTAGCATAACTTCCTACTGAGACCACCTGGACCCAGGCACAAAATCCAGTTCTGTAAAAGCCAGGAAGATGCACCGGCTTTTACAGAAAGCCTACAGTCTGCTACAGTCAGCTGCCCCTACAGTCAGCTGCCTCTCTAGAACTGTGCCAGCACATACAACTCCCAGCTCAGAAGCACCCAACTTTATATTATGCTGAGGAAAAGGGACCACACACAAGACAGTGTATAACTATATGATTCCATTTGCATGAAATCTTAGAAAAAAACAAACCTAATTCCTGAGGGTGGAGAACAGGTCCTAATGGTGGAGAGCATGTGGCCTGAGGAGGAAGGTGAAGGACTGACCACAAATCGTTGCTAGGGAACTTTCTAGATAAGAAAACAGTCCATATCTTGATGACTGCATAGCATATCTATTTGTCAAAATTCATCAAGCTGTATGCTTAATGCAGATAATTTCGTTGTATGTGAGTGGTATCACAATAAAGCTGATTTTAAAGGAAAGCAGCTCACTTTGGTGGAAGAGCTAACGGTGTTTCATTGCCCAAGATAAAGCAACCAAGGGTCCTGAAAAAAAATCCAGCCCAGATTTGCTCTTTAGGGAAACTGAAAGAAAACAAAAGTAAACTTTAAAACATACTTATTGAGGGAGCTCCTGTCATGGCTCAGCAGTTAATGAACCCGACTAGTACACATGAGGACGTGGGTTCGATCCCAGGCCTTGCTCAGTTGGGTTAAGGATCCGGCGTTGCCCTGAGCTGTGGTGTAGGTCACAGACACGGCTCAGATCCTGCGTTGCTCTGGCTCTGGTGTAGGCCTCCAGCTACTCCTCTGATTTGACCTGGGAACTTCCATTAGCCATGGGTGTGGCCCTAAAAAGCAAAAAAAAAAAAAAAAAATATATATATATATATATACATACATATATATATATTTGTTGAATTAAAGTTTAAGAACAGTAAAAGCAATTCTGCTTTCTGCTTCTTTAATTCATGAGCCTCATGGGTTTAATTAACTTACCCTTTCCTATTTCTAATACATATAAACCAAGGTTATCGTTTTGATGGATAACTTCCATGCTTTTTTCTGACTTCGTTGTATATGTTCTAAACACTGTGTTATAATTTCCTTCGCACTTGGAGAAGTTTCCTCTTTCAAACTGAAGCTGGCCCCAAAGCACATCCAAAGAGGGCATAACCATTTTTTCATCTTTTTGGCAGGGGAGGGCTAGGGTCTCTGGATAGGACGCCTTTCTTTCCGCTCACTGGACAAACCCTCCCCACATCATCCTGCAGCCCACGTGGGGCTGCTTTGCTCTTCTGAGACCGTCGGTCTTCTTAGCCCAGAGTACCTCTGACATCATTTCTGGAGACCACAGTTCCCTGCTACCATCTAATGCTGACCAGGGAGCTTTGGCTGCTCGGGCCTTCCTGAGGGCAGAATGAAGAGCTGGCTGCCGTGTGAGCTGCCTCGGGGCAGACAGGCCTCCAGGTGGAAGTCTCCAAGTGCAACGCAGCATCTCTAAAAATGGTGACACGCCCTTCTTTTGCAGCCTGCTGCCAAATGCTGGAGGTTCTCCTGAACTTGCTGATCCTGGCCTGCAGCTCTGTGTCTTACAATTCCACGGGGGGCTACACGGGCATCACCAGCCTGGGGGGCGTTTACTACTACCAGTATGGAGGGGCTTACAGTGGTTTCAGTGGTGCGGATGGGGAGAAAGCCCAGCAGCTGGACGTCCAGTTCTACCAGCTAAAGCTGCCCACGGTTACCGTGGCGATGGCCTGCAGCGGAGCCCTCATGGCCTTCTGCTGCCTCCTCATCACCATGGGCGTCCTGCGGGTCCCGTGGCACTGTCCCCTGTGGCTGGTGGTCGAAGGCTTGTTGGACGTGCTCATTGCCTGCGCGTACATCCCCGCCTTGTACTTCTACTTCCACAACCTGTCCGCTGCCTACGCCTCTCCCGTGTGTAAGGAGAGGGAGGCGCTGTACCAGAGCAAAGGATACAGTGGCTTCAGCTGCAGTTTCCATGGGGGAGACATAGGAGCTGGAATCTTTGCTGTCCTGGGCATTGGGGTCTTTGCCCTGGGGGCTGTGCTGGCCTTCCGGGGTTACCAAAAGGTCAGGAAGCTGAAAGAGAAGCCTGCGGAAGTGTTGGGGTTTTAGGCTTTTAAAAACGTTCTGCCAAACTTGAGTGATGGAAGTTACCCTGACCTACCGTTTTTCGCTGAAGACTTGCCAATCCTGTGACTTTTCGACAGGGCAGTTTGGTTTGCTAGACCTGGCTGCTGGGCTCGTGAAGCAGCATTGCCTGATGTCATAAGCCCTGGTTCTGGAGCCCTCTGTTGATGAGGGACTCGCCAGAAGTAATTAAAGAAATGAAAAAACAAACCAAAACTGGAGCCCAAAACCCACAAGGAAAAGGCATGTGGGCAGCAAAATGGACTTCTTCATTAAATAAAGGGAGATAATCAAATGAACTGGAAGAACCTTATCCTCAAAGTACATGAAAAACTGCACAGATGTGGAACAGTATTTCAACCCGAAGTTCTCTAAACACAACTGGCTTAGGCTGATCAGCCTCGAATTGCTTTCCTCACTGAACTCTCGGTCCTTCACTTCCTGAATGCACTGTATGGCAGGGGTGGGGATGCTGGGGAGACTATTCCTATAAGATTTAGTTGGAGGGAGGCAGGGGCTGAGGAAAGAGGAATCAGATAAGTCCACTGGATTGCAAAGAAGCTATTCTAACACGCCGCTCACAATGGCTTTAAAGCTCAATGAGTGTTTTGTCCCCTTGTAAATATACCATTGTATGAGGAATTGAGCTCGACAATCTGGAATTCAGGATCCATCCAAAATTAAAGGATGTAAACTTTCTCCCAGCAGAAGAATGCTACTTTTGGTCAATTTCATGGATTCTTACTGCCTGTTTAATTATGACCTGTGGCCCATTACCACATATTCTTGGTACAAATCTTTTCTTTGTTTTATGTGACTCCAATAAAAATCCAAAGAAAAATTTTTATTTGGAGGTGATGGTTCTCTTTACCTTTATATTATTTCTTATTATGTTTAAAAGGTGAGTTCCATTTGGATTTAGAAAAGGAAGTACATTTTCTTCCTTGAAAATTATTATAAAACTTCTTAAAGAATATATAACAAACAGCAGTATTTGCTTCTGGGGAGGAGATTATTGTTTCATTTTATGTAGGACTTGACTGCACATGTATTAGTTTTATTTTAATTTTTTCTTTCGGCTGCGCTTGCAGCATGTAGAAGTTCCCCAGGCCAAGGACTGAACCCATGCACAGCAGTGACAACACGGGATCCTTAACCCACTGAGCCACCAGGGAACTCCTAGTTTTATTTTAGAAAAAAATTTTGAAAGTTCGATTTGCTCTCCTCAGATTTTTCATATTTACAGTGAAAAGGCAGATAGTAGACATATAATTAAGGAGAATATTAAACGATCAGTCACAAAGGCAGCCTCACCCAAAAAGATGCTATTTTACTATAAAAGTCTTCTGTTTCAGTTCCGCTTCCCTCTACAGAGCCTTCTGTTGTCTCTCCAGAGACTTGTTCAATCCCACTGTAAGGATAAAGTGCTAGCTCTGATAGCCACGCTTTTCTCCAGATGTCCACAAGCATACCTGAGCCCGTTTGAGGTTTTCAGCTAAGCCAGGTCAGGCCTGTCTGATACTCTGGTAATATTTAGTGGCCATATTCCCTCATCGCTGGACCTGGCAACAGACCGTTTTCTGCTCTTGACTGTTGCAGTCAATGGAGTGGTCGACAAGATCCAGACATATCACATTTCAGCCTGTCAGGTATGAGCCACATGGATTGTGACTACCATTTTGGCAGGATCTGTCCCAGGAGGAACATCCAGGTGTCCACACTCTGCAGTAGCCACAGTATTCCTGCCCCCTCAGGGATGAGATGTTAACCTGCACCCAGTGGGAAAGCCAAGGCAGAGAAAGGTGTTGGGTAGGGGGGGACAGCTACTCGCCATGAATTAGAGGGGTGTCTGGGTCAATTCACTTGCCTTGCAGTTGGGAGAGTAGCCAGTAGCTTATGGTGCCTGGGTGGAAAGTGGGCAGTTCTGGTCTGATGTTATTTTCAGATTTAAATTAGACGAATGTAGCTTCTCAACTGTCAGAGCTTTTAACTGCCATGTGCCGTGAACCTCCTAGGAATTTGTGTGGGCCCCACAGAAGATGGGATCAGCAAGCCTGTAGCCGCTGCCTGAGTCTGTTAGACACTGGGCTTTAGCAGCCAGTTTATAAACACTGTGATGCTCCCTTGTGTATTAGAGGGTTTTCCTGATTTCTGGGAAACCATGCTTTTCATAAATTTGTCCCATTTCTTTTTCTTTTTTTGTCTTTTAGGGCCGCACCCAAGGCATATGGAGGTTCCCAGGCTAGGGATCAAATTAGAGCTATAGCCACTGGCCTACACCACAGCCACAGCCACAGCAACCCCAGATCCGAGAGACATCTGCAACCTATACAACAGCTCACGGCAACACCAGATCCTTAACCCACTGAGCGACGTCAGGGATGGAACCCACATCTTCACGGATACTAGTCAGGTCTGTTACTGCTGAGCCCCGGCAGGAACTCATGTGCCATTTCTTATGTCTCCTAATAATCCCTTCCATTTTATACAGTTTCCTGGGGAGCGTCACCATCCAGCTGTGTAACATTTTAAGACTCTCTCCAGGCATTTTCACACACTTTCATTTGGGCCTCACCCTAGCTCTGTGGGATAAGACAGACAGGCATTATCTTCACCTATCAGATGAAGTGTCTGCAGCTCAGAGTCAGTGCCTTGGGCACAAGGCAGGAAAGATCCAGCGTGTGAGCCTGGCCTTCCTACCCTCGGTCCATAGGCTTCTCTCTCACCTCTGACCCCTGAGGGGATGACAGGAGGCCTTCTCCCAGGAATGTGCCTAAGAGGCTGGGGTCTCTGTCGATGACAGATGAAAACTGACTTTGGACAAGAAGACATTCAACTGCAAACACCTGTTGGCTTCTGCTGCCCCATGGCATTTGCGGATTTTACCAGTTCTCCGTGCACTCGGGTTGGGGTGAGTGTAGGTCTCTGCGGCCTTATCACATGTGTAGGTTCATGTGACCTACACTCAGACACGGAACTGCCCCCTCATCGGTACCCCTAGCGCTTCCCCCTAAGTCACACCCTTACCCCTCTCCCACTCATCCCCATCCCCCCAAAACCACGGATCTGTTCTCCAGCTCCATAATTCTGTCATTTCTTTTGTTTTTGACTTTTTAGGGCCACACCCGCGGCATAAGGAGGCTCCCAGGCTAGGGGCTGAATTGGAGCCGTAGCCGTCGGCCTACGCCACAGCCACAGGAACTCGGGATCCAGGCCATACCTGCGACCTACACCACAGCTCACTGAGCAAGGCCAGGGATCGAACCTGCATCCTGGTCTGAATTGGGTTTGTTAACCACTGAGCCATGATGGGAACCCCCCATAATTCTGTCATTTTGAGACTTACGTAAATGGAACCACACAGTTTGTAACCCTTTGAGATGGGCTTTTTCACTTATCAGGAATCCTGGGGGACTCCCTCCAAATTGTTCTGAGTATGAATAGCTCATCCCTTTTCATTGCTGAGTACTTTCCCTTGGGACCGATGTAGCAGATTGTTTAACCGTTCGCCCACTGGAGGACCTTTGGCTTTCTGATCCTCGGCTACTACAAATAAAGCTACTGGGACATTCGCATATGTGTTTTCGTGTAGACGTAAGTTTTCATTTCCTTGGGATGAAGGCTCGGAGTACAGCTGCAGGGTCACATGGTAAGTATATGTTTAGTTTTTAAAGTAACTAACTGTCAGCATTTCTTCCACAGTGGCATTTAGATTTTAGATTTAATCAAATCTTAAAAAATCTTTTTTTTTTTACATTTCTTTACTTTTTTGTCTTTTGGGGGCCACACCCGCCACATATGGAGACTCCCAGACTAGGGGTCGAATCGGAGCTGTAGCCGCCAGCCTACATCACGGCCACAGCAACTCGGGATCCAAGCCAAGTCTGCGACCTACACCACAGCTCACGGCAATGTCGGATCCTTAACCCACTGAGCGAGGCCAGGGATCGAACCTGTGTCCTCATGGATACTAGTCAGATTCGTTTCTGCTGAGCCATGACGGGAACTCCAAATCTAAAATAAAAAATCTTAATTTAGCTTTTTCAAACGTGAGCATTTAAAACAAAGCCCAAGGATGTTATGGTTGAATCTGACCATGTCCTTAGAGCCGGGTCACCCGTGCTGTTTCTCTCGTCTGGCCGTGGAGTTTTCCTGGGTGAGTGCCATCCGTGTTAAATCCCCAATCTCTCTTCTCCTAGGTGTGATACAGATAGTGGAGGTGATACTGAATGGGATGGTTCTCATGTGTATCGTGGCCTCCTACTTTGTCCTTGCTGGATTCAGTGCCAGCTTTGCCAGCGGCGGCGGCTTTGGGAACAATTATTACTCACCATTTGAGGGCACTGAGCTGGAGCAGGTTCGGCAGCTGGACCAGCAGTACACGATCCTCCGGGCACCACTGATATACGGCGGCGTGGCTGTTTCTCTGGGGCTGGGTGTCCTCACCATGGGTGTTTTACTCCGAGGAGCCAAGAGTCTAAACAAACTGCCAAGGAGGTGGCTCCTGCTGGAGGCCGCCTTCAGCCTCCTGGCGGCAGTGGGCTACTGCGTAGGCGTCGGAATTTACCTGCACGCGGCCTTGCAGATCAATGCCACAGACACCTGCAGGACAAGAGAGAGGGTCTATGCCCGCAAGGGTCTCACCTGGATGAACTGCCAGCTGGCGGGCACGGATGGAGCAGCAGCCACCTTTGCTTGTCTTCTGGTGATTATGTACGGTGTCAGCGTGGTGCTGGCCCTGCGGGGCTACCGAGAACAGAAGCACTGCAAAGACAGCCAACAACAGCACAGAGGCTACAGTGATGCACCGGAATACCTGTGGTCTGGAACACTCTGACGTCTTCTTCTGGAACCTAAAGGTCAACCCACCTCCCTTGCTTCTCTCAAGAAGGTGGGTCCATGAAAATCGCACATTAGACAAATGTGGTTTTCACAGTCTTGATTTTATAAGTGCTTCCTTTGGCACCAGTGCCAAGCTGGAGGACCATCCTGTTTTTCCATCAGTGTCTTGTTGGTTAAGAGCCTGAAAAAAATACCTCCACCTTTGCTACAAAGAATGACATCTACGTTTGCCTGTAGTACAGTTATGATTTGGTTCAGTGTTTACCGGAGAAATATCTTGATTGTCCAAACTAAAGTCACTAAGAAAAACATGCCGTTCCAACCCCCACCTGCCCCCCACATTCTCCTTGGTCCCAGAGCAATGATTTTAATCCCAATCGAGATGCCAACTGAGAAATTACGTTTTCTCCCAGAGGAAGACTCTCCTGCCCACAGGACAGCGTATGGTGACTGCACAGTGACCTCACGGACCCCAGGAAGCCTTCCTCTGTCAGCGACAGGAGGCTGGATCCCGGACCCAGCCTGCCTGTTCCTCCTCGGGAACCCTGTGTTAGGGCTCAGAGAAAATGATTTTTTGCCACTTTTCCAGGCTAGTTTATTTTTGTTTCAGGTCACTCGATTGGAATTCACTTTCCTGAAATACTTTATAATTTCCTGAAATATGAGGCTTCCAAATAGTGAGAAATAAAATTCATAAACTTTTTAACTGTGCTGTTCAGCTGGCTGCAAAGATAAAGCAGTTCATTTTACTTGAAGGCTTCTTTATTTCTGCGTCCCTTACAGTGCCCTACAGAGTAGGTTTCCCAAGGTCGATTGTAAACTCTCCTGACCCTGAATTGTTTCCATAATGTAACAGATCATTAACACTGAATCTCAAAAATAAATTTTCAATAATTTTAATCTAAAGTTTTAAAGTTGTTCTTATACTTTACAACTAGTCAATTCATGTCATTTCATTTTCAATTCATGTCAGGTGCAACTAGAAATATACATGTTCTTCTTATACCTTCTTCCTGAAATACATTACCTTTTCCCTCTCCTCCTAAACCCTTCCTATTGCTAATTCGTATAGAACCTGTCCAAGGCAAGGGATAAAAATTAAACTGCCTATGGGGGTTACCACCAGGGCTCAGTGGAAACTAATCCAACTAGTATCCGTGAGGATGTGGGTTCCATCCCTGGCCTCATTCAGTGGGTTAAGGATCCTGCGTTGCCGTGAGCTTCGGTGTAGGTTTCAAACTCGGCTTGGATCCCGAGTTGCTGTGGCTGTGGTATAGGCCAGCAGCTGCAGCTCCAATTCAGCCCCTACCCTGGGAACTTCAATATGCCATGGGTGCGGCCCTAAAAAGCAAAAAAAAAAAAAAAAAACCTTCAAACTAAACTGCATAAAGAAATGCGAATATATCTAGACTATACTTTTACCAAAAGTAAAGTTTGGAGGAAAATAATCAACTAGAAATCAGCAATAGCTAGATTAAAATACCAACATCCGTGCCACAGAATGGTGCCTCCACTCCCCCATCTTAGCCCTGAGGCCGTGGCTGGAGTCCCCCTACAGTAAGACGAGCTTAACGTTACACAGTGAAAATCAAACAACCCATTTCCTGCCCTCCCACAAAACTCCCCACCCACACTATTCTTACTTAGAATTTATTCCCCGAAACGTGTCCTGAGCAGATCATTTTCTGGGTCTTTGGCTTCTCTGACTCCAGCGCAATGCCCAGATCCAGCTACAATACTGCTCCCAAGATTCAGCTCCTCTCCATCACTTTGGTGGCACTCCATAACACTCAAAGTGCTCTAGCAGAACTTGTGGTAATTACTGCCACTTGTCAGGGCGGCACGTCAAGATTTCTTATTCACATGTTGCAGATAAGGAGACAAGGTTCAAGAAGGCCAAGTGGCTTACCCCATAGCTGACACTGCACTGACGGCTCACTGTGCCAGGTCCGGGATGGAGCAAAGGGAGCCTCTGCTGGCATCATCTTGCTTTAGCTCACAATTGATGAGAGGCAGTTATTCCCCTTTAACAATCAAGAAAAGACAACTGAGCCTCGGAGAGGTTAATCTGCCTAAAGTCAAATCTTTCTGAGTAGCAGAGGCAAAACTCAGACCCAGTGACACACACTGGGCTGTGTTCTCAGTGACTAAAGTGTTCTTGCAGAGTTGATATACCAGGGAAATAAAACCACACAAAGCAAAGGACAAACTCAGAGAACTCACTTCTGCCGCCCTGGAACAGGCAGGTGCATCTTACGGGGCTGAGGTATTAAGCAGAGAGGGGCAGGGTGCCCAGCACACTGGAGGTGCTCAATGGTGGATGAACCAAGTTTTCAAAATTTCATTCTGCTAAATGAGGAAACCTGCAAAACAACTTCAACGGGGGCCTTGGTCAAGAGTGAAAGGTAGCTAAGGAAGTCCAGGTTACAGGAGACAACCAAAGCGGGAGGGGGGCAATTCGGAGACTTACCTAGATTAAAATTATTTGTGGGAGTTCTCGTGGTGGCTCAGCAGAAACGAATCCGACTAGTATCCATGAGGATGTGGGTTAGATCCCTGGCCTCACTCAGTAGGCTGTGGATCTGGCGTTGCTGTGAGCTGTAGTAGGTCACAAATGCAGCTTGGATCCTGTGCTGCTGTGGCTGTGGTGTAGGTTGGCAGCTGTAGATCTGATTAGATCCCAGACTGAGAACCTCCATATGCGGCAAGCGCAGCCCTAAACAGAAAAAAACAAACAAATAAAAAAGTGAACCAAACCCCACCTCCGTCTTAAACTTTAATCCCGAGGCCATTCGGACAGACGTGCTGGCCAGATCACCCACATCGATCCTCTGCATGGCTGTCAGCTCTGTGGTTTGTTTAAGAGGAGCTGCAGATTACTTACAAGTTGAGTTCCCTCTAGTCAGCTAATAAGCTGCACGTAAAGAAGGACCATGTTTCCTGTCTTTGGGGTTTCTTTAAATATATAAACCAAGTCAGAATATAATATTTCTTAATGTAAAAAAATCTTTATTGCTATTTCAGCTTAGAAGGTGATCAAAAATATTTATTCTTGCCTTAACTTATAGCTTCATAGTGTCATGGAATGTGGTTTTTATTTGCAATCTTCCCCTAAATCAAGAAAATGCAGTAAAATCCTAAAGTTGCTTTTGATTAAGAAACTAATTCTACATACAAGTTAGAGAAAATTACAGTTCCATGCTAAAATAAAGTACTTACAAAATAACAGGTATTCTCCATTTTAAAACAAAGCCATGAAAAAGATATTCCATTTTATTTTATTTATTATTGTTATTTTTTACAAACAATAGATTTGCTGCAACATGCTCTGGCTCATATTATTGAATTAAAAAATTTAACACATTTCAAAAATATCAAAAATACACTATAATGAGTCTTAGGACTACAATACAATGATTGCACAAAACCGTAAGATATGAACTCACTGTCTGGGTGACCTCCACGGGCAACAGTGAGAGAAAACTCTACAGCATCTGGGAGAAGTGCATGAAATTTAGAATACAAGGAGCTTATGTGTGATTGAATGATCACCAAATAAGGGAAACAGAGCAGGATTTACTGTAGCTGCTTTTCTCAATCTAGGAAGTGCTTACCCACCCATGGGGCAAAAGTCACTACCTGGAGAGAAAGATTAACTTGCCTCCATGACTGGGTGAAAGGCCCCACCCGGAGGGAAGTAAAAAGTGACACGAACAAGACAGTTCTAGAGTGATGCTGCAGACATCACCGAATGGCTTGGAGACTAATTATTTAACAATTGGTACGTGTATCGGTAACAGCCAAGTGCTCCCTGTGGAGGTCTCTTCATTAGTAATTATTGAGTAGATACAGAAGGGGAGCCTGTGGCTTCCAAGTACCTGCTTTTGCTGAAAGTCTACCTGGGACGAAGGGCATCACTTGATATTCAGTAGATCAGCCAAACCTAACTGGCTCCACCTAGAAAAGAGCACTCGCTACAAACAATTAAAATAGCACCCAATGATTGCCAAGCTGCTCGTGTTGGCTCTGCTATACACCAGGAAAATGAATTCATCAACTAATTGCACACGTACACTCTACAGTAGTATAGGAAAGCCCTCGCTTGTATGAAGAGCGGTAATTCAGTGACTCTACGGTAGCACGGTAGCTTTATGACAAGGTTTTCAAATATACTTCCAATCTACCTGGATAAAACTAAAAACATCATGGCTGCCAAGACTCCTGTATTTTTCTTTCTTCCATGGGATTCCTGGACTGCTCTCATAAGCAGGAGTGATGTTCTTACAGAAATTCTCTCGAACGTCTCTAATACATGGGAGGTACACACAGGGACCTGAGAATCGTGCAGAGGTTGGGATCTCTGGGCGAGAGATCAGGGGGCCTCTGCCCACTTGGGGAACAACACGTCCTCTGGGCAAAGTCTTGGGAAGTAGATTACATTCACCTGGAGACTGATTACTGGCTTTCACCACCTGACGACCTAATCAGATCACACACGACTGTAAATGCCTTCACGGGTCAAGCATTCCGGGTATTTTTGGTGATGGGCTATGGCCTTTTTAATCCTCTGTTCTAACACACAGTGATGATAGAGGGAAATGAATTAAAGGAAGTTATTAAAAAGAATTATTCTGATATAGCCTATATTACAGGTTTTCAACAACACCTAATGTTTCCTAAACTTAAATCCACCATATAAAAGAACATTTAGAATTTTAGAGTTCTTCTAAACTTCTAGTAAAGTCATTTCATAACTGAGTTTTGTGGTGGTTCCAACTAGTATGGTGGGAAACAAAGAGAAGAAAGGGTTCATAGGTGAAAGACAATTTTTAAGACACTATACTATTAAAGTGGTATATTCCCAAAATAATTTCCATCACTATCATCTTGGTTTTTCCTTCATTTTAATTTTTCCTTCATTCCCCCCCATTTTCCCATATAAAAATAAGGTGGCAACACACTATTGTTCCCATCTTTCTAACAGCACCTGAACTTCACATGAATCACTATGTTCCCCACTTCAAATCAAGACCTGAGTTCTAAAATTTTTCAGTAGCTAACCAGTAGTTTGACACAGAAAAGTTAAGTGTTCCTGACAACCTGGGGACTCAAATTCAGATTCTTGAGGGGTTGAGCATCAGACAGTCATTGGCATGGAATCTCCCAAGAATGTACCCCACTGACACATGCAGGCGGGTACAGGGCCTCTGAGAAGATGAAGATACATAACCATGTGGACAGGTTATCTGGTTTTCTATTACTGCTTTAACAAAAACTTAAAAAAAAAAAAAAAAGCCATAACCCCAACATATATATGTATGGATCAACTCTAACATTTCCCTGGTGGTCTAACGGTTGGGACTTAGCACTTTTGCCGTTGCGGCCTGGGTTCAGTCCCTGGTCTGAGAGCTGAGATCCCACATCAGGCTGAGCTGCAATGCCATAACCAAAAAAACCCACCACATTTAGTTAGGAGTTCCCGCTGTGGCACAGAGGGTTAAGAACCTGGCTTCAGCAGATCACTGCAGAGGCATGGGTTCGATCCCTGGCCTGGAGCTGTGGGTTAAAGGATCCAGCATTGCCAGAGCTGTGGCTCAGATTCAATCCTTGACCTGGGAACTTCCATTATGCCAGGGGTGCAGCCTTAAAAAAAAAAAAAAGGAACAAAAACAAACAAAAAACAAATTTTGTATCTCATGAAACAAATTAAAAATGGTTCCACTCTATTTTCTATTTAATTGTCAAAGTATTCTAAAAATTCAAAAAGCACATTCCCCATTGGGTAAAATTAAGCAAAATCAAAACTTTGTAGGAATAAAAAGGAAGTAAATCTTGTAACGGAAAAGGCAAGGGAACAGAAATACAGAAAGAACTGCATTTTGCTAGAGTTACGTGGAATGTGCAAAAAACACAGTAAACCAGGTTTTCTGTAAGCTTAGGAATTTCTCAAGTCTTTCCGAAATTGAGCCCAGTACTCTGAAACCACGTGGGGTGGATAAGTGGTTTTTGGAAGACGACTGTCAAACACTAAGAGGTGAACCTGCAACCCAGTTCTGACCTTTGAGAAAACCAACCCTCTGCTCTACAGAAGGAAGTTGTCTAACCTGTAAGCTCCATCCATCCATCCATCTATTCTCGTTCAGCCTCATCTTTTCAGAGTCATCTGCTATAAATCAAGGTTCCTTGGATGCTGGCAGCATCAGCCTTGGCCCTAGGCACCAGGAGGCAGACTGCCATCTCCATCACGTACTATGGAAAGAGCCCAAGCCTCAAATGCCTCTCCTGTGACCCACTGGGAGCTTCCTAGCAGGTGTCGCGTTACTCTCTTTGTAATTTGGGGGAAGGTCGTCTTAGTCCTCACTCCTTCCCCATCTTCATCCCCCAAAAGAAGGTCCTGCTCCCCTCAGTTTCTCAGGAACTTTCACAGTCTGACATCCCACAGTGAAGTCAATTTCCCGGGGCCCTTCCTAGTTCCTTCTTCATCGGCTCCGACATCCGAAGATCTTTCGGCCTATGGACAAAGGGGCTGGGCGCCTCTAAGAAGATTGGCTCGAGTGCAGATTCAAAAATAAAAAGTTCACAGTCGGTGAAAAGTGCTCTCATTACATTACATACATATATTATCTGTTTGATTGGTTCTACATTTCCAAGAAACATCATTTCGTTAGGCTGTATTCTCGTAGAGAAGAAGGAAAGGCCATGTGACTGGTCACATCACATCCCGTCAGTCAGGCTGAGAGAGAAGGTGATTCCTCTGTCACAGAGATCCAGCAGCAGCAATCAGTAAAGGGAATCAACCTTCAGTTATTTCCTCCACAGAAATAGTCCCTTTCCTGCCCAGGGAGGCAAATTCTCAAAATTATCCTAGGAGAGAAAGGGTTAATGGCAGGTGGTCGGACTGATACAGAGCAAGGTCTGCTTGCCTCCCAGGAACTCTGGGAATTCCAGTGCAGGTTAAATGTGAAACCTAACACTGACGGTATCTACTAGCTTATCCAGAGCAAGACCCTGACAGCGCTCACCATTTTTGGCTCTTGAGATCTACCCCCCCCAACTCAGCTGTGGCCTCGAAACGCAGAGGTAAAATGCCCCTGGCAGGGTCCCCTACGCCAGCCCTCGGCCTGCCCCGTGCCTCGGCGCCCGGGCCGGACTACAGCGCCGTGTCAAACTCCTCCGGGAGCTCGGTCCGATCCTCGTCACTAGGCTCAGGCTTGGGCCTGCTCTCCTGGTGGTGTTTCATTTGCTCCTTCACTTCTTCTTCCAGGTCACGAGGCACCACAAACTGGTCCTCTGGCTCCAGCTGAGTGGGGGCGGCAAAATAGCCAGTTTTCTTCTTGGGTGCTTCTGTGGCCACTTCGATGAGGTTCAGGCTGTCTTCCAGGGGCACGACGGAGCCGTTGGAGAGTTTCTTTCCGTAGAGACAGGACGTGGAGGGAGACTTCTGCAACTCTGCCTTGTCCCTGCTCCCTGGCAGCAGTATGCCGCTGTTCACACTGTTTTGTCTTCGGATCCCCAGAAATAATCCCCTGGCACGCTCCTCAGGACAGCGGGTAGGGGAGCTCCGGGGGAGGGTGGGCGAGCCCCCGAGGGCCCTCCCCCCGCAGCAGTGGACATCTACTTCCACTTCCACTTTGCTGCCGTTTGTTATGACCCCTTCGACAGGCTGGTCATCATCACTGTCCAGGCCGTTGTCAGACTGGTTACTCGAGAAGGTCGCACAAGAGGGCTGGCGCTGAAAAACCCCCGAGGCGGGCGCTGGGTGCAGGCTGCAGCGCCTCTCTGGCCTTGGGAGCAAGCCAGCATCCAGGCCAGCGGTGTTATGCTCGTCAGAAGCAGTGGATCCCACCTCGCTGCTCACCTCTGAAGTGGACATCTCGCTGCTGAACTCGGAAGCAATACCGCTACTGGAGGAAGGAGTGGTTGGCTTGGGAGGGTCCTTGATGAGGCCGGTTGAAGCGAATCCCACAGGACCCGGGAGGGTGAGCCCATTTGTTTCGCAAGTGCAGCCTTCCTCGCCAATGTTCAAATAGACCACCATCGCCCCCACGTTGTCCTGACATCCATAGCTCTGGGCTAACGTGCACAGCTTCTTGGCAGCCATTAATGGGTCTTGTACATGGCGTACTGCGCTGACAGCTTCCGTATAGGACAAGTGTTCCCACAGTGCTTTGTTTCCCAGAATCAGCAACTCATCTTGAATGCTAAGCGGAGTGGAAGATATGTGAGGCTTGGGGAGGATCCAGGGATAGAGGTATGTGCAGCCCAGCATCCGGGTACAGCAGGTGACCCCATTCACTTTGTTGTCCTAGAGACAAGCAGAATGCAAACTCTGAGAAACATGCAACCATGACACACAACTTTGTATCTTTCTAGATCACAGTAAGACCGAATGGACATATTACACGTTCTTCCTAGGATCTGTGTAATTTTCAGTGGACTTAACAACAAACACATGTATAGAATTCTAAAAGGACAAAATATCACATTGTTCTTATACCACAAATAGTTCAGAGGACTGAGTTAAATCCAGTTAAAATTAAGTGGATAAAAGGCATCTCCGCCTCAAAAGATATTTGTTTTATGGAGTTCCCATCGTGGCTCAGGGGAAACGAATCTGACTAGTATCCATGAGGGCACAGGTTCGATCCCTGGCCTCGCTCAGTGGGTTAAGGATCTGGCACTGCTGTGAGCTGTGGTGTAAGTCACAGATGTAGCTCGGATCTGACGTTTCTGTGGCTGTGGCATAGGCCATAGGCTACAACTCCAATTCGACCCCTAGCCTGGGAACCTCCATATGCCACGGGTGCGGCCCTAAAAAAAAAAAAGATATTTGTTTTAACGTGAAGTGTAGACCTCAGCATGTCCTTGAATAGAGAAACGTCTATTAGGAAAATAAGCAGAACTATCATTAATTCTTTCTCCATCACTAGTATTCTCAGAAAGGCCAAAACTCAGATGGTTCACTAAAAATGACTTATTTAAAGGCAGAGTTGGGACTGAAAAGATTCATGAAGATATTAAATAGCTAAAGCACTGAATAATCTCTACAGTTATTTAGCATAGAAGAGGAAAGTCTCAAATCTGTGGCATAATTTATCTACTCACAGGGCTACACCAAGAATGATGTAATTCTAAACTCAGAGGAAAAGGAACAACCCTGGCTGCAGGCTTAGAATGCTCGTCTGTCAGACGCTTTATCTTCATTCCTTCTCAAGATAAAACCAAACACAACCTCTAAGGCTCCTAATATATTAATTTCATAGTTGTAGTCATTCCTTGGGCGAAAATCTTGCTTCTCTCATTTATCATAATGTGTCACAAACTCTATACATTTTATTTTCCTCATCTATAAAACGAAAATAAAAGCACTTTGTTCATGAGGGTTACTGTGAAAATTAAAATAATGAAAGTACAATGCTTAGAAAATAATAGGTAAACAGTAAATGTCTCCAAAAAAGAAAAATCTCAACAACATTTACCTAAATTCTGTAACAGACAAATCCAACAAAAAGTCATCTTTTTTTTTTTTTTTTGCATTTGTTTTGAATGAAGTACCTTCCTAAGACTATAGTCCTAGAATCTACATAGTGTCAACCACATCGGAATGACACTTTTTTTGGTTGTGTGCTTCCTTAGATAAGAACCTAGTATGGATAGTCCTTACTACAGAATTCAGCCCAGAAGTGGACCCACACAAATAGAGTCCATTG
This sequence comes from Catagonus wagneri, assembly GCA_004024745.2. Lineage (NCBI taxonomy): Eukaryota > Metazoa > Chordata > Mammalia > Artiodactyla > Tayassuidae > Catagonus > Catagonus wagneri. The sequence goes on along the minus strand of PVHT020000012.1, from coordinate 3,551,345 downwards.
ATCTTTGACAAGGGAGCCAAGGCAATTTAGTGGAGACAGGACAGTCTATTCAAAACACAATGCTGTAACAACGGAACATTCACATGCAAAAAAGGAAAAAAACCTAGACACTGAGCAAAGCTTATTATCTTTCACAAAAACCAGTTCAAAATAAATCACAGACCTAAATGTAGAACAGGAAAGTTCCAGGAAACCCCATCTGGGTTCAGCAGAAACAAATCTGACTAGTATCCCTGAGGACTCAGGTTCGAACCCTTGCCTTGCTCAGGGGGTTAACGATCCAGCGTTGCTGTGAGCTGTGGTGTAGGTTGCAAACACGGCTCGGATCTGGTGTTGCTGTGGCTGTGGCATAGGCCAGTGGCTAGAGCTCCAATTTGTCCCCTAGCCTGTGAAACTCCATATGAAAGAAAGTTCCAGAAGATAACACAGAGGAAAATCTAAATGACTTTGGATTTGGCAATGAGTTTTTAGCTACAAGACCAAAAGCAAGACGCATGGAAAAAGAAAATTGGTAAGTGGGACTTCACTAAACTAAAAACTTCTACTCTACAAAAGATACTGTTAAAAGAAGTACAGATAAGCTACAGACTGGAAAAAGTATTTGCAAAATATATCTCTAAAGACTTGTATCCAAAACACACAAAGAACTTAACAATAAGAAAATTAAAAGGCAATAAAAAATGGGCGCAAGATCTGAACAAAATCCTGCTTTGCAGTAAACAATGTAATCGCCAACGTCTCCTCGAAAGCAAATGTTATGCTAACTTCAGAAAAAGGAGAAAAACTATAAAATAGCACAGATACTGATGCTTCTTTATTAAATAAATCAGAAAAAAAAACAGAAGATACTAAGCCGTATACAATATAAACTGGAGAAATACTGTGAAACTTGGCATTTCAGAACAGGGATATCAAACTATAGAACTTTTTCCTCTGTTTGGAATAACAAACCAGATGAAAATTAACCAAGGGAAACATTTACGTTCATTTTACATGCTAGTTATAAACCTAGGGGACCACGAATTAGGATTTTTCATTTCTAATTAATTTGCTTTTTCTTTTTTCCTGGTCATTAGCAGCTCATTAGATTCTCTTCTAGTACTATTATCTGGACTGGATACAAGTTACAAGGCTTGATAGGAAGAAAATGGAGCTTCACTGTTCCACGCAGAAGAGCAGTCATTAGATGTGGGGAGGGGAAGTGACTGGCAGAGATTCACCTCTGTTATGATGGCTTTTTGGTCCTTCACCCTCTGAGCCTCCTCCGGATCCTGTTCCAAGCTGAAGACTTTAGAGAGGGGCACTGGTTTCCCACTTCGACACAGGACTGCTTGGCACGTGCCAACGTTGGCCACAGTCAAGCTAAAGCTGCTTGCTGGATCGGCAGTGTCAGGGCGGATGTAACAGAGGAGAGCGGAAGAGCCCAGCTTCTGGCCAGCCATTCCTAACTTCCTGTTTAGAAAGAAAAGAAAATGAAAACATGGCAGCCAGTTTTAGAAGAAAGTGGTGGCCCTTCACGTCCATGGTTTCCACGTTCTGCTGCCACGTGACCGTGAACCAGCCCTACCCGTATTCATCTGAAGGCAACCTCTAGCTATGAGAGCCTTGCTAAGAAATTTTACCAAAAGGGTAGGGGTACAGGAGACCGTGAGGGTGCAGCTTTCTCTGCTGCTTCTACTTGTCTGATTACAGACTACAATGACCTGATTCAGTGACTTCCAACTTTTGCACAACCTTCAGGTGTGAAGGGCTTGTTAAAAACAACTCTAGAGAGTTCTCTTGTGGTGCAGTAGGTTAAGGATCCGTTGTTCTCACTGCAATGGCTTGGGTTGATGCTGTGACGTGAGTTCAATCCCTGACCCAGGAACTTTCACATGAAGCAGGCACAACCAAACTTAAAAAAATAAAAGTAACAACTCTGAGCCCATTCCCAGAGTTTCCAGTGATAAGGAAGCTGTTGATCCTGGAACAACACTTTCTACTGTATTTTGTCCTTGTATTCCTCCCATACACATGGTATCCTTCCCCCCCAGCAATGGGTACACTATTCTAAGTACAGAGCAGACGCTATTAGAAAGATCTGGTTTTTGGAAGTTTCCATCGTGGCTCAGTGGAAACGAATCCAGCTAGGAACCATGAGGTTGCAGGTTCGGTCCCTGGCCTCGGTCAGTGGGTTGAGGATCCGGCGTTGCCGTGAGCTGTGGTGTAGGTCACAGACGCGGCTCGGATCCCATGTTGCTGTGGCTGTGGCGTAGACCAGCAGCTGTAGCTCCAATTAGACTCCTAGCCTGGGCACCTCCACATGCAGCAGGTGAGGCCCTAAAACAACAAAAGACAAAAAAAAAAAGAAAGAAAGAAAGATCGGGTTTCAAATTCCAGCTTTTGCCATTTACGAGCTGTAGATGCTCAGTAAGTTCATGCTCTGACAAATTTTTCTGATTAAAATACCCATCCCCTGTGGTTTGTTACGAAAATTAAAGCTATAATATGAAAAATGCCCAGTATAGTGCCCAGCTCTTGGGAGGCACTTCAGAAACTGAGTTTCCTTTTACAAACCCTTCATTTTGCCAAGTCCCTAGCTCAAGTCTCTTACTGAAAAATACACTCCTTTCCCAACACCTCTGTGTTCTAATGACAGATTAAACAGCACACGCTCCAGATTGTTCCATTTCAACCCTGATTATACAAAGGTACACCCTCTCGGTGGTACATATCCTTCATGCAGCCCATCTCATGTGCATGATGCTCTATGAGATAAGACTTTGGTTTGTAGGGTTCGGCCCTTAAGTGACTTAGACTTCAGTGAGAAGATTAGTTGCCAAATCCCCAATAATAAGTATTCTAAATACAAGAATGTGATGAGTGCTTAACCTTTTGTAGGTCACTGATGCTTTGGAGAATCTTACAAAGGCTTCCTTCGCCCAAATGCACATAGACACCCACAACCTTCTGTGCATGATTTCTGGACTTTCCAGGTTCTCAGCAGCCTTTGGCTTCAACAGAGAAAACAGATGGCTGCGCAGACTCTTTAAAGAGCCAAAGTATCCACAGTCCATGCTAATGGAGAGAATGGCCTCAGAACAAAGAGCAAGATCTCACCTTGCTCTTGTACCTGTAATTGAGACCCCGACCTTCTGGCTTACTGAGATTTGTATTCCAAAAGAGGACCGAGTTAGGAAATATTCAATCCCCCTGCTTACCTGTGAGAAACCAAGAAGGTGTTAGCCATGAAAACTGTGTCGTTTGTTGACTGCTGTACCTCTTCCAAAAGCACATCTGCCATGGTACACTGGAGGAGGCGAGGCAGTTCCTCGTTTCGATCCCCATCAAACATGCCGTACACAGCTCCCACCCCCTCTGCGAAGTTATCCACAGCTAGAGCAGACACACACAGCCTATCACAGAAATAGGAGAAAGACAAACGATAAAGTTAGTGGTAAAGCATTCTTCTCCAGGGAGCCTTCTTTTAAAAAAGTATTAATTGAAGATGGAATAGAATAGCAGGAAAACCTAAGTTACACACAAAAAAAGTGTAACGTAAGATAAGTAACACCTTAAAGAGTTGATATCACAAGAAAAGGGGGAATCCAGCCACATTCAGGGGCAGTACGTATTAGCTTTGCAAAGCTGTAGAAGGCTGGAAAGATCAGATGTTTTCTCTCTTTTTTCTTTTTTTTTTTTTTGGTTTTTTGCCTTATCTAGGGCCGCACCCGCGGCATATGGAGGTTCCCAGGCTAGGGGTCTAACAAGAGCTGTAGCTGCCGGCCTTCGCCACAGCCACAGCAGCGCGGGATCCGAGCCACGTCTGCAACCTACACCACAGCTCACGGCAACGCCGGATCCTTAACCCACTGAGCGAGGCCAGAGATTGAACCCGCAACCTCATGGTTCCCTAGTCGGATTCCTTAACCACTGAGCCACGACGGGAACTCCAGATGTTTTCTCCTAATAGTGATTAAGGACTAGTACCAAAGCCTTTCAAAGACACCCTCTACCCCCACCCCGGGGCACAACACACCTGTGGCTGAACAATTTGCAATAAGAGAAAGCAGGACATGGGACTCTGGGGGTATGTAAGAGGGTACGGGAAAAAACCTAGTACAGGATCTGGGCTTTGACTGGGTCCTTTTGAGGGAGGTCGAACAAAGCAGGGATCAGAGATTGGGTGTTGTCAGAGAGCACACTAGACAGAGTGTTCTACTGTTGGCTATCTCAATAAATCTTATCTTGAGGCAAGGAAGATTAGCATGGGGACAAAGCTTAAGGAAGCAGCAGTCACGCATCTCTGTCCTGAGAGGGGAGCTGGGTATTCTGTGGACTGCACATCATCTTGTTTTGTCTGAGTGGATCACGGTCTCAGAGGGATCGTATCCGACGGTGGCCTTCTGTGATTTACGTCCAAAAGGATAACAACATGGCCTGGCTTTCAGCATCAGATCTGTTCCCAGATGTCAGGGGACCTTTTTCTGTCTCTATGGCCATGATACTCACTTATTTCTCTGCCCTGCCATCTCAGCCAGTCCATGGCTCCAGAAGGTTGATGTAACTGTAGAATCAGTGGTTGGCAAAGGTTTCTGATCAATTTTCAAGGTTGTGATATGGCTGTGAGAAGTGGAAAAAGGGAAGTTTAAACTATATACACTTCTATATTTTACAACAACTGTCCCATCAATGATACGTCTTTTTATAAAATAATCTGTTGAGAGACCAAGATTCGTTTTCAGAGAGACTAAAGGAAGTATGTGCCGAACCACCGGCTAGGAAGGGAGATGAAGGGAAGGGGTGGGAGGAAGAAATGGGGGCCCCTTATAATCAATGTGGCTCATTTCAGTGAACAACTAAGCACAACAAAAGATTTCTACGTTTCAATCAACTGTCTGCTTACTTTAAGTGTAGTGATAAAGTGAAGCCTTGGTACAATGACTTAGACGCAGTGGAATGTGATCTGTGCCACCTAAACCACCTTCGTCTGCTGTGTGACTGGGCCACTCCAGACGGCTGTTCTCTTGCTCTCTGTACATCTCCTGCTTGACCAGTGCCTGCCTCGCCCACACCTCTTCACCTTCCTTCTTAATCACAGAGCCTCATTGGTAAACGCCTACATATTTACCTTCCCAAGCCAGTGACCGTTCTAATCTTTAGATCAGTACCATCTCTGATAGTTTATCAAAGGGGCGTGCTCCTCTGCTGGTTTCCCAGGTAACCAGTGAGCCAACCTGAGCTCAATTCCCTCTCCCCTTGGTAATCTCCCTCTCCCCCAGCAGTAAAGACTACCGTCCTGTCCCCCACCCGCCACGCATGGTGGGGTGTTGGGGTGTCGCTTCAGGACCTTGACTCAGACATATAAGACTCCCCCTATCCATTAACTGTGACATCTCTGTCGCTGACTCTGGGCAAGAAGCAGGCTTTCAGGCTGTGGGGTGCAGCCCTACACCTGCCCTGCCTTGAACACCGGGCTGTGGCTGAGCAGAAGCCACGGTGCTGAGCTCAAACAGACACGGACTGCCTGCTGGGAAGGACGTCCATCAAACACAGAACCAAAGAAGAGGACCGGTGGCCTTTATGATCTAATCCCTTCTACTCCTTTAATGAACCGAGGTCTCCACCGTCCTGAAGAAGAGCCACACAAGCCTGGTGGGACTGAAGGCACATGCGGGTTCCATTCCAAAGGTTTTCCTACCTAAATGTGTCCAGCGTCTTGTGTTCCAGAACCAGGTTTGTATTTCCAGTCAGGTCCAGGTCTTGTAACGTAGCCGGCAGGGCCTCTGGAATCAGGATTTCGGTCAAGTCGTTGCAACTTAGGTCTACAAACTGAGAGAAAAAATGGAGAGATTCAATTAATTCTTATCTCCCCAAAGCTCAGTCTCCTACTACATCCTCAAAGGGAACTCAGTTTCGTCCCAGGAGTCAATTAACTACACTGTGATCCCAAACTGCCCCTTCCCTCTTCCTGATGAGAAGAGAACCACCTCAGTCTCGCTGCCGTTACCCGGGAAGGACACCACACTGCCCCGCTCAGAAGCACCTGGATCTGAGGCAGCTGCAGGATCTCCGGGAAGATGCTGATGTTGTTGGAGTGCGCCACCAGTGTGTGCAGCCTTCTGCAGTTGGCGATGGTGGTGGGGATGGTTTTAAGCTTGTTGCCACTGAGGTTCAGTTCCTCCAACTGCTCCAATTTATTTAGTTTGCTGAAAAAGAAATGCCAAAATACCACACTGCACCCAAATGACCAGACGCCAGGCAAGTTCCATGGCAGCCAGAGCAAGAGGTGACCGGCCCGCTGCCCATACCCCACTGCCTGTCCAGGATGAAGCAGCCACCTGGGTGAATGGATGTTTCTGCAGAGCCCCAGCCTCATCTGCACCCAGGGTGATTCAAGGGCTGAAGATTGCCGTGTCTCTCTTGCAGCTGCCGGATTTTTGAGGCATGAACATCTTCCTGTATCTGACTTATAGGAAGCAGCTGAATCAGCACCAGCCTAGGGCTGGTCAACTAGTTTTGGCACTTGCTTTAAGATACTGGGGGAGTTCCCGTCGTGGCGCAGTGGTTAACGAATCCGACTAAGAACCATAAGGTTGTGGGTTCGATCCCTGGCCTCGCTCAGTGGGTTAAGGATCCGGCGTTGCCGTGAGCTGTGGTGTAGGCTGCAGACGCGGCTCAGATCCCGCGTTGCTGTGGCTGTGGTGAAGGCCGGCAGCTACAGCTCCTACAGCTTATTTATTAAATAAATAAATAAATGAATAAATAAAATAAAATACTGGGTAAGTTAGTGTCGGTGGATGTCAGTACCTTCAGCCGTAAAATAAAGAAGTGGTACAAAATCATTACTAAGATTACTTTCAGTTTTAAATTTCTACAGTTATGTATTCATAACACAATCCATCTTCACTAAACATCTGAGTGCCTATAATACATGCAGCACTGTGCAAGGGACCACGGTACAGGCAAGTCACACTGTTTCACTGGGGTGAGCAAAGCTGTCTACACACTGAGTGAAATACATCAGTATGGCCTAACCCCTTTATCTAGATTATTACAAACTGCTCTGATTTCTTTCTCAACTAATTTTAAAAATTATAAAAATAATAAACTGCAGTAACATAGAAAGTATGTACAATAAAATAAATCAACAATCATATCACCAATCTGAAAAAATTACCTTTTCCTTTTTTTTTGGTTATCCCTTGGCATATGTAGCTCCTGGGCTAAGGATTAGAACTGAGCCGAAGTTGCAATCTATGCTTCAGCTGTAGCAGTGCCGAATCCACTAACCCACTGTGCCAGACTAGGGAGTAAACATGCATCCTGGCACTGCAGAGACACCACCAATCCCGTTGTGCCACAGCGGGAACTTCTGAAAAAATTACTTTTGATTTTGCTGAATTTCCTGCCAGAGTTTTCACATGCATATTTATTTCACATGAAATTTATATCCCGTTCTTTCCATATAAATTATACAATTTCAATTGCTGGAAAATTGATACTTTGTAATAATAAAAGCTCAGGAAGTTAAAATTATTTCCTTAATACCACAGTAATAATCACTGAAAAAAATTGAAAAATAGAGATAAACAAGAAAAAAAAATCTCTCTTAGTCCCACTGCCAGAGATAATCTCTGATGACATTTTGGTGGAGAGTATTCTTGTCCTTTTTTAATGTATGAAATTCTATTTTTCAAATTAAAACAATGCTTATTATATATACTGGGGTTTGTTTTTGTTATTTTGTTTTGTTTTCGCGGCTGCACATGTGGCCGTGTGCAAGTTCCTAGGCTAGGCAAACTGAAGCTGTAGCTGCCGGCCATCACCACAGCCAAAGCAACAATGGATCTGAGGCACGTGGCAATACACATCGCAGCTTTTGGCAACGCCAGATCGTTAACCCACTGAGCGAGGCCAGGGATCGAACCCACAACCTCATGGTTACTAGTCTGTTTCATTTCTGCTGCGCCACAATGGAAACTCCCAATAATGTATTTTTAAACTCTTCCCATGTCCAAATCTCATGCTATTCTCTTACATGATTCCCTACTTAGAGCCCTCTGACTTATGGATAGAAACGCAGCATCTATATCTCAATCAGTCTGACTGAGCACCCTGGAAACAGTCCAGAAGAAACAGAAGACTTGAATGTGCCTATGTAGTTACGACACTGTTCAGGAGATGATTGAGAGCAGATTTACTATTCATTACAGGACACACATTTTCTTTAATATACTGCTCTTAAATTCCAGTTTTACCATCGGTATTCAGATTAATTTGTATACTCTCCTATCGATTCTTGTCTTTACTTCTAACAACTTATTTTCCTATTCTTTGGGGTGTTTTAGGTTTTCTATCAGTCTGCTTTGGGCCACTCCCACAGTCAGTGTCATCAAATTAGGTGGAATTCATTAGTTTCAGAGTATTACATCTGGTTTCTCCCAACAGCTTGATAAACTAATAAACCTGTCAGTTCCAAGTCCTTTTCCTTTACTTTATATGGAGCCAGCTGAATTAATCTGATATGATTTCAAGAGGTCTATCACATCCTGAAAAGAATACTCTGCATTCACTTTAAAATTCTGTTCAAATGCTTTCAAGGAAGCAATCAAGTTTGTCCCACTTGTCTTCTACATGTTCCAAATATCTAATTTCACATGGATCAAAACAATTATAATCTCTCTATGTTTTTCTGAGTTTAACACAGTTCTAAGAAAATGTGTAAAACAGAATTATAACAGTTTTTGTTTTCATTCAAGTTGTATTAAACACAATATAATTTCATATGAAAGATATATATATATATATATATATATATATGTAATTTCATTCAAATTATATCAAATGTCATTTCTCTTTGGTCTTTGTTTTTGAAAACATGATTTTTAATGACTACCTGCATGGTATAGATGACTTTTTCTGGTGTCAAATTTTTCGAAAAAAATTTTTTAAGTCAAATGTATTTTGGAAGGTATTTTTCCACTGATATTGTTTAAAACTTTGACACTAAACATCTCTCCCTCTCTCCTTTTTTTTTTTTTTTTTAATCTTATGGCTGCACCCATGGCATATGGAAATTCCTGGGCCAGGGACTGAATCCAAGTCACAGCTGCTACCTACGCCACAGATGTAGTAATGCCAGACCCCTGAACCCACTGCACTGGGCCAGGAGGGACCCTGTACTTCCACAGCAACCCGAGCCGCTGGGGCTGGACTCCTAATGCACTGTGCCACAGGGAGAACTCCTCTCTTATAAATGTAGCCTGGCTAAATACTACTCACCTCTTCCTCTGGTAAGGCCAGCACTTGCAGTGCAGCTGCCCATGCATATCTTTAATGTCCTGCATTTATGACACTGCACTGCAATTGCCTTTATACTTGTCTTTTTCTCTAATCTGACTGTAAATTCCTTGAGGACAGAGAATGTAACTTAATCGCCAGTTTCCCCAGTACTTACACAGTACTTGACATTCAGGAGACATTCAACATATACAAGGACGAACAAATTAATAGACTCAACAGTTTTTTGTAAAACAGTGCTGACAAGAGAAAAGAAAGAATTATCCTGAGAATTTATTTCATAAGTCTTCACTTTTCTAGGTTGAAAATTCTCAGACCATTATTAAGTAAACAGAACTAAGGATGACATGCCTTTTAACCACAATCTCGGTGGTTAGTGACACTGAACAACTGGGTACGAACAGGTTTTCCCATTCAAATGGTGAAACCACAGCATTGGGAAGTTGGTCAACAAAAGCAAGAGTACCCGGTGAGACAGCTGTGTCATAGGCTGAGAGATGTGGAATCACGTGTATGTCTGAAATGACTAGTCTGTGTTGGTTTACCTTGCGGGAAAGGTCTGTAGCTGGTTGTTTGCAAGATGCAAGATTCGCAGGTGGGGGTGCCCCACCAGGACGGGCACACACTGATCTGTTAGGAGGTTGTTGGTCAGGTAGAGCAGCTGCAGTGCACTCAGACTCTCCTCCCCGGCGCAGGCTGACGGCAAGGACTCCAGACTATTTGCAGATGCATTCAAGTATCTGAGGCTGACAGAACACACACAAGTCACCATTCCCTTTACGGCTATTTGCTACCTTCCTTCCTCTGTGGAAAACATCATGCCACCTCAGTCTGGAACACTGCCTTTCCATGCTCTCAAACTCATGACAAAAGTGATTTCCTCCAGGTAGTTTTCTCTGACAGATTCTACCCAACCAAAGTTCCTTTTATTTCTTTATTTTATTATTATTATTATTTTTTTACGGCCAGAAGTGTGCCACACATAAGTTCCCAGGCTAGGAGTTCCCATCGTGGCTCAGCGGTTAATGAATCCGACTAGGAACCATGAGGTTGCGGGTTCGATCCCTGGCCTCGCTCAGTGGGTTAAGGATCCGGCGTTGCCGTGAGCTGTGGTGTAGGTCGCAGACGTGGCTCGGATCTGACGTTGCTGTGGCTGTGGCGTAGGCTGGCAGCTACAGCTCCAATTAGACCTAGCCTGGGAACCTCCATATGCCGCAAGTGTGGCCCTAGAAAAGGCAAAAAGACAAAAAAAAAAAGTTCCCAGGCTAGGTGTTGAATTGCAGCTGCAGCTGCTGGCCTATGCCACAGCCACAGCAATGTGGGATCCAAGCTGCATCTGGAACCTACAACACAGCCCACAGCAACGCAAGATCCTTAACCACTGATCTAGAGGCCAGGGATTGAACCCACAACCTCATGGATACTATTCAGGTTTATTACCGCTGAGCCACAAAGGGACTCACAAAGCTCCTTTTACTCAACTCATGCAAGCCAAGCAAAGAACAAAGGATATAGGCTTAGTTGTGTTCCTGGGCTTCTGATACAGCCTGATTCTTCCCAGCTTCACATTTCACTGTCTGTATGTCTACCAAAAGGATGTTGTAGAGTATCACGTTCACAAATATCCAAATTGTGAAGATACTCTTTAGAAAAAGTTCTGTAGTTCCCGTTGTGGCTCAGTGGAAATGAATCTGACTAGCATCCATGAGTACACAGGTTCGATCCTTGGCCTCGCTTAGTGGGTTAAGGATCCGGCATTGCCATGAGCTGTGGTTTACGTCGCAGATGCGGCTCGGATCCCACCTTGCTGGGGCTGTGGTGCATGTAGGCTGGTGGCTACAGCCAATTCAACCCCTAGCCTGGGAACCTCCATATGCCAGGGTGCAGTCCTAAAAAGCCAAAAAAAAAAAAACACAGTAAATTTTGTCATTTTAACAAGATCATATTTAGCCAATCCCCCTAAGTGGGGGCCTACAGGCTGCTTCCACCGTTTGCTGTTACAGACATCGTAACGAGCGCCTTTGAGTCCTCACCCAATCATTTGTTTGGGCTACATCCCCAGAAGCAGAACATGTGGGATCAGAGGCTAGACATATCTTTAGGATGTATGGCAAACTAAGCTCCAGGAAGGCTGTACCAATCTACACCTCCACAAGAAGGATGTAAGAATGTGTTTGCTCATGCCTTTGTCAACACTGAGTATAGGAATTCCTTTTAATTTTCACGAATCTAATAGGTAAAAACATGATATGATTTTAAACATTTCCCTAGCATGGTGTTTGGTACTGAAAGAACATGGTCAACAAAAGGCAGCTATTATTATTTAACTTGTGTGATCTTAAGTCTTCAAACTGTGTGATCCACTTTGCTAATTAGCTTTTAAGTGGTTGATGATACTGTTTTGTCTGTCTGTGTCTATGTATGTTCCACAGCGCTCTGTGCAGAGTTCGTATCAAATATTATTGATAGGATGCAACAACTGCTGGGTAACTTCCTTACTACAGTCTAAGGTTGTAAACTAATTTTATTCAGACTCTCATCAGAATAAAGGCACTGTAATGCATCATTTACAAATACTTCTTCTTTTTTTTTTCCTTTTTAGGGTTGCACCCTCAGCATATGGATGTTGCCAGGCTAGGGCTTGAATCAGAGCTACAGCTACACTCCTACGCCTCAGCCAAGGCAACGCGGGATCTAAGCCTCGTCTGCGACCTACACCACAGCTTAGAGCAATATGGGATCCTTAACCCACTGAGGGAGGCCAGGGATTGAACCCTCAGCCTTACGGTTCTAGTTGGATTCGTTTCCGCTGCGCCACAGCCACAACGGGAACTCCACAAATACTTGTTAATTAATAAATGTTACTGCACTAAGACTCCACATAAACTTTCCCAAAAGAAAATTTCCCTCAAATATTTTTTGGAATTTCCAAAGATTTTAGGAGTTTCTGTCATGGCTCAGTGGAAACGAATCTGACTAGTATCCATGAGGACACAAGTTCGATCCCTGGCCTCCCTCAGTGGGTTAAGGATCCAGCATTGCTGTGAACTGAGGTGTAGACTGCAGATGCTGCTCAGATCCAGCGTTACTGTGGCTGTGGCGTGGTCCAGCAGCTACAGCTCTGATTCGACCCCTAGCCTGGGAACCTCCATATGCCATGGGTGTGGCCCTAAAAAAACCAAAAAGAAAAAAAAAAGAATTTCCAAAGATTTTATTTTTAAGAACATGCAACCAAGCATAGAATACATTAAAAGATGAATAAGCTGCCAAGGAACAAGGCAGACACTTGTGGGCCAAATGCCTTTGTATGCCTCCTGCAGACTCATGTTAAATTACTACTGCTTCTCTGTGCTTTCTCTGTGTCTAAATTGAAGACAATACTGCCTTCTTCATACTGCAGAAAACTGTAATTAAAAACCAGTTTTCATTTAATGATGACATACATGTTAAATAAACCTGATTATAGGTGTTAAAATAGGAAGACATTCTATTTCTTAATTTACAATGAGAAAACAAATAATACTTTTGGAACAACGTTTCTCTGAAATGCACAGTTTTCAAAGTAGGAAGTAAAAGAGCTCTGCAAATTAAGGATGTAACTTAATGAAAGCTTGGTAAAGCTGATGCGAAAACTAAACTTTAGTGGTATGTCCTTTTCTCACTAGCGCAGAAGCTGGAAAACTGCCCCCAAAGGCTGTATCAAATCACTGCAATATCTCTCTGAAGATCACAACCTGTGTTCCTTTTCTGAGATGAAAGCCTGAACCTTTGCAGCGTGTTTAAACCTGCTACGATTCCATAACTTCCTAAGTATTTGATGGTTATTTCAAATTTTGAGTTGTCCTAAGACAGTCATATTTGATTCCATACAAATCGCAAATAAGTCTCTGCCCACAGCTGGACCATGAGGTTAACATTCTGCAAAGGAAGTTCAAAGGTCACTCCAATGACAAGTGCAAGGTGGTTTGCTTAGACAATGATTCTGCTCTTCTGAATAAAATCGACAGCACTTACTTTAAGGCTTTAGAGAAGAGGGTCTCTGGCAGCCTGGTGAGTAAGTTATGCTGGATATCCAAGACCTCGAGAGGGATGTGCTCCACCAGCCCTGGGAGGTTCTGCACGTGATTGTGGCCCAACATCAGCCTCCTAAGACTCAAGCTACTAAGGATCCTACGGGGAACAGCACAAAGACACAACAAAAATCGGACATAAATCTCTTTTCCTGAGTATGCCCTTGGCTATTAACTAAAGTCAGTAAATGAATAGGAATGTGGCCTTCTAGACAGTACCGTCTGCGACAGGCACCAGAGCCAAGAAGGCAGCCAGGACCATATGTTCACCCACCACCCACCAGGAAGCCATTCGGGTCATTCTGGGAAAGGTGAATTAATGAAAGCGCACCTCCCAGGACAAAAACTGCTACTTATTCAGTGCTTAAAATGTCCAGGCCGTTTAACTCTGACATTCAGGAAGGCTATGTGACTTTGATTTGGCAAAGACCTCACAGTCAGTGTAGTAAATGGTACCGTCGGGCTTTGATTTAAGGTCTGAACCCAAGGCTGTGTTCACACCGTCTATGCTACCAAGTCTCCGGTTTACTTTTAAAGACTCCTCTGAGCAATAAGCTCACATTTTACATCTCAGTACTTTTTAATATACCCCACACCCCCCACACCTTTAACTTTTCCCTCCACACACAGACACTCCACCATCTCATACAGGTTAGTTCAAGCAGGCATTCTCCATGGAGCATTCTCTAATTACTCAAAGTTCTGCATTTCTAAAACCTTTTATTTATACAAGCACAGTGACTAAGACTGAGGCTTTGCAGTAAGAAGGACTACAATTCAAACACCAGCTCCTATTCTAGTTAAGTGACACCTCAGACACGTTACCTAACCACTCTAAGGTTTAGTTTCCTTATTTGTAAGATGAGAATAACAGCCCCTATAAAATAAGATTGATACAGGATTAAATAAGATAATAAAAGTAAAGTTCTTAGAACACTGCCCAGCTCATAATAAATTATCCACTACAAATGATCTATTACCACTGTCCTGTCACTGACCTATGCCGGCCACACCTGTTACATTTTACCACAGTGACCTGCACAAGCCACCTCAACTACGCGTTTACGGAGTTCCTTGTGGGCCAAGACTACGCCTGAGATGTTACCGTGTGCCTTACAGCGCTCAGGCCGCCTGCTCTCAGCAGATACTCAATACTTACTGAACAAATGAAACAAAGGCAACCCTAATCTAGGAAAAATATTAAGTACACAGGTAATATACACATTAACTCACACATACCTCATAGGAACCTCTGTCAGAAGGTTATAGCTCACATCTAATACTTCTATCTTCTTTGCTTCACAGGCCCAGTCAGGGACACACTCTAGCAGGTTTCTGCAGAAAATAAATTACAGGAAATATCTAAGAGGGTGAGTGGAACTCTTTCCATGTCACGCGTCTGTTACGTATCTCATTCCGTTTCACTAGCCTCTGAGCTTCCTGAGGGCAGAAGCACTGCCCCCAAGACACCCCTGGTGCACTGCCTGGTACACAGTAGGTGCTCAATGAATGCCACTGATAGAAAGGTAGAGAGAGACAGAACATACACAAGTCTGATACTGGGTCAACTGTGCTGCCCGCCAAGGAACACACAAGGGCTTTCCACGGTGGAAAAGCACGAGGTGGTGGGACGGGACGAGGGCGAGGGGAGGAAGGACTTAATGGAAGAAGTGGCATTTTCAACACATCTTCCAAGACGAGGAGGATTTCCCCAAGTAGTAACTGGGGGAGGAGAGCAGCAAATTCTGGGGAAAATGAACCAAATAATTAAAGGTGAGGAAGCTGGGACAAAAGAAAACTAGTGGGGGAAGTTCCAGGTCATTGCATCTTCAAATTCAAATATTTAGCGGAGCCACCAGGCAGATATTCAGTCAGAGGAATTTGATTTTCAGATGTTACTTAGCTTCTCCAAGCCTCAAAGTATCTATGGACCAACAGAGCAATAGGATGAGGCAAAATGAAACAAATGCTGTAAGAGAAATGCTCTCAGGGAAGAAAGCACATGGCCTGAAATGGACTGAGGCAAGGTCCTGAAGAAATACACCATAAGGGGTAAAATCAGAGAACGTTGTCCAATGACCTGAGACGAGGAGAACATTCCAGGCAAGAGATGATGACATGAGCTGAGCACAGAGGCAAGGGAAGAATAAGTGGTCTGGTGATGCTAGGGCACAGAGTGGGAAGAAACAAGGCTGGAAAGATCTAGTCTTGTCTGGGAGGTTGTAACGTTTTCTCGCTGGTGCAGGGGGGTCACAGGAGGGTCTGTGAGCAGCAGGGGACAATGTCAGTTCTGCACTTCAAACGCTCCTTCTGTGGCTTCATGGAGATCTGGTTGAGGTGGTTAGAGAAGCAGAAGGAAGGGTGATCAGGAGACAGCTACAGAATTCCAGACAGAAAATAAGGGCCTCCATGAGAGGTAAGACACCTGGAAAGGTTGGGGGGACCAGAAACATTTAGGAGGCAAAAAGCCTGACTTGGAGATGGAGTAGACATGGGAGCAGAGCAGAGGGAAGAATCAAGGCGCATTCAGGCTTTAGCCTAGATGACCAGGGAGAAAAATACTATCGGAAAAAAGGACTGATAAGCTCCAAATGAGGTTGGGAATCGTGCATTTCAGTGTTGGCCATCTGGATCTGACCGTCTGATGACAATGCCCAAAGCTGAAACAGATACAAGATAAACAAGTTAAAGTGGGGGCAGAAGGGTGGAAAATAAATTTAATTTTGCCCCTATGTGAGGTACTTGGAGAGGTGCGGGATTGGGCACATAGGTCTGAGGCTGAAAGAACCGGGCCTGGATGGCTCACCTGGGTGATGCTGACACCGAAGTGGAGAGAAATCACCGGAGCTGATAAGATGGTGTCAAATGAGAAGGGAGTGGGCCAAGAACAGACCCTGGCATAAGTGACCTTTAAGGGGTTAGCTAAGGAAGAGGAGTATGGAAAAGAGGCAGAAGGACTGGTCAAAGGGGCGTGCTGCCTCGGCCAGCCAAGGAAACAACAGGTCTGAAGAGAAGAGAGCAAGATGAACAATGTCAAAGCAGATGAGTTCCACAAGAGGAGGCCTAAAGGCGTAGCGGCGGGCTGAACAAACGGAAACAGGAAACCGAGCCAATGAATGCAAGTAACTCTTGAGAAATTTGGAGCAAAAGGGAATGAGGGAATAGATAGCAGCTGGAGGGTGTGGAAGATAAAGGGAACGCTTTCTGTTTGTTAAGACAGAGGAGATTAGTGTTTGGACAGTAAAAGAAAAACCCTGATCACGCGTGAGAGCATAAGGTCCAGGCACTGAGAGTGGACGGGATCAAGGGCAGAGGCCTGGAACACAGGAGAAAGGCTGAGAATGGATGTGAATCTACAAGAATTTAGGCAAGGGGGTAGGAACCGGAAGGAGACCACCCACCGTAGCCTCTATTTCTCAGTCATGGGGGAAGCTGAGCTCTACAGAGAAGAGGAGGGACAGTGGAGCTGAGAGAAGCCAAGCAGGACCAGGACCCAGACCCGGACCCGGACCCTGAAAGGAGCTGATGGAGAAAACACTCGAGATGAGGCTGGAATCTGTGAATCTAGAGTGGTGTCCATGTGACTTTCCTCAGTAACGATCTAGCTCCGTGGGGAAGGTAAATCTTAGCCTTGATCCGTGCTGGGGTTTTGCTGGGAAGATGTGACAGAAAGAATCGGATGGAAGGGGATCTAGAACAACAGCTTAATAATGACGATCAAGTATCAGCAAGAAAAGAAAACTGTCCATCACAGCCAATATTTCTTGAGACTAGTTTATGCCAGGCACTATGCTCCATATTTTCCATCCACTGCCCCATTTAATCTTTGTGACAACCCTGACCATGAAGGACTCGGTCCACCGCCCCTTCTCCCTGCTTCTAGCCCTTTATACTTCCGGTGCTTATGACGCTGCCCTCTTACTGCTTGTCTGATCGTCAAATTCTCCACTAGACTGTAAAACTTAGCCCCTGACTCCTGAATGCCTAACATAGGGTAAAAAGTAAATGAAGAAAAACAAAGCAAACCTCATTTATGTTTTTTCCTGACTACCAAGAGAAGAAATAAAACCCTGAATATAATAGCTCTCTGAAAATCAGATTGACAGAGGTCACATGAATATCAAAAAAAATTAAGACAACTGATTTTTAAGTCACTAAAAACCAAAACTTATCTGATTAGAATAAGAAAACGGAAATCACTTCCATGGAGGGGTAATAGGTCTTTGCAACTCATTCTAAATCCACCAACTTTAACAATGAGTAATTCAGAGGCACCTCCCTGTTTTAAGAAGACCTTTGATTTCACTGCATAGTATGGCCATTAAACTGACTCCTCCACTCAACCTTCTGCCCTTTTCTGGGTTATCCGAACATTTCAATATATTTAGATTTTTGTACCTCAAAACTGCCAAAGTGCCCACACACTTTCAATATTAGGAATATTAGGAATAATCAATATTAGGAATCAAATAGGCACCACCCTCACGAGACACACTCACCGGGAGAGTTCTAGAGAAGTGAGCAGACTGGGCACTGGATACACATTCACTGCTGTCAGCCCTGGTCAGAAAACAAATAGGTGTTAGTGACATTCTCCAAAAAAGAATGTAACCGAGGGAGTTCCCGTCGTGGCTCAGTGGAAACGAACCCGACTAGTACCCACAAGGACATGGGTTTGATCCCTCGCTCAGGTGGTTAAGGATCCAAGCGTTGCTGTGAGCTCTGGTGTAGGTCACAGACGTGGCTTAGATCCTGCATTGCTGTGGCTGTGGCTGGCAGCTGCAGCTCCGATTTGACCCCCTGGAACTTCCATATGCTGCAGGTTCAGCCCTAAAAAGAAAAAAAAAAAGGAATGTAACCGAGAGTAACTAACTTTAACCACTTGACCCCAATCTGAAAACCAAGTATAACAACTAATTGAAGGATCTTGTTGCTGCATCAGATTCACAGCCCATCAGGCAGCTGTTAAACATTAACAATAACTATCGTTTTTTTAATTTAAAAAATTAATAACTGGATCTTTACTAACATTTTAATTTTTAGCTAAACATGGGAGTTCTCCTTGTGGCTCAGTGGGTTAAGGACCCGATGTTGTCTCTGTGAGGATCCAGGTTCAATCCCTGGCCTTACTCAGTGGATTAAAGATCCGGTGTTGGCACAAGCTGCTGCACCGGCCACAGATGCGGCTCGGATCCAGTGTTGCTGTGGTGTAGGCCCAGGGTGCAGCTCTGATTCAAACTCTAGCTGGGAAACTTCCATATGCTGCAGGTGCAGTCTGAAAAAGAAAAAAAAAAGGTAAAACATAGATACAGAAAAATGCACCAATCTTAAATGTATAGATCTATGACATTTTTTGCAAAAAGAACATACTGGTATGAGTACTCAGATCAAGAAACAGAATAGAACCAGCTGCCCCCAAGTTTCCGTCATCCTCGTCCCTCTGGTCACTACCCCACATACAGATTACTTTTGCCTGTTTATATAAACATACACATTCAGTAGGTAAATTTTTTTGGTCTGGTTTCATTCACTGAACACTGTGTTTGTGAGACGTGTTCCTATGACTAGGTATGGTTGCAGCTCATTCATTCTCATGGCTGCACAAAAATTTTTCCGTGAAAATACCATACCTTATTTACTCACAGTAGAGTGGACAGGCATTTAGGTCTTGGCCATTTGGGAGATCCTATGAATAGTGCCTCCAGGAACGTTCTGTCTATGTCTTTTGTGGAACCAACTTAAGCACTTATGCTGAATACAAGCTTATGTTAAGAGCAGAGGGTGCATATGTTTGACTTTAGTAGATTCTACTGTGAGGTCTTCCAAAGTGGTTGCACCAATATACATGCCCAACAACCGACATTGGTATTTTTGGCCTTTTTCATTCTAGTCATTCTGGTAGGGTTCAATTTGCATATCTGCATGACCTGTGAGGCCCTTTCCCTGTGTTAAATGAGCATTTGGATACATTCTTTTGCAAAGCTGAAAGCTGAGTTCTTTACTTCCGTAGTATCGAAATTTCAAGTCTTGGTGTGAATTCCTCCAGGTTGTACTATTTAAAATACGGATTCTGTGAACAGAGTAGCTGACTTCATACAAGCCCCATTTACAATATGGTGACAGAAACTACCAAGAAGGACTGTATGTGTGTCAGTGGCCTTTTCCAAGAGGGCCAGTCATTCAGATTCTCTGGATATATTCAGAACAGAGACTAGGCCTGGTAACAAGTATTTCCATGACAAAGACCTGCCACCATCTCACAGGATCTAAAAATGGCACGGGTCAACAAATACCTTTGACACTCTTCTGACCTATGCAATTAATCTAAGCTACAATTTGAAGCTTCTAAAACATGATAAAAGGTAATGAAAAGACAAATCCTTAACCATCTTTTATCCTAATAATATATTTCAGTGATACAGAAAAGTAAAGTGAATAAAATAATGAACACTCTGTCACCCATCATCTGGCTTTTAACAAATCTTCACATTTTGCCTTAAATGCTTCAGACCTTTTTTTTTTTTAAATTAAAACACTGCACATACCAAGAGGCAAACATCATCTGAAATATGATTTCTATCGTTCCCATGGATTCTTCTGTATTGCCATGGCATAAATAGCAAAGAAAAGATTTTTGTGTGTTTTGAAATTTGATGTAACTATCATAGTGTACTCAACCACTGAATCCTGAATGCCTAACAGATGGTTAAAAATGAAGAAAGCAAACCTCATTTATGTTTATTCTTGACCACTAACCCAAGTAATAAAAGCCTGAATATAATTACTCTCTCCAAAAATCAGAACAATATGTCATAAGAGTATCAAAAAAGAGAATAAAATTTTAAAAAATAAGTCACAAAAACCAATAATTGTCTGAATCCAACTGGCAAAAAGCAAATCACTGCCATCAAGCAGTAATAGGTCTTGGCATCTCACCCTAATAAATCCACAGGCTTTGAGAATGAAGAATTCATAGGCACCTTTCTGTTTCAACAGGAACTTTCCTTTAACTGCACTGTCCTTTAAATGCAGGAAATCAAAACATGCACCTTCTATTTTCTGCTCAAAAAAATTCCTGAGATTATCAATATTAAGACACATTCACTTCCATTGCTGTGCAATATTCTCTTTGTTTTTTGTTGTTTGTTTGTTTGTTTGTTTGTTTTTGCTTTTTTAGGGCCGTACCTGTGGCATATGGAAGTTCCCAGGCTAGGGGCTGAATCAGAGCTGCAGCTGCCGGCCTACGCCACAGCCACAGAGCTGCTAGAATGTGAGCTCTGTGCATCTTTGTTCTAACTCCGTCATACTGTACTCCATGGTGGTTTTACCAACCACCCTCGCAGTGTATGTGAGACCTGCTGCTGCTTTTCTACATCTTCAATAAGCACTTGGCATTATTATTTTTATTGATGAGTATAAAATGGTAATATCTAATCATGGATTTTTCTGACACTTGGTAGAACGGAACATCTTTTCCTTCCCTCCATTTTTTTTTTTTGCTTTTTTTTTTTAGGGCCGCACCCGCGGCATGCGGAGGTTCCCAGGCTAGTGGTCGAATTGGAGCTACAGCTGCCGGCCTGCGCCACAGCCACAGCAACGCCAGATCTGAGCCACGTCTGCAACCTATGCCACAGCTCACGGCAACGCTGGATTGTTAACCCACTGAGCGATGCCAGGAATCGAACCCACAACCTCATGGTTCCTAGTCGGATTCGTTAACCGCCACACCACGATGGGAACTCCTCCTTTCCTTCTTTAAACACATAAAAAGTAATTACAGTTGATTTTTGAACAACATGGGGTTATGGGTACCTTCCGTGCAGTTGAAAATATGCATATAACTTATACACATATAAGCACATACTTCAATACTACACAACTTGTGGTTGGCTGAATCTGTAGATATGGAATTACAGATACAGAAGGCTGACGACTGTAAAGTTACACTCAGATTTTCCACTATGTGGAAACCCTATGTTGTTCAAGCATCAACTGTACTTACTATTGAAAAACATCCATGCATAAGGGGACCTGTACAATTTAAACCCATGTTGTTCTAGGGTCAACTGTATAGCTTCTTTGGTAAAGAACTCTCTATACAGGAGCTCCCGGCCTGGCACAGTGGGTTAAGTATCTGGTGTTGCCCCAGCTGCGGCTTAGGTCGTGACTGCGGCTCAGATCTTATCCCTGGCCCAGGAGTTCTATGTGCTGCAGGGCGGCCAAAAAGGAAAAAGGAAAAAAAAAAGAACTCTCTATAAATAGAATAGCCTCAACAAATACAAGGCCTTTTACATTGAAAAATATTTCTGGGGCAAATTAGTATTGAAATGAGGGGATTTTCATTCCAGAACTGAGTCAGCACAAGGCTTTAGCTCAGACTGGTAAAGTTTTCCTGTAAAGGGCTAAATATCTGGTAAATATTTTGTCCTTTGTGGGCCATGGGGTCTCTCTTACAACTACTCAGTTTTGCCAGCATAACACAAGAGTGGTTAATACGTAAAAAAATGAATGTGGGTGTGTTCCCATCAAAGTTTATTCACTTAAATTTAAACTTCACATAACTTTCCCAGGTCAAAATTATTCTTCTTTCAATTTTTTTTCAAACACAACAACCTTTAAATGTAAAATGTAAAAAATCCACTCCTTATGAGCCACACAAAAACAGATGGTAGGCCAGATTTAGCCCCTGGGCTGTAGCTGGCCAACCCTTGTTTCAGACTACTACTTTCTTTTGATCATGCTTGCCTGCCCTCCTAATCTCCTGTCATTTTGCAAAATATCTCATATTATTAGGCTCATGGGGTGAATCTCAAAGTATCCTGCAATCTCTATTTATGCATAACTCAACCGCTGAGGTGTTGACAGCAAACCTAAAGCTGGGTCTCAGTGAGCCTCAAACTCCACTTCAGAGAGTGGCTGAGGAACACCACAGATGCCACTGTTCCTGGAAAGCTTAGACAAAGCTACAAGAGGGAAAGCAGGAGGCTGGGCTGAGAACTCACTGTTGGAATTGGCGTAGAGAGTTCGAAGGGAGAAGCCACTGAGCGTCAGCTCCCTCAGCTGGTTCCGCTCACAGTGCAGCTGCTCCAGGTTACACAAGGAGCTGAGATCTAAGTCGGTCAGCTGATTGTCCCGCAAATCCATGTGGGTAATATACTTATTTCCCTCCAGGTTCTCAATAACCGTGGTTTTCAGGTGGTTCATCCTTAATATTCAGAAATAAGAAAATCATTAGAAATAAATATGAAATGTACCTACCAAAAGAAAAATCGAAGTATGATCCTTTTTTCTTTCTTGAACAACTTAAGAATTTCACTATTTGCCCCATGTTGCGAGGAACTAAGGAAATAACCCACACAGAACTGTACCTTGAGTTCCTTGTTTACAAACTGAGTTAGAGACAATTCAGATTGGCAAACACATGCACAAATTAAATAAAGAGACAGGAGAGGGGGCCATGTTCACAGTTTAAAATTTGCATCCAAATACCTAATAAGGTTGGGCGGGGATGAAGGAGCAGACAGAGGAACAAGAAGATGAATATAACTTCTGGGCAGTGAGGAGCTGGGCGGGCATGAGGTACCAGGTCAAGAGCAAAAGGAAGCAGCCATATTTCCTGTCACTGCTCTGCCTACTCTCTCCAGGGCTGAGCCCCATTACATTAATTAATGGGGAGGAAAATAATCTGTATCTATACTCAATAGTTCAAGGGAAAATTACACAAAATGATGACTTCCTTGTTCTCATCTATACAAGTGTACAATTTAATGCACACAGGCCCATTCTCCTTTTCCTGTATTTCAATAAATTTTTCTGTTACTGTGTCTACGAGGGACATCAATGGCTTAGTGTAAATGACAGAACATCCTAGCTTCCCTTTTAACATTCTACTAGCTTCCTTTAAGAAAAGATAATAAATAGAGAATAAAACTCTTCTAAAATTATTAGTAGTAAAACTGTTAACATTTTAATCATAATACAAGGCATATCAAGAAGAAATCCAATGATTTGATAGAAAAATGGTCAAGCTGATAGAAAAATGTAAACTACCAATAAACATACAAAAAGATACTCAAACTTGCTCACAATAAATGTTGATTAAAACAATGAAATGCTGTTTTCTGTCTACTACACACTGACAACAAGAAAAAAGACTGCTAAAATCCACCGTTGGTGAGCATGTGAGGAAGTGGGAATTCTCCTAAGATGCTGATGGGAGGGTTAAGTCAGAACAACCTTTGTCAGAGGCAATTCCACAGTCTCCACCGTGTACCTCTGCCTCCTTTGCAATTTCTCTGCCACTGAGTGAAAAATGAAGCTTTACTACAGCTTTGAAAACACATTCTGTCTCAAAATGCTAATGTTTGAAAGAGTCTTTAGGAGTTCTCGTCATGGCTCAGCGGAAACAAATCTGACCAGGACCCATGAGGATGAAGGTTCGATCCCTGGCCTCTCTCAGTGAGCTGCAGTGTAGGCTGAAGACGCGGCTCGGATCTGACGTTGCTGTGGCCGTGGTGCAGGCCGGCAGCTACAGCTCCAATTCGACCCCTAGCCTGGGAACCTCCACATGCCGTGGGGTGGTCCTAAACAAAATAAAAAATTTAAAAAAAAATAAAGTGTCTTTATAAAAAGAGAACATGGAGGCCCATCACAGGTCCGATTAAAGGAAGGTACGCGGAGAACAGACTTACCTGAAATCCACATGTTTGATATGGCTCATTCGGTTCAGCAGCCCCAGGTCTAGGACTTCCAGTCGATTTCCTGCCATCACCACTTTATCTAACATAGCAAGTTTCTCATACACCTCGGGAATTTGACTAAAGTTGTTGAAGGAAATTCCCAGGGAGGAAAGCTGTTGTAGATTGCCCAGTTCTTCAGGTAAAGTAGTCAGAAAGTTGCCATCAAGACAGAGGGTTTGAAGACTGTGAGGAAAAAAACAACTTCATGAAAGGTTTTAATTGAAATGGATTAGAACTAGAATTATGGATTTTGACTTGTCATTCATTTATTATGAATCCAATAATGATAAAATGCCCCAAGTCTATCTAAAGGGACTTAATAAACTAATACAACAATATAAATCAACTATACTTCAATTAAAATTAAATTAAAAAAAAGAGACTTAGTAGATGACTTCTACATAAGTGACGTGGATGGCCCCTCTAACGTCAAAGGCAGTCAGAACCTCTGCTATTAAAACTGACGGACCGGTCACTGCTGTAGGCAAGTTAACTGCTGCTGACTAGCATCCTCAACGTTAAATGATTTATTTCACTTCAAGAGCTCACAGAACTACCTTCATTCCAGATGCCAGAGGAGTTCCTTACTCTGCAAACAAAGGAAAAGATGAACCTAGTAAAAAAAAAAAAAAAGAAGTCATGTACTCACTTCAGCAGATTGCCAATCTGACTCGGCAGGTCGTGGAATCCGTTACAGGAAAGGTTGAGCTCGGTCAGGGTGGAAATCTCACATAACAACACGGGAAATAACCCAAGCTTATTGTGGGACAAGTTCAGGCCCTTCAACTGAGAAAATCTAAAAAGCAAAGGCACAATGTACTACTGAATGAAAAGTGATCTGTTTTAAAGGTCCATCGAAAGTTTTGTTCTGCAAATTATTTACTGAGCACTCTGTACATGCCTAACGGTATGTGTGGCACAGCCGCTAAGATGACTGATGGCCAGTCTAAGCTATGAAGGAAACCAGGCTGGGAGCTCTACTCTCATATCTTTAAAAAGGCAAAAAATCTTGAAAAGCTCATGTCGGTACAACTATTTTGTATCAAGTCATACTGACATGCTTCAAATCTTTTCCCTTATTGAATTTCTGCAATGCAAGATACAAAAGCCTAACAACAACTAATCAACTCATGGACACAGGAGAAGCTAACAAACCTGTGGGTCAAATTCCATTATAAGCAGCTTCTTATTTTGTAATGAAATTATGTTGGCTCAAAGGCCACTTGAAATGAATGGGCCAATTAGAGCTGAAGGAGATGTAGGTGACATGGAGTTCTCCTAGAATGTGATCATATGTAACATGGAACAGTTGTTTTTTTTTTTTTTTTTTCTTTTTCCTGCCTTGACCATGGCATGAGGAAGTTCCTAGGCCAGGGATCAAACCTGCACATCAGTGACCTGAGCCACAGCAGTGACAATGCTGGATCCTTAACCTGCTCAGCCACCAAGGAACTCCATGAAACAGTCATTTTTAATGCTTCAATAGTTTTGGGTTTTTTTGTAGAAGTATCTATAATGTCTCACCCAGAGATAGTTATCATCATAAATCGCATCCATGGAAGTCACTCTGGTAATTTTACTTAGGAGTATCATGCTTCTTATTACACTAAGTTCGTAAGGCTGAGGTGGTGTTCTCCACGATGATGATCTGTAGCATCTGCTTCTAGATTTGAATCCTTGGTACCTCTCTCTAATGTTCCTCTTCCAAAATTTCAGCTTTTGATTTCCAAATATCCTGACCTGGAGTACGGATTGTTCCTTTGGCTTGGAGACTTGACTTCAGAATTTCTTTTTGTTTTGTTTTTGTTTTTGTTTGTCTTTTGCCTTTTCTAGGGCCGCACTCGCGGCATATGGAACTTCCCAGACTAGGGGTTGAATCGGAGCCGTAGCTGCCGGCCTACGCTAGAGCCACAGAAAACATGGGATCCGAGCAGCGTCTGCAACCTACACCACAGCTCACAGCAACGCCAGATCCTTAACCCACTGAGCAAGGCCAGGGATCGAACCTGCAACCTCATGGTTCCTAGTCGGATTCGTTAACCACTGAGCCATGACGGGAACTCCGACTTCAGAATTTCTAATCCAGCCCTCAAACTAGGACTAATGCTATTTTCATAGCAACTCAGCAGGAAATACCATAAACCTGCTTCCTTAAGATTATAGCTGTTTTTATTTTTAAATATCAATATTATTAAAATAATTATCTCATTATTAAATACAGGCTTATATTTGAAAAACTTTGCAAAACGGGTAAGGGAAAAATCATATGCTCTCTTTGCATGTAAATCAATGAAATTAGAACACACCCTCACATCACGCACATAAATAAACTCAAAATGACCTAAAGACTACAAGACATGACACCATAGGAGTTCCCATTGTGGCTCAGTGGGTTAAGAACACAACATAATGTCCATGAGGATGCGGGTTCGATCCCTGGCCTCACTCAGTGAGTTAAGGATCTGGCATTGATGCAAGCTGCAGTGTAGGTTGGAGATGCTGCTCGGATCCAGAGTTGCTATGGCTGTGGTGTAGGCTGGCAGCTGCAGTTCTGATTTGACTTCTAGCCCAGGAACTTTCATATGCTATGGGTGAGGTCCTAAAAAGAAAAAAAAAAGGATGTGGCACCATAAAACTCCTAGAAAAGAACACAGGTAAAAAAATTCTCTGACATAAACCATACAAATGTCTTTTTTATGTCAGTCTTCCAAGGCAATAGAAATAAAACCAAAAATAAACAATTTGGACCTAATAAAAACTTACAAGCTTTTGCAGAGAAGGAAAGCATAAATAAAACAAAAAGACAACCTACAGAATGGGAGAAAATATTTGCAAATGATGCAATCAACAAGGGCTTAATCTCTAAAATACACAAACAATTCATACAACTCAACAACAAAAACAACAACAAGAAACAACCCAATCGAAAAATGAGCAGAAGACCTGGGCAGACATTTCTTCAAAGAAGACATACAGATGGCCAGCAGGCACATGAAAAGATACTCAACTTTGCTGGAGTTCCCACTGTGGCTCAGTGGTAATGAACCCAACTAGTATCCATGAGGCCGTAGGTCTGATCCCTGGCCCTGCTCAGTGGGTTAAGGATCCAGCATTGCCATGAGCTGTGGCATATCAGAATGGCCATTATTAAGAAGTCTACAAAGAGCAAATGCTGGAGAGGGTGTGGAGAAAAGGAAACCCTCCTACAGTGTTGGTAGGAATGTAAATTGGTACAACCACTATGGAAAACAGTATGGAGGTACCTCAGAAAATTAAACAGAGAACTACCATATGATCCAGCAATTGCACTCCCGGGCATATATCTGGACAAAACTATATTTCAAAAAGATAATGCATCCCTATGTTCATAGCGCATTATCCACCACAGCTGAGACACGGAAACAACCTAAATGTCCATCAACAGATGAATGGATTAAGGTGTGCTACATATATACAATGGACTGCTGCTCAGCCATAAAAAGAATGAAATAATGCCATTCACAGCAACATGGATGCAGCTAGAGATCACCATACTAAGTGAAGCAAGTCAAAAAGAGAAAGACAAATACCATGTGATACCACCTATATGTAGAATCTAAAATATGACACAAATGAACCTATTTACAAGACAAAAACAAATTTACAGACATACAGAACAGTTTTGTGTTTGCCAAGGGAGGTGGTGGGGGAGAGTGGGATGGATGGGGAGTTTAGGGATTAGTAGATCCAAACTATTACATTTAGAATGGATGAACAAGGTCCTACTGTACAGCACAGGGAACTGTACCCAATCTCCTGGGACAGACCATGAGAGAAAACAATATTTTAAAAAAAGAATGAAAAAAAAATCATGTTTTCTGAAAATTATTCTAGAAATACTAGTTATTACGGAAGTATATATTTCATTTTAATGTGCATTTATCTTTTTAATCACCAATTTGAACGCTTTCATTTCCAATTTCTCCCTTCCCCACGAGAAGCCCAGACAATCACTTACACCATATATTTATTCACTTCCACCTATTTTCAAAGGGAGGAAGGAGGTAAAATGGGTGGAGGGTGGGAATGGGGAATATATTCTAACAAAGGACATGGAAAAATATATGGGTCATTGTCCCTTAGAACTGAAATGGCTCCTTTATTAGAAGAGAAGTTTCCTAGCTGACAAAGGCTTTAGAATTGGCAGTAGCAGGTGCAGAGGAAAGATAAAAGCCCTGTCCTAGGAGGGGAATTCTTGAAATTAGCCCTATTTCCTTCAACTTATTTAAGTTCGAAACTTTTGATTCAAAAAATTCCCATATATGGAATCTCTCAATTTACTCTGGCTGCAGATCAAGCATGGGGGTCAAGGACTTATACAAAAAGATTATCCAGATCAAGGGCAGCTCCATCTTGCCTCTGTAACAGAACCTTTGCATCTAACTTCTCTTGTATGGAGGGGACAAGCGAAGAAGGAAAACTGTGTCTATAAAAAAATTTTACTTCCGTTTTTCAAAAATATATATGATAATAAGCACACTCGCTTAACAGGTATTGATTACGATCGGTTTTAGTAATAAGACAGTCTGGAAACCTATGCCCCACATACTTGTAGAAAGTGTCAAGGCCGCCTGGCCTTTCTAATTGCATGAAGTTGTGTCGCAAGTTGAGGTAGGTGATATCTTGACTGTAGAAGAGATGCTCAGGAACCTCCTCAAGGCTGTGACACGAGAGGTCGACTGTACTGATGCGCTGGGACACCACCTGGACAAGGTCAAAGAGAAGAGCCATCTGAGCCGCCTGCGAACGTCTCTCACCCCGTGGAGGACACAACGGCATTTATACAAAAAGGCACCCATCAAAACGATGGGAAAGAGGAGTTCCTGTCATGGTGCAGTGGAAACAAACCCAGCTGGGAAACATTAGGTTGTGGGTTCGCTCCCTGGCCTTGCTCAGTGGTTAAGGATCCGGTGTTACCGTGAGCTGTGGTATAGGTTGCAGACGCGGCTCGGATCCCGCATGGCTGTGGCTGTGGCGTAGGCCGGCGGCTATAGCTCCGATTTGACCCCTGGCCTGGGAACCTCCATATGCCGCGGGTGTGGCCCTAAAAAGACAACAAAAAAAAAAGGATGGGAAACAAAAGAAAGGTCCTGACATCCGACTAACCATTTATAAGAATCAGTTGATTTTTCACTTTTTCCTAACACCATAAACTCCTTGAAAAACAGAAAGGTATAAGTTGCCAAGTGTCTACAAGTAAAAGGTTAAAAAAAAATCATAAAGATGGACACTTCATAAAGGAAGTAAAGTTAGGATGACTCCATATAACCACACAAAACTCGAGGGCAGAGTGTGACACTCAAAGACACCGACTTTTTGCGGCCACACAAGTTCTGCTCCTTACTGGTACAGTTCTTTCATCTGTCATGAGGATAAAATTAAATAATCATGCACACAGCATGCTGCTTAGTGTGCAAAAGGTGCTCCAAAAACAGTCATTTCTCTTTTTAAAGGCAAAAAATGGACTGGCTATTTAAAATCGAAACTAATTTTATTCAGAACAGCTTTTATTATCACAAGTACAGAAAATTCAATAAAACCAAAACAGGGTTTATATTGCTGTAACAGTATGCCAATAAAAGATGGGCTGTGAAAATGCACCTAAAACAAAATATCACTGCAAAAGGCATTCATGTTTTGAAGGCACGCCATTATAATGAAACTATCCTTTAGGCAACGATCTAGCTCCATAAAGAAAAATGTGTTTAAATTCTGCAAAGATGGCGAGAATAAGAGAACTTGGAATATCCAATATAATTTAAGAGCGCTTCATCTTTAAAGGCTAAGAAAGCAGAAATTATGCTGAAAAGCCAATTATCCTCAGCATGCAGGAATAACAGCTTGTGACAGGATCATAGGTCATGTCCCATCAATAAGTTCAAACTTCAAGTGGTCCATCTGGAGTTCCCATTGTGGCAGAGTGGAAATGAATCCAACTAGGAACCATGAGGTTGCAGGTTCGATCCCTTACCTTGCTCAGTGGGTTGATGATCCGGCGTTGCTGTGAGCTGTGGTGTAGGTTACATATGTGGCTCAGATCTGGCATTGCTATGGCTGTGGCGTAGGCCGGTGGCAACAGCTCCGATTAGACCCCTCGCCTGGGAACCTCCATATGCAGCAGGTGCACCCTAGAAAAAAGACAAAATAAAGTAGTCCATCAAAACTGTGCTAAATATACACAGAAGCACTAGCCTAGGGAATGGCTCCACACATCGCTGACCGCTATGGTCAAGGGACAGTCAAGTACACCTCATTGCCCCTTCTCTCTTTTTTCTTTTTTTTTTTTTGGCCACACCCATGGCATAGTCACAGGCCAACGATGGACTCTGAGGTGCCACTGAGACCTACGCCACAGCTGCAGCAATGCAGGATCTATAGCCCACTGTGTGACAGCAGAAACTCCTGAACCTCATTGTGTCTCAAATCCTTCAGGGCTATACCTTTCTCACAAGATGGTATAAAGGTAAATGCACCTGAAAACACTTTTGAAAGCATTCTGTACTATGCAAATACAAATATTAAGTTAAGGACCTGGGAGAACTCCATTTCATTCACTGTGCACTCAGAAAGGCCTAGAGTGATGTGCACAAGAATTATAATTCAGGGAGTTCCCATCATGGCGCAGCAGAAACAAATCCAACTAGTATCCACGAGGATGCAAGTTCAATCCCTGGCCTTGCTCAGTGGGTTAAGAATCCAGCATTAGCGTTCCCGTTGTGGTTCAGTCATTAATGAACCCAACTAGTATCCATGAGGACGCAGGTTCAATCCCTGGCCTTGCTCAGTTGGGTTAAGGATCCAGCATTGTCGTGAGCTGTGGTGTAGGTCGCAGGTTTAGCTTGGATTCCACGTTGCTGTGGCTGTAGCATAGGCCGGAGCTACAGTTCCAATTCATCCCCTAGCCTGGGAATCTCCATATGCCGTGGGTGCACCCCTAAAAAGACAAAAAATAACAACAAGGAAAAAGCATACAGAATTGCTGTGAGCTGCGGCGTAGGTCACAGATGGCGGCTCAGATCCCACGCTGATGTGGTGTAGGCCAGCAGCTGTAGCTCCGATTTGACCCCTAGCCTGGGTTCTTTCATATGCCACAGGTGCAGCCCTAAAAAGCAAAAAAAAAAAAAAAAAAAAAAAAAAAAGAAGCAGAATTATAATTCAATATCCTGGGAGTGAATTCAGTTTTCAAAATATATTTCTGTTGGATTTCTTGGCTCTTATCTCCCCATCAGGATGTCTGACAGCTTCTCACCTTGGATGCCTGCCGCTGCCATCTCTGGTACTCAGCCAGCGTCTCAAAGCTGACGTGATAGGTCTGAGCTTGGGCTCCAGCTGAGCTGAAAGCGAGGGAGTACTGACGTCGCTTCACTTCTTCTACCTGAAGAAAGGGAGGGGAGAAAACATCAATTTTTAAAAATCCCAATCAAAAACCAAAGGACAATAACAAGACAAACAACTCAAATTTTTTAAATCAGCAAAGGATCTGAATAGATATTTCTCCAAAGGAGTCAGAGCAATGGCCAGTAATCACATGAAATGATGTTTACATCATTAGTTATTAGACAATGCAAGTCAAAAACCACAAGCTACCATGTAACGTCCACTGGGACAGCTAAAATCAAAACCACAGGTAAGTGTTGGATAAAAAGTATTAGCAAAGATGCAGAAAAAACGGAACCCTTATACACTGCTGGTGGGAATGTTAAACGGTACAGCCACTTTGGAAAACAGTCTGGCCAGTTTCTCAAAAGGTTAAATACACAGTAACCATGTGGCCCAGCAATTTCATTCCTATCCATATACCCAAGAAAAGACAAATCCACACAAAACTTTGTATGTGAATTATAGCAGCATTATTCATAACAGTCAAAAGTGGAAATGATCTAAATGTTCAACAACAGGTAAACGTACAGACTTTCATACAACGTAGTGCCTGCATACGATGGAATATTATTCACCCACAAACAGGAATAAAATATTGATAAGCACAACACACATGAACCTTGAAAACCTTATGCTAAGTGAAAGAAACCAATCACAAAGAACCATATACTGTATGATTCCATTTATATGAAATATCCAGAATCAAAAAATCTATAGAAACAGAAAGTAAATTAAGGGTTCCTGGAGAAAGAACGGGGAGATGATGGCTCAGCAATGCAGGATTTCTTTTCGGGGTCATGAAAATATTCTAAAACTGATTATGGTGATGGTTACACAACTTTGAATATACTAAAAGCCACTGAGTTGTGCATTTTAAATGAGTAAATTATAATTATGAATTAAATCTCAATAAAGCTCTTTAGAAAAAAACAAAGCAACACTTATTTAACAGGTATGCTGAAGGAGTAGGACTCATAGGCTATAATCAGAAGTAAATTTATTTATTACACTTTAAGCAACAAAATAGCCTCAGTTTGGTAGTTAAGTATCGGTTGAATGAATAAATTTTACTGTTGTGGGTGCAGAGGACATAGCAGAGGAAAAAAAGCAAACGCTCTGTCTTTGATGAGTGTATATTTGAGAGGGACCAGCACTAAAACAAAATGGCATGACAGCACAACGTGATAAAATACACACTGAGTAATGTGAAGAAAAATAAAGCAGGGTATGGGCTTGGAGGGGGAAGGGTGGGTGGTCTGAGTTGTGAATAGGGCAGTCAAGGACAGAGTCACTGAGGAGGTAAGGACCCCACGGTGCTTCGGGAGCAAGATGTGGGCATGCCCAGCTTAGCAAGTACAAGTCCCTGTTTCGGAATAGGAGCGTCTGCAGGCCCACAAGATAAAAGCCAAGGTTTCTACTTCAAAGGTAAGGCTGCTCCCCCTTTCCTCCACCAATGGGCTACCCCAGAGGTAGCTGCCTGCCTGCAAGGGATGCCCTGGCCTGCTTTTTGGACTCACCTCCTCCCTTACTTACTAGGTACTGAGCTAGAAGCCATTTCTGACCCCATGCAGCATTGGAGTGGGACAGGAAAGATCCAAACCCAAAGGTTCTTAAGAGGCTAGCAGGGTCAGAACTTGACTTCACCCTCTCTGGGTCCTCTTGAGGGTTCTTTGGATACCCCACACCGCAATCCAACCAGCAATGGCCTCTCCCCTGGCGGGGCTAACGTATGCTACTCCAGCAGCTGACCACTCCCTCCCGAGACCTGAAGAAATCTGGAGGTCCAATGACAGCCCGTCCTCCAGTGCAGCCTGGAGGACGTGGCCCCACTGGACGTGTTCTAAGAGAATCAACCCACCCACCCAATACCTCCTGCTGTCTCTCCACCCATATGGGTCACATACTGACAGGCCCAAGCAGTTCACAATGACCCCAACACATGAGTTAGGCTCTTTGCTCTGTCACCTAAGCAGCCGGTGACCTATCTCTCGTCCCCAAGACCTTCTGGTCACAAGGCAGGTCACCAGTCCACGATGTCCCTCTTACCGCAGGGGACCTATCTAAGGCTCTCTTGAGTCCTGCCAAAACCTCTTTCACTAGGCTTGAGTAAAGAGGCAAAAACTTCCCCCATTGCCATTGGGGGCAGGGGGAGGGGGATGCCTGGGATTCACAACACATCAGCCTTCTTCAACGAGCCAACCTGTAGAGCTCTGATTAGGATGAAGTCTTTTTATAGTTATGGAATCACTTACGTCTTTGACATCTCGCTTTGGTATGTCATAGCTACTGAATCTTGGCGAGTCAGCTGGAACCTTCCAAGCTATATTCATAAATCATTAGATTTCGGGTGCCACATAAAGACTGAACCAAATGGCAGAAACACAAAATACAGCAAAAAAGAACCATATTAAAAAGATCCAATATTGTTAAATAATATCCAAAACATTCAATTGTGGTGCTTACGACATGGTCATTTTTCATTAGTAATAAATCACTGCATTTCAATGACTCTGTGTCAAAATAAAGGATCTTGTTGAAGAATAGATATTAATTGCTTTAGAATGATCTTTGCTTTTAAATATTTTATTTTATTTTATTTTTTTGGTCTTTTTGCCTTTTTATGTAGAGCCGCACCCGCAGCATATGGAGGTTCCCAGGCTAGGGGTCTAACAGGAGCTGTAGCCGCCGGCCTTCGCCACAGCCACAGCAACGCGGGATCCGAGCCGCGTCTGCAACCTACACCACAGCTCACGGCAACGCCGGATCCTTAACCCACTGAGCAAGGCCAGGGATCGAACCTGCAACCTCATGGTTCTTAGTCAGATTCGTTAACCACTGAGCCACGAAGGGAACTCCTAAATATTTTATTATGGGATGTTTGACACAAAAAAATAAATACTGTCAAATACTAAGAAAGGTTTGTAAATCTCCCGCTAGAAGTTAATTTGTCAACTCCTGAGTAAAAACGTTGTTTTATATTACGTATGTTGAGACTACATTATAATACATGTACAATTTCAGAATTATTAAATATTCACAGTGAAACATTCCTTTCATCATTTTGTAGCAAGGCTCTTTCTCCCTATTAATACTTTTGCACATTAAAGTCTTTGGGGACAGGTAAGTTTTATATAATGTAATTTACATAAAATTTGTGGATTTTTTTCCCCTTTTTTGACCACCCCATGGCATATGGAGTTCCCAGGCCAGGATCAGATTAAGCTGCAGTTGCGACCTATGCCATAGCTGCTGTAATGCAGGGTCCTTTAACCCACTGTGCTGGTCTGAGAATTGAACCCACATCCTGGAGCTACAGACACCACCGATCCTGTTGTGCCACAGTGGGAACTTCATGCATATTTTTTTTTTTTTAATTCACAAATTCTAAGTGAACGATTTGGTGAGTTTTTACAAATGAATAAAGTTGTACAGCCCCATCCCCCCAAACTTCCCCTGCGCCTTTATGCACTCAATCCCTTCCTTCCACATCCTGGCAGTACCACAGGTCTGTTTTCTATCTCCACAGTTGTTTGTCTTTTTCTTTTAAAATTTTTTACTATAGTTGATTCACAATGTTCTGTCAATTTCTGCTTTACAGCAAAGTGACCTAGCTATACATACATATACATTCTTTCTTTTTCTCATAGTCTCCTCCATCACGTTCCATGACAAGTGATGAGAAACAGTTCCCCATGCTATATAGCAGGGACCTCACGGCTTTCTACTCCAAATGTATAACAGTTTGCTTCTACTAACCCCAAACTCCCGGGCCATCCCACTCCCTCCCCTGTCTTTTTCTGCATTTCAAATAAATGGAATCATGCAATAAGTAGACATGTGTACCTGGTTTCTTTCACTTAAAATAATGCTTCTGGGGAGTTCCTGTCGTGGCTCAGTGGTTAACGAATCCGACTAAGAACCATGAGGTTGCGGGTTCGATCCCTGGCCTTGCTCAGTGGGTTAAGGATCCGGCGCTGCCGTGAGCTGTGGTGTAGGTTGCAGACACAGCTCGGATCCCGCGTTGCTGTGGCTGTGGCGAAGGCCGGCAGCTACAGCTCCTGTTAGACCCCTAGGCTGGGAACCTCCATATGCCACGGGTATGGCCCTATATAACGCAAAAAGACCAAAAAAAAAAAAAAGCTTCTGGAGTTCCTGTCATGGCTCAGTGGTTAACGAACCCAACTAGTATCCATGAGGACTTGGGTTCGATCCCTGGCACTGCTCAGTGGGTTAAGGATCCGGCACTGCCATGAGCTGTGGTGTAGGTCACAGATGCAGCTTGGATCCCGAGTTACAGTGGCTGTGGCATAAGCCTCCATATGCCGTGGGTGCGGCCCTAAAAAAAGACAAAAGAAAAAGAAAAAATAAATAAAATGATGCTTCTGAGACCCAGCCGTGATCCTGTGTGTACCCGCAATTCATTTGTTTTTACTGCTCAGGAGCATCCCACTGCCTGGATGCAGCACCTCTCCTTATCAAGTCACCAGTCAGTGAACATTTGAGCAGCTTCCAGTTTGGGGCAAATATAAACAAAGCTACTATGAACATTCACTTACACTTTTTGCAAAGTTTTTTTTTGCTTTTTAGGGCCACACCCATGGCATATGCAGGTTCCCAGGCTAGGGGTCTAATCGGAGCTGTAGCCGTCGGCCTACACCACAGACACTGCAATGCCAGACCCTTAACCCACTGAGCGAGGTCAGGGATCAAACCCACAACCTCATGGTTCCTAGTCAGATTCGTTCCCACTGAGTGACGATGGGAACTCCCACTTTTTGTAAAGATTTGTGTTCACTACTCAATATCTAGGAGAATTGCTGGGTCATCTGATCCACATATGTTTAACTTTGGAAGAAACAATAAAACTGTTTCCCACCAATGATGAATGATTGTTCCAGCTGCTCCCCATCTTTACAACACTTGGTATTCATCAGCTTTTGACAGGTTATTTGTCTATTACTGAGTTGTAAATGTTCTTTATACATTCTGGGTAAAAGTCCTATGTTATAAACACACTCTCCTATGTTTTGTATAATGTTAACATAATCACACCAATTTTATTCTGGTTCCTATTTGACTAGTGTAATTTTTCTATCACTTCACATTTAACTTTGTAAACTCTAGGTGTGTCTCCTATAAACAGTAAACAGTAGGATTTTCAATAACAAAGTGACAAATTACAATTATTGTGATTACTGATATATCAAGATTTATTTCTATCACTATAATTTGTGATAACTTACCATGCTAATTATATTGGTTCTTTTTCTCAACACTTTTCCTGCCTTGTCTTAGCAACACAGAATATTTTTAATATTCTCTCTTCCCTCTCTAGGTGGTTATACTTAAAATTTTTAAATTCATACTTCACAGTTTTTCTAATAAACTATAACAGTGTGGTTTTTCTTCTCTTCTCCTAGGACTGATCACACTTCCTTTACTGAACACACTATCACATCTTGAATACTGTTCAGAATAGTGTGAGTTTTAGTAGTTTAAATTTATATTCAAAATATAAAACATTTTAAACCTTTCTACAATTAACATTAAATTTACCATCATAGGGAGTTCCCATCATGGCTCAGTGGTTAACGAATCCGACTAGGAACCATGAGGTTGCGGGTTCGATCCCTGGCTTCACTCAGTGGGTTAAGGATCCGTAGTTGCCATGAACTGTGATGTAGGTTGCAGATGTGGCTAGGATCCCGTATTGCTGTGACTCTGGCGTAGGCCGGTGGCTACAGCTCCGATTAGACCCCTAGCCTGGGAACCTCCATATGCGCAGGTGCGGCCCTTAGAAAAGACAAAAAAATAACAATAACAATAAAAATAAATTTACCACCATATTTTATCAGTGTCTACACTCATCAACTATTCTTATATCTCATCCCTTTCCTTTGAATTTACTTTCCTTTGTTGTCGCCATCTTCTTCTTCCTCTTTTGGAGGGGTGTTGTTTTTCAGACAAACACCCTTTAGTAGCTCTTTCAGTGAGGATATGTCAGCTTATTAGTCTTTATGTGTCTAAAAATGTCCTATTTTTGCCATGAGTCTTGTAAAAAACAATTTGGTTGACAAAGATACAGGTTGACGTTTATTTTCTTTCAACAATTTTGCAAATAGTCTTCTACATATATTGTTGATGCAAAGAAAGCTATTATCACTGTCAATTCTTTGTAGGTAATCCTTTCTCTCTGGAAGCTTCTGCGACTTTCTCCTTCATATTCTGCAATCTGTCTATGTATAGATTTATTTTTATTAATTCAGCGTTCTTTCAATCTGAACACTCATGTTTGCCTTTATTTCTAGAAAAATCTCAACCATGATTTCTTAGGCTACTGCTTATGCGTTCTCCTCTCCTCTCCTCTCCTCTCTGGAACTGCCACTGGATGTACACTAGAGCCTTCCTGGGGCTCTTTTACACATTTTATCTGTGAAATTCTTCAGTATGTCAGTTAATTACATTCAACTGTAAAACCCTGGACCTCCCAAGGAGTCTGTGATGTAAATAAACTTGTTTTATGCTTAAATTAGCCTAAGCAGGTTTCTTTCATTTAAACCTAAGAACACAAAAACTCTGTGATATAATCTTTAATGATTCTTTAACACTTGGATTCTTTGAAAAGATATGAAAAAGCTCTGAAAAACATGCGATATTTTTTGAATTAAGATGATCAAAGGAAGAATAATTCTCCTTTATGAGTCTTACCTTTCCCCCAACCAGAGGCAAAATGTGCATCTTTCCAGTCTGACAGTCCTTCACGGAGGAAACGATGAGGCAGGTGCCGCAGAGAACAACCAGGCGCTCAGCCCACTTATGCAGCTGGGTCTTTCCCTTGCGTACGTTATAGATGCCAGACAGAAGGATTCGATCCAGATGATCCATCTGGCATGGTTTTTCTGCAAAGAAAACAGTATTTCAGAAGCCACCGTTAGTATTAGAATACTGAAAGGGAAAAGAGAAACTATTACATGTCAACATTCAACATCCCTAATATAGGCTTAAGTAACCAAGCAATATAAGTATCACAAAGATCTCAGTCCTAAAATGTTGTCATTCCCTGAAGTTAATAATGGGCGCACTGCAATCTGTCTATGTATAGATTTATTTTTATTAACCCAGTGAATTTTAGTCTAGAGAGCAACATGTTATTTTAGATGCCATTGTTACTCCTTCCAACAGCCATGTTTCCGGTGTAGACAGAGAAAGGCAGTGGGCTTGGGCGTCAGACAATCAAACTTGAGTTTGAATCTTGATTCTGCTACTTACTTTGCTTCCCTGAACTACATCATCTCACTGACCTTGACTTTCCTCATTTATAATTTGTATCATAATACTACCTTCAGAGGGTTTTTATAAAAAATTAAGATAATGAATGTTGGAGTTCCCGTCATGGCTCAGTGGTTAACGAATCCGACTAGGAACCATGAGGTTGCGGATTCCATCCCTGGCCTTGTTCAG
The DNA here is from genome assembly GCA_004024745.2 of Catagonus wagneri. Taxonomy (NCBI): domain Eukaryota; kingdom Metazoa; phylum Chordata; class Mammalia; order Artiodactyla; family Tayassuidae; genus Catagonus; species Catagonus wagneri. The sequence goes on along the minus strand of PVHT020000012.1, from coordinate 3,512,374 downwards.
TGGGTTAAGGATCCGGCGTTGCCGTGAGCTGTGGTGTAGGTTGCAGACGCGGCTCAGATCCTGCGTTGCTGTGGCTGTGGTGTAGGCTGGCAGCTTCTGTTAGACCCCTAGCCTGGGAACCTCCATATGCCGCGGGTGCAGCCCTAGATAAGGCAAAAAGACACACACACAAAAAAATGATAATGAATGTAAATCAATGTAATCATAGTTTCAGATACAAAAGAAATATAGAATAAATGAAAGCCACAATTGTTGTGCTTAGTCTATTCTACAAGGAAGAAATTAATATCTAGTTCTGTACACAACCCTCCATCTTTCTCCTCTTTGTAAGTAAATCCTTACATCTGACATTTCAATCAACTATCCCAGTCATGACTGCAGAAGCTGATATGTGCATGCAAAAGCTTCTCTGTCTTTTGCCACCCTTTCAAAATCTTAATATGACAGAGATACAGTGAACAAACCAGAAGATTATGACAGAAGAGATGTTCTTGATTAAGGCACTACTAAAAACAGACAGTAACTCTACACAGCAATGAACAAGAGCAGCAACAGCATGAGTTTGTACAAAGAGCAATAAACTGGGAACTGAGAAAACTAGGTTGTACTCAATATTATTTATTACATAATTGATTATGGAACCCTGGGTATCACTTTGCCCTTTTAACTATGTCTCCAATATAAAAAATGAGGAAATGGAGTTCCCACTGTGGTGCAACAGGACTGGCGCTGTCTCTGGAGCTCTGGGACACAGATTCAATCCTCTGCGTGGCACAGTGGGTTAGGATCCAGCGATGTCACAGGTTTGCAAATGTAGCTCAGCTCTGATTCCTGGCCCAGGAACTCCATGTGCCACAGGGCGGTTAAAAACAAAAAAAGCTGAAGTTCCTGTGTGGCACACTGGGTTGTTTCGGTGTTGCTGCATCTGTGGCATATATCACTACTGCATCGTGGATTTCAATCCTGACTGAGGAACTTTCACATGCTGCAGGTGCAGTCCAAAAAAAAAAAAAAGGGAAAAAAAGTGAGGAAATAGGCTAGCTTACGTTAAAGTTCTAAAACTTTGTATGTTAACTCCACATGTATGGCAGGGCCGTATCTCCTTTTATGGCAGTCCAATCCTTCCATCTACGCTCTAAATTCCACCTTCCTTGGGAAGGTTGGTTCTTTGGTTCTTCTCTCTTTTTACCCTTCAACTCCACCCTCCCTATTGTTTCTATCAAAGCTACAGAATTTCTTCCATTGCCTCTCAGTCTCAACTGCAGAATTCCTTTAGTTCAGGGACTCTCCAATTTCTTTGTGCCTGAGAATTCTCTGAGAATTACCTCAAAATGCAGAACACCAAGACCTACCCACAAATATCCCGAGTGACTTAAACACAGATGGCCCACAAACCATATTTTGAGAAACTTCATAAGTTTACCCCTTTGAGGTTCTTTTATCATTTCTGCCTCTATATTAGCTATTTAGTTACCTCACCTTTTATTTACTCAATTTATTTCAATCTGGCTTCTACCTCCCCTAAACTATACTATTCTTAAGTTGATAATGGCCTTCAGATTTCTATCTCCTACCCTAACCTTAGCTTAGTTCTGATCTCATATACTCAGCTGCCTGCTAGGCATGTCCAAGAGATGTCCCCATGCACCTCAAGTTTACAGACGCACAGACTCACAGACATAGAAAACAAACTTAAAGTTACCAAAGGGAAAAGGAGGAAGGGATAAATTTGGAATTTGGGATGAACAGATAAAAACTACTATATATAAAATAAACAATAACATACTACTATAGATAAAATAAACAAGTTATATATATAATATATATGTATAAATGAATCACTTTGTTGTACACCTGAAACATTGTATACCAACTATACTTCAATAAAAAAATAAAATTTCAAAAAATTTTAAAGATTTAACAAATTTTTTAATTCAAAACCAGTATCAGACTGGAAAGAAAGTAAAACTAACTCTCTGAAAACCATATGTTCTTGTATATAGAAAATCCTAAGTAAGCCACATTTTTAAAAAAGACTACTATAACTAATGAATGGATTTAAGCAAGGTTACAGGATACAAGATTTTTTTAAAAAATTATTTTATTTCTGGAGTTCCCTTCGTGGCTCAGTGGTTAACGAATCCGACTAGAAACCATGAGTTTGTGGGTTCGATCCCTGGCCTTGCTAAGTGGGTTAAGGATCCGGCGTTGCCGTGATCTGTGGTGTAGGTTGCAGATGCGGCTCGGATCCCGCGTTGCTGTGGCTGTGGCGACAGCCAGCAGCTACAGCTCCTGTTAGACCCCTAGCCTGGGAACCTCCATATGCCATGGGTGTGGCTCTAGATGAAGGCAAAAAAAAAATCAATTTTATTTCTATGAACTAGGAATAAATAATTCAAAAGCGAAATTAGGAAAGCAACTGCATTTACAATACCATAAAAAAGAATAGCGCAAAACTTGTATACTGAAAACTATAAAACAGAGTTGCAAGAAATTAAAGACGTAAATGAATGGAAAGACCTCTGGTGTTCATGGTTTGGAAAACTTAATAGATGGCAAAACTCCGCAAATCGATTTACAGACTCAACACAATCCCTATCAAAATTCTAGCTAACATCATGGCAGAAATTGATAAACTGATACAAAAATTCACATAGAATAGAATGAACCCAGAACAGCCAAAACAATCTTGAAAAAGCAAAACAAAATTGGAGGAAACACATTTTCCAATTTTAAGACTTACGACAAAGTAAGGAGCTGGCATATAATGTACAGCTCTAACATAAGGACAAGCATAGAAAAATGGAATAGAAATTGAGAGTTCAGGAGTTCCCATCATCGCTCAGCGGAAACCAATCCGACTAGAAACCATGAGGCTGTGGGTTTGATTCCTGGCCTCGCTCAGTGGGTTAAGGATCCAGCATTGCCATGAGCTGTGGTGCAGGCTGCAGACACGGCTCAGATCCCGCGTTGCTGTGGCTGTGGTATAGGCCGATGGCTACAGCTCCGATTAGACCCCTAACCTGGGAACCTCCATATGCCACACGGGCGGCCCTAAAAAGACAAAAGACAAAAAAAAAAAAAAAAAGAATTGAGAGTTCACAAATAAATGCCTACTTTACAAACAACTGATTTGGCAAGGGTGTCAAGATAATTCAATGAGGAAAGAATAGTCATGTCCACAAATGGTGCTGGGAATTTTAGATATCCACACGATAAGAATAAAACTGAATCCCTAACCTCACACCATATGCAAAAATTAATTCAAAATGAATCACAGACCTAAATGTAAGAATTAAAACTCTTCAGGGTAAACACAGGAATAAATCTTGTGACTTAGACTAAACAAAGGTTTCTTAGACATTGACATAAAAAGCACAAGCAACCAAAAAGAAAATACAGATAAACTGGACTTCAAAAATAAAAAAGTGTTGTGCTTCAACAGACACCATCAAGAAAGTAAAAAAAGGAGTTCTCTGGTGGCTCAATAAGTTAAGGATCCAGTGTTTTCACTGCTGTGGCTCGAGTCACAGCTGTGGCTTGGGATTGATCCCTGGCCTGGGAACTTCTGTATGTTACAGGTACTGCCAAAATTTTTTTAAAAAGGAAAGTAAAAGAGGACTCACAAAACAGGAAAGAATATTTGCAAATCATATATCTAATAAGAGACTTGTATCCAGAATAAATAAAGAACTGTAAAAAAAAAAAAAAGGAGTTCCCATCGTGGCTCAGTGGTTAACGAATCCGACTAGGAACCATAAGGTTGAGGGTTCGATCCCTGGCCTCGCTCAGTGGGTGAAGGATCTGGCATTGCTGTGAGCTGTGGTGTAGGTCGCAGTTGCAGCTGGGATCTGGTGTTGCTGTGGATGTGGCCAGCAGCTACAGCTCCGATTAGAACCTTAGCCTGGGAACCTCCATATGCCACAGGTGTGGCCCTAAAAACACAAAAGACCAAAAAATAATAATAAATAAAATTGGAGAGTGGTGAGAGTTGTCCAACTCTCTCAATATACCAAAAATCACTGAATTGGACACTTTTAAAGGAAGAATTTTATGGCATGTGAATTATATCTCAATAAAGCTGTATTCTTTCTTTTTAAGTCTCATCATTTCCCCAAACTTGTTATTGCTTTTATATTTACCATCCTGGCTAACTGCATCATCTACTGAAAAGTTAGCTCAGTTAAACAAAAAAGGGACTTCATTATAGTTTATCATGCTTCCAATTTGTCTAACAGTCTCTTTTAAAGTTTTCATGAAACAGATGTTAAATTAATCCACATATTAATTCTTTGAGTCTCTTTTTTCTTGGCCTTATTTCTTTGTATTTTATTACAGAGAAAAGCCCTAAATCTATCCATCACCACTCTCAGAAAGGAACATTCGATTTGGCTGGGGGGGAGGATAAGTTATTTATACATGAAATAACATGCTGTTTTATTATTAATTTTGGAGGGTTTCCTAGATATTCAGAGTGCCTCAAGTCTCTTGTCATCTGAAAGTGGTAAAAAAAAAAAAAAAAAGGGAGCGAGAGAGAGACTGACAGGGGGAAAAAGAGCATAAGGAAATTCTAATAAGTATCTGGAATGTCGAACAGCTCTAATTAAAAAATAGATTTACAATCTCGAAAGCCAAGATTTTAAGTGGAAAATTGGGAATAATTTAAATTTCCTTGTATGTTTATACTTTGAAATGTTCTATAAAGAAAATGGATTGCTTTTATAATTTAAAAAAAAAGTTTCTAAAAAAAGAATCAAGAACAACCTTGTAGCAATGAGTATTTCTGTTACCCACAGTATAATCCCTAAATATCATTCTTCATTAAAATGAACCAAGCGTCCTTAGAAAAATAATCTATTCCCGATCTGAGTCAGAAAAGGAAAAGATCAACTTAGGACATCTTGTTGTACAAGAACTTAATGGAAAATCCAGAATGCTATCAGAGACTACTGGGGTCACGGTGGAAGGACATAGAAGCCAAGCTGAAGAAGCCCCCACTAACTGAGAGGGGACAAACTGAGCATCAGAAAGAAAAACGGTTGTAATGAATTGAAACAAACACATACTTAAGCCTGTGAGATCATGATGATACTCAAAACAAAGAGACAATAAAGAATGAAGTCACAGAGATTATGAATATAAACTGGAAGGCAAAGCGATATAGCTTCTAGAAGTAATAAAAGGAGAGATTGTTAAATTGGACTATATTCAAATTAAGTAATTCTTTTAATCAAAAGACACTATTAAGGTTCTTGCTTTGTGAGTTCCCATTGTGGCTCAGTAGTAACAAATCCATGAGGATGAGGGTTTGAGCCCTGGCCTCACTCAGTGGGTTAGGGATCCGGTGTTGCCATGAGCTGTGGTGTAGGTCGTAGATGCAGCTTGGCTCCCACGTTGCTGTGGCTGTGGTGTAGGCCGGCAGCTGCAGCCAATTTGTCCCCTAGTCCAGGAACCTCCATATGCCGTGTGTGCGGCCCTAAGAAAAGAAAATTTAAAAAAAAGGTTCTGCTTCTGAGTAGGACAGAGAAAGCACACTCCACCCTGTCTCTCCCACTGAATCACCTATAAAACCTGGACAGAATGCTTGGAGCAGCTATATGAGGACTCCAAAAAGTAAGTACTAGCAGGCAGTTTGGGAAAGAACAATTCAAAATAGCACCCAATGACTAGTGAGTTTACCATTTTCTCCTTTTCTGATTATCACACACACACACACACACACACCCCTGCTGCCACCGCCACCACCAGGACGTTTTCCCTGTTTTTTTCTCTCCCCTTTCCTTCACTTTCTCAGGCTCCAGCTCCAGTCCCCCAGAGCAGCTGCAAGCGTGGGGGACAGAGGTGTCTAGAACCCTGAAGGGGCTGAGCTTTCCCCTCTGACTGGAAGGTCTGCAGTTCCAGGAGAGCAGGGTAAAACCTGATATATTGTCCCCCCACCACCACTGGGCCCTGGAGTGTGGGCACCCTTGTGGCAAGGGCCTAACAGGGCTGGTCACATAGAGCCCCGGGACACTGAGAACAGAAAGGTGCTCAGGAAAACGACCCTATGAAGTGGTCCCTGAGTCCCTGGGCTCACCTCTGAGGTCCACAAGTGTGGATGTGATCCCAAACAGCATGCCCCAAACTTGAAACTTAACAAAGGGATAGAACCAGAGGGAGAATAAATCAGAATCAGAATAAAACAGGAAACCTCAAAACAAATTTCAGACTTCCAATAGGTCCCCCATGCAACACAGAAACACACTCTGCTATTCACACCATGTCGGTACAAAACCTTGAGAAGCAGTGGTGCTAAGCAATTCTACCACCTGGTTGGTGACCTGGAACAAGTCATATTTTTAGGGCTTAGTCTCTAACTTTTAAGACCAAGGAGTTGGACTAGATCTCTAGTCCTTCCACTTCTCAGATTATATGGATTCCTCTAAACTCCTTCTCCATCTACTATATGGTGGAATAGCTTAGAAGTTAATGGGATGAGATGTAGAACCAGACCGACTTTTCAGCTTCCTAGCTGGGCTATTTTACTGGGGCAAGTTAAAACCTCTTCGGAGTGATCACATCTGCCTCCACCATTGGGAGTGAATGAGAAAAGATATGTAGAGGGCTCGGCAGCTTAGGAAGTGCTGAGTCAGAGTCAGCTTTGCCCCTTGGATTCTTTTCCTCAACTCCCCTTTTCTTTCTTTCTTTTTTTTTTGGTCTTTTTAGGGCCACACCCAAGGCACATGGAGGTTCCCAGGCTAGGGGTTGAATCAGAGCTGTAGCTGCTGGCCTACGCTACAGCCACAGCAATGCCAGATCCAAGCTATGTCCACAACTTACGGGAACACTGGATCCTTAACCCGCTGAGCAAGACCAGGGATCTAACCTGAGTCCTCATGGTTGCTAGTCAGATTCATTTCCACTGAGCCACAACGGGAACTCCACTGTTTTTTGTTCTGTTTTCTTTTTTGGCTGCCCCCCCAGCAAATGGAGTGACCAGGCCAGGGACCAGAACCTATGCAACTGCAGCAACACTGGGTCCTTAAGCCACTGTGCCGGACTGGGGATAGGACCTGCGTCCTGGTGCTACAGAGATGCCACCGATCCCGCTGATTCTAATGCACCACAGCGGAAACTCCTTCAACTCCTATCTGTGAGTCACAGAACATGCAATGAAATTCCGAATCCCCCACCTCTGTCCTCCTTTTCCTTTCTGATTACTGAAATTCTGTCAATTTTTCAAGAATAAACTCAAACACTACTTCTTCAGAAAGACTTCTGAGTCTAGAAATCTCCCTGATTTTCCAGAAGAAAAAAGTGATAGGGGCCCCCTTTTCGGCTACCAAAATCCATCATAAAAAATACTGTTGGTATTAGCATAAGACAAAGAGATCAATATAACAGGACAGTGTGTAAAAACAGACCCTTGCCTACATATGAACTTAATAATAAGAAAGGTAATACTTAAGGAGTTCCCATCGTGGCTCAGTGGTTAACGGATTCGACTAGGAACCATGAGGTTGCGGGTTCGATCCCTGGCCTTGCTCAGTGGGTTAAGGATCCGGCATTGCCGTGAGCTATGGTGTAGGTTGCAGACGCGGCTCGGATCCCGCGTTGCTGTGGCTGTGGCGTAGGCCGGCGGCTACAGCTCCTGTTAGAACCCTAGCCTGGGAACCTCCATATGCTGCGGGTGCGGCCCAAATAAGGCAAAAAGACAAAAAAAATAAAAGAAAGGTAATACTTAAAATCAGTACAAAAAGGATGAGCTATTCCATAAATATTGTTGGGACAACTGAGAAAAAAAGTAAAGTTAGATTCCCTACCTCATATCATATTTCAAAAATATAAAATTACTGGAAGAAAATGTAGAGTATGTTCATGATCTAGGATTGGGAAGGAATGTAAATGTGTTACAGGAAAAGACTGACTAAATCTGATTAAATAAAACCTGCACAAAAAGAACAATAAAATTAAAAATCAAGTTAAAGGCTAGGGAAAAAAATTTGTCACAAATACATTATCCAGAGGATGTATACTCAAAATACATACAAAAAAGTCCTTTAGAGCAATATGAAAAAAAGATAAACAGTACAAATATCAATGAGTAATTCAAAGGAGAAGAAACCTAAAGGTCCAATATAAATATGATACAATATTCAACTATACTAGTAATTACGGAAACAAGTTCCCATTGTGGCACAGCAGAATCGAATCCAACTAGTATCCATGAGGATGCGGGTTCGATCCCTGGCCTCCCTCAGTGGGTTAGGATCTGGTGTTGCCGTGAGCTGTGGTGTAGGTTGCAGTTGTGGCTGGGATCCTGCGTTGCTGTGGCTGTGGTGTAGGCCAGCAGGTACAGCTCTGATTCAACCCCTAGCCTGGGAACTTCCATATGCCACGCGTGTGGCCCTAAAAAGCAAAAAAATTAAGATAATTAGGGAAACAAAATTAAAACAATGAGACCATCATTTTATCCATCATATTAGTAAAATTTTTCAATGCTAATAATATTAAAAGGTAAAACTGTGAGCAAAGGGGTGCTCTGATGACTATATATTTGTTTTGCAGTAGTAACTATTATTTCAAATGTGAATAAATATCCTATGACCTAGTAATTTCATGTTTCGAGATCTATTCTGAGGAAACACAGGTGCACAAAATGCAATTTTATTACAATTTGTAATAGCCTATGGCTAGGGAAGTTGTTACATAAACTATAATATATACATAATATTCAATACCATGTAACATAAAGAAAGGCATAGAATTAAGGGGAAGATAGTTAAGAAAAAAATCTCTAAAACACTGTTGGGGGAAAAAAGCATGAAGGCCAATACCAAATGATACCATTTATGGAAACTAAATAAATTTCTGTAAATACATGTTATATAGGAATAAAAGTTAGAAAATTTTGACCATATACCAAATTGACCGTTATAGCATAATAATCATATGATACATCACCACTTAAATAGATAACCACTACGAGTACATACCAGTACTGATTCAAATTCTACTTGTAGGAATCACTTCTTCCCTCTACTGAGAGGTCAGCCATTCTCTTAACTTTTTTTTTTTTTTGTCTTTGTGCCCTTATCTAGAGCCGCACCCGCGGCATATGGAGGTTCCCAGGCTAGGGGTCTAACAGGAGCTGTAGCTGCCGGCCTTCACCACAGCCACGGCAACGCAGGATCCGAGCCGCGTCTGCAACCTACACCACAGCTCATGGCAACGCCGGATCCTTAACCCACTGAGCAAGGCCAGGGATCGAACCTGCAACCTCATGGTTCCTAGCTGGATTCGTTAACCACTGAGCCACGACGGGAACTCCCCTCTCTTAACTTTTATAATAATCATTTCCTTGCTTTTTCTTTTCGTTTTTGCTACTGTATTAGTTATAGCAGTTTAAACTACTGTAGCAGAAAAGAGTAAGCTGGCCCAAACACAAAAGAAATGTAATTCTCTGCTAGGGTGGGCAGTGTGGATTTCCAGGGGCCAACTCGGCTGAGAGACTCAGGCGGATGGTGGCTCTGCCATTTTCAACACGTGACTTCAAGTACTGCTCTGCTGACTTACCTTCCCAGCCTACAGAAGAAGCAAGGGGCAAGAAGCAAGCACACATAGGAGGTTTAAAAGAGGTACACAACAATTCCACTCCATAAGAACCCTTTGTCGCAGGTGCACCTCTAACTGCCAGGAAGACCAGGAGGTGAGGTGTAGCTGGGGGGGGTCAAGCGCCCACCTCTCAGTTCTGCAGGGAAGGAGGAAAGGGCAGATGTGGAGGGACAGACATACTTCTCCACACAGTATGGCTGGGCTTTGCCTGTTTTTGAACTTTTCAATGAATGGAAATATAGCATGTGAGTCTTTTGTATTTGGTTTCCTTTGTTTGTGTTTATGCTTCTTGGACAAAACTGTCTCAAACAAAGTGTACAGAGAATACAGGAAAGAAAGAAATGCTCAGGAGTTCCCTTAGTGGCTCAGTGGTTAACGAATCCGACTGAGAACCATGAGGTTGAGGGTTCGATCCCTGGCCTTGATCAGTGAGCTAAGGATCCAGTGTTGCCGTGAGCTGTGGTGTAGGTTGCAGATGTGGCTCGGATCCTGTGTGGCTGTGGCGAAGGCCGGCAGCTACAGCTCCTGTTAGACCCCTAGCCTGGGAACCTCCATATGCCGCGGGTGCGGGTCTAGATAAAGGCAAAAAGACAAAAAAAATAAAAGAAAAAGAAAGAAATGCTCAGGCTGAGTGCCATGCTACCTGAGCTATTCAGTCCCAGAACGACAGCTTCACTAGCAAGTCACACCTCCTTAACTCTGCTTCCTCACACACAACAGGGAGTTGAGTAATGGGCTCTCGGTCTCTGTGATCAATCATGCCACCCACTCACTTCTAGTCACATATCCACCCACTCATTTCTAGTCACATATGTTATTTCATGGCTTTTATATCATGAATGTGCACTGAGTCATTCCACACATTTCCCCCCAGCACCCACCCCGGCAAGACTGACAAACCAGCATTTGCATAACGGCCACCTGGAGTACTGAGTACTTTTTCATATCCAGCAAACACAGCAAAATTAACTTGTTTGAACTTAGGCCCTTCTGACCCTGGCCTCATTAACACTATATTCTAACTAAGCTAACTCACCAAAGACTCTACACATGAAATACTGATAGCTGATTAATACACTATTTGCTTCAAAGAGAAAACCTCAAATTCTTTAACAGTTCTCTCATCAAAAGGTGAGGCCTAATTCCCGTCTCTATCGTGTGGGCTGTATTTGGTGACTCAGTGCTAATCAACAGAAAGTAGTGAAAACGATGGTGCCTAGGAGGCTAGGTCATGAAAAACAGGCGTGTGTGCACATGTGCGTGTGTGTGTTTGCATGCACACGCTCATGTGCACTTGTATCTGTCTCATCACTGGGGGGCAGCTAGCTTCCACAGCATTAAAACACCGAGGCAGCCCTAGAGAGGGGTCCACACGGCAAGAAATTGAGATCTCCTGCCAAAAGCTGGTGAGAAACTGGGGCCTTCTACCAACAGCCAAGTGAGAAGTAAATCTTCCAGCCCCAGTCAAGCCTCCAAATAACTATAGCTTCACCCAGTATAACGAGAACCATCATGAGAGCCAAGCCAAAACCATCCAGCTAAATTACTCTTGATTTTGGATTTACAGAAATTGTATGAGTTAATATTTATTATCATTTTAAGTCACTAAGTTTTGAGGCAATCTATTACACAGCCAATAGATAATACCCTTATCTAACTATCTATCTACACACACACACACACACACATATTTTTAATCTTTTATTTCTGGTGCCACACACATATATTGCCGATTAAAAAAAACTAGCTTTTAAAAACCTCTTCTCCAAACATAATTTTCCCATTCAAATTATACTAGCTTTCCTGATTTAACAGAGCTCACTTTTGAAAATGTTCTCTGCTAAAGACCTCCCAAAATGTAGTAAGTACTACAAAATGGTACTCTTAGCTTTTCCTCAGATTTAACATCAACCTAGCAATCATTCTCCCTTCATGCACTAGCCAAGGAGAGGAACTAATGAAAATAAAATGAAAAAACATAAAGAACAAGTCACAAAATACTGTGATGAAAAATTACTAAAATATCTTTTGTGAAGTACATTTACCATAACTGGCTTATGACACTGTCATGAGAATTGTGTCAATAAGTATACAGAGGAGTTCCCGCTGTGGTGCACTGGGTTAATGACCCAGCTTATCTCTGTGGCACTGCCGGTTCGATCCCCGGCCTAGCACAGTGGGTTAAGGCTCTCGCGTTGCCACAACTGTAGCACAGATCACAGATGTGGCTTAGATTCGATCCCTGGCCCGGGAACTTCCATATGCCTCAGGTGCAGCCAAAAAAGAAAAAAACTATACAGAGATTGAATCAAAATGAGAACAGGGAATCTTAGTAAATGGTAATGCTTACATACAGTAATAACATAGTTCAAGCTTAACTGTTTGATAAGTGGGTCACATTAATTCAAAACGGTTAGGTGCTAAATGGCTCTGTTATTTACTAGCTGTATGATCTTGAACAAGTTATTTAACTTCTCTGTCTCGGTAATTTCTCACTTGTAAATGAGACAGTAGTTCCCAGAGCATAAGGTGGCTATAATGAGTAAACTGGGTAATTCATAGGCATAAAAGCACAGAGTAAGCACTCAAAAAATGGTATTCAGTAGGACTACTAGTAGACTATGTGTATTTGGAAAGTATCTGATTTCACCGAGTCTAACTTTATTGCCAAAGCAATCAGGTGAAAAATAGTCAACAGGGGACAATGCACCAAAAGAGCTGAGCATGTAAAAATCCTAGATTTAAAGCTTACAAAATTCAAGAATATACGCATTTGACGGATGTGTTCATCAAATGTTAAGTCATATGGATAATAACCACCTACTTCTCAACATTCTGGAACTATCTAGAAGTTCATGGAACTTTATAAGGAACTTGGAAGTACAACTGATACTAAAGCTATGAATTGATCCAGATGCTGGCAAAAATACACAATGATTTTGTTAAGTTAGCAAAACACTAGAATAAAAAGAGCAAAAATAAAAAGGAAAGAGTATTTTCACTGTTGTTTTTTAACTACCTCAGTTAACTGGCTTTAAAACGGCTTTTGATAAAATACTTTTAAAAGGCTGAAGACAGAGGTACAAACAATGAATTAAAAGTAGCTGACATATTCACAAAGCCACTGATAAATTCTTACCACTGTAGAATCGAAGCATACAGCCGAGGTCAGGATTTGCCGCCTCCTCCTGTATGCGCAAGGGGTCGTCAAATCCCAGCCTGGATAAGTAATCATAAACAATCTGAAGAGGTCGTTCAGTGGGTTCCAGCCTCCTGCTTACACAATTCAAAAGAAAAATACATGATAAGTAATAAACACACTTCATTTAATCTTTATTTTGTTACTTATTTTCTTTTCCAGTCACACCTTCAGCATATGGACATTCCCAGGCCAGGGATCATATCCAAGCTGCAGCTGCAACTTACACCACAGCTGCAGCAAAGTCAGTTGTACCACAGTCAGAACTCCCCACCTAAATTTTTTTTTTTTCTTTTTAGAGCCGTACTCACAGCATACGGAAGTTCCCAGGCTAGGGACAGAATCGGAGATGCAGCTGCCAGCCTACACCACAGTTCACGGCAACACCAGACCCTTACCCCAATGAGAGAAGCCAGGGATCGAACCCATGTCCCCATGGATACTAGTTGGGTTCATTACCACTGAGCCACGATGGGAACTCCAATTTTGAAAAATCTTTTAATATGCTTGAGATTTGTACTTCTTTATCTAGGCTTTCTTTAACATCAGATGATACAATTAATCTAGGCCAGTGGTGCTCAAAGATTTTGGTCTCAGGATCCCTCTATAGTCTTTGAGGCCCCCAAAGAGCTTTTGTTTCTCAAGGGTCTATCAATTAATATTTACTGAATGAGAAACTAAAATTAAGAATTTCTAGGGAGTTCCCACTGTGGCTCAGTGGGTTAAGAACCTGACACAGTGTCTGTGAGGATGCGGGTTCAATCCCTGGCCTCACTCGGTGGGTTAAGGATCCAGTGTTGCCTTAAGCTGCAGTGTGGGTAGCAGGTGTGGCTTGGATCTGGTGTTCCTATGTCTGTGGCACAGGCCAGCAGCTGCAGCTCTGATTTGACCCCAGCCTGGGAACTTCCATATGCCACAAGTATGGCCATAAAAAGAGAAAAAAAAAGAATTTCTACATATTTATTCATTTGTAAATAACGATAAACCTGTTATATGTTAATAAATATTTTTTGAAAAGTAGATTTTTTTAAATAAAACAAATTGGTGAAAAGGCACTGTTTTACATTTTTGTAAATCTCTTTAGCAGCTGGTTTGATGGAAGACAGCTAGATTCTCAGAACTACTTCTACATTCAGTCTGTTGTAATATCATGTTATGTAACCTCTAGAAAACTCTGTGTATTCATGAGACAGAGTGAAAAAAATTAATACATCATTATCATTGTGAAATACTTTTGACCACATGCACCTCTTCAAAGAGTCTCAGGGGTTCCACAGGGTCCTTTGAGAGCCTCTGGGCCAAACTTAAAGGCATTGAAATTATGAGATATTAAAGATTATACCTGGCCATAACCGATTTCATACAAGGTGCACATACAATTATAAATGGAGACTTTGGCTTGCTAACTACGTCCTAGATACTTCCTCTGGCTTCATAGGTTATTTTCATTTTTTATTTTTTTTTAGGGCCACACCCGCAGCATACGGAAGTTCCCAGGCCAGGGGTTGTAACAGGGTTGCAGCTGCCAGCCTACACTACAGCCATAGCTATGCCAGATCCGAGCCACATTTGCAACCTACATGACAGCTTACGGCAACACCAGATCCTTAACCCACCGAGAGGGCCAGGGCTCAAACTTGCACCCTCATGGATACTAGTGGGGTTAGATACTGCTGAGCCATGACGGGAACTCCTGCCTTCCTGGGTTATTTTGCCATACAAATTAGGAATTAATTGCCCGTAATTCCCCAGAAATCACTCTCCTAAAACCAGAATGTCAGTAATCATTTGTGGCCTCTGGTGACACTGCATATTTTAAATCACACAGACTTAAGACTGTTGTTTCACAATTCTTTTATCAGAAAGCAAATGGTCATAAACACAGCAGCTAAGAGCATGAGCTCCAAAAGTCAGATGCTGGGCTGGGAGTCTCACTGCTGCCACTTACCAAGTGCACGTGTGCCCTGGGAAAAGCTATTTTACCTCACTGTCTTAAATTCCCCATCAGTATGGTGGGAATACAATAGCGCCCAAGAGTTGTTATTAAAAGTATTTGTTTACTTCCTTACAAGAAGATCTCATATAGCATGAAAGTGCTTAGCAAATTATTTCGCACGTATAGTAGTGTTTAATAACATACTGACAATTATTATTCAAAAAATTCTTAGGACTCAAATAAAATTTTAACTAGAATAAAAAGTCAGTATCTCCCCCATTTGAAACAACAACTGAAAAACAAGTATAGGAAAGCCTCTGTGTTCAAAAGATCATGAAGAACACTACTCTTTATGTCTTAAAAAGGTTTCTGCTTAGAAAACTTAAGACCTGTTTTAATCGAAAGAAACATGATATACTCATGGCAAAAAGGTATGTGTTCTGTGGTTAAGGAACTCGAAAATTCTGTTGGCAATAGAATTAAAAATAACGAGGAATGGGAATCTTACAAAACTGTATCAAAATAATAATTTAGGAATGAAAATCATATTGATGAGCACGCACACACACACAAAAAATCCCAAAATAAGGCCACCACGTGGCCCCTACTGGCTGTTCAGTTCTGACTTCCAGCTTCCATAAACTCAGAACTACTGCATGGGGAATGACCAAAGAACTGAAAGCCAGGGAGTTCCCGTCATGGCTCAGTGGTTAATGAATCCGACTAGGAACCATGAGGTTGGGGGTTCGATCCCTGGCCTTGCTCAGTGGGTTAAGGATCCGGCATTGTTGTGAGCTGTGGTATACGTTGCAGACGTGGCTCGGACCCCGTGTTGCTGTGGCTGTGGCGTAGGCCAGCAGCTGTAGCTCTGATTAGACCCCTAGCCTGGGAACCTCCACATGCCACGGGTGTGGCCTTAAAAATGACAAAAAGACAAAAAAAACCCCAAAAAAACTAAAAGCCAATAAACACTGAATTTAAGAGAAAAAGAAAATAAACTTCTCAGAAGAAAAACATCGGTTACATTTAATCTCCAGTCAAATAAAATAAAAATCCACAAAGGGCTGTGACAATATTAGCGTCTTCCCAATACAATGATAGCATTCTTCTAAGAAGGACACATTTTAAGAGAGACTTCTAATACACTGTACCCTGGAGGGGTTAATTAGCCATGTAATATGAAGACTGAAGGATTAACTTGAAGACAAGATAACCAACCACATAAAGACCTACCTCTATCTTCCAATGTCAAGAAGGATTAGGAGTTCCCTGGTGGTCTAGCATTTAAGGATTAGGCATTGTCATTGCTACGGCAAAAGTTCAATCCCTGGCCCAGGAACTTCCACATGCTATGGGTGTGGCAAAAAAAAAAAAAAAGATTTGATTTACTCTCAATTGCTCCAAAGAATGGGACTAGGACCATGGAGAAGAAGCTGACAGGTAGACTTAGATTATAAATGAGCAAGAATCCTAATAATTAGAGATGCCCAATAATGAAACACATGGCTTCTCAAAATAGAGGAGTTCCCACTGTGGCTAAGCAGTAATGAACCTGACTGGTATCCATGAGGATTCGGGTTCGATCCCTGGCCCTGCTCAGTGGGTTAAGGATCCGGCGCTGCCAGCAGCTGCAGTGTTGGTCACAGTCTCGGCTCGAAACTGGCATTGCTGTGGCTGTAGCGGAGGTTGGCAGCTGCAACTCCAATTGCACACCCCTAGCCTGGGAATTTCCATATGCCACATGGAAAAAAAACACCTCACAAGAGCTAGAGAGCCATCTGTCACAGACATTTTAGAAGAGGCTCCTCCAAGAATCAAGTTGGGCCAGACGATCTTTAGGGTCATTTAGAACTCAAGGGTCTATGACACCTTCCTAATGTAATACAAATTCTTCCTGTACAGACTGCTATTATTTTTGGATACGGAGTGCAATATATTTAAATATAATTCCATAAAGTATAACAAAATTTTTTTAAAAAGATAAAGAACACCAAAACAAAGTAAATAAATAAATAAAATTCCATATAATGATCACATATTCAAGACCAAGAAACAGTAATCTCAGGCTGAATCTCACTAGCTCAATTTTTCTATTTCTCTCTGGAAAACCAAGAGAAATGGAAACATCTTAATTCTGACATGTTCTACATGATCCAATTTCCTGCTCTAAAAAGGCTCTATAGATTTTGGAAACCCTCTTTATACATTTCTACCTAAAGAAAGAAAGTAGGGAGGGGAAAAAAAAAATCAAGAGAATCTCAACATCTGCTCTTATTAATTTAGCATAAATGACCAAAGAAGAAATATTTCAAGAACTGCAAAAACAAGTAAAATGAGGGACTAATTCCATTTACTCATTAAACTCATCTGCTTAAGGGAGTAAAGAGTATGGGGGAGGGTAATACTGTAATATGCTTACAGATCAATTTTGTGTTTCAAAGTTCCAAAAGTTTAACAGGTTGCTAATTAGCTATTTGTTAAATTTCTCACAGATCAAAGGAAATATATATACTGCAAAATAGGTGTAGGACAGAGGAATGCTGGCAAAGAAATGTTCCATTCGGCATTTGAAAAACTTCCACTACTGCTTTAAGGAGAGACAATAGGACTATTGTTAACGGTTTTAGTTCGCTTCTAAGGCTTCTAGGAGCTGCTAAGGTCCTTGTAAATCTGAATATATGTGCGTATGGTTAATTCTTTCCAAACCAGCCAACCAAAACAGTAAAGATATCAACAGCGTTTATAGCTTTTCGCCAATAGTCTAAACAGTGCCCAAAGTTGAGATGCAGGTAAGAGTAAATTTCACTCATTTCACAAGAATTCTAGTTAATAGTGGGAGGCAAAAACAGACATTATCAAAACCCAACATATTGTATCCAAGACCCTAACAAAGCATAGCAGCATTCTCTACATCAAAGTCAGATCAAAACTCAATCTCTGGCCATCTATGCAGGTAAAATCTGCACATTTTTAAGACCAACTATACAGGCAATACAAACAAGGACAAGGATACAACTCCATACCTGACATTTTGCTGGAAGTGCTTCACATTTTATAAAACTAAGCCTATTTTGCAAATAAGAAAATGAGGTTCCAAGAGTCACATAATTAGTACACACGTCACCAGGGTTTGAACCTGCATCAAGTGTCTTTATAAAAGCATACCTTTACAAACTACCTTATTTTAAAATGAATTTAAAATAATTTATGCAGAAGGGAGCTCAAAGCACTGCATCAGTTAACTTACTTGGTTTTAGGTAACCAAGGCACATAAAAAGTTATGGACTTCATTAGTCTAACACACCATCATTGGAAAAGATAAACTTTTTTTTTTTTTTATGTGTATCTTTCTCGAACAAGACTCTTACTAGCCCTTGTGGTCCCTGGCTCCTGGGAGGGAACGTCTAAATCCCTGGAATTTCCTGAGTAATGGGAGTCTCTCAGTTATTCAGGAGCCCCTTGGATCACCCCTCCGTTTATGCTGAGAAATGAGCTGACTCAGGACGGGGGCTGGTCACCAGAAAGACTGGCCATGTGAAGATAGGGCTGGGGCCTACAGCCTGTCCGACCATGGGAAGGACAGGGCTAGCGTCTTGAGTTCAAGCAGGTAATCAATGATTCAATCAATCAAGCCTACCCATTAATAATACCTCAGTAAAAACTCTGTACAGGGAGCTCCCTTGTGGGAAAACCCAGTTAGGAACCCAGTGTTGGCACTGCTGTGGCTTGGGTTGCTGCTGTGGTGTGGGTTTGATCCCTGGCTTGGAAACTTCCACATGCTGTGGTTGCGGCCAAAACAAAACCAAACCAAACCTCTGTAAGGAAGTTCTGTGGCACTTCCTGGAGGATGGCCACACTGAGCTGGGAAGGTAACGTGGATCCGCCCAGACCTTGCCGCACGCATGTCTTCATTTGGCTGGTCCTGATTTGTAGCCTTTACACTAAAATTGCAATCTTCAGATGGCCTTCTTTCATTCTATGACACATTCCAGGGAATTACTGAACCTGAACAGGTCACGGGAACCCCCAAATTTCTATCCAATTGGCCAGTCTGAGGTCAGGGCAGTCCTACTGGAGACCATGCCCTTAACCTGTGAAGGCAGTTTGTGCAAACTCTGGATGGTGTGTCAGAACCGCACTGCAGTAAACCAGATGGCATTGCAATAACCATTAAGAAAGAAAAACACTGCCAATTAGACTCTGACCCACTGACAACTGTAAGATCCATGCTGATTTCAAAGGTATTAAGGTGTAAAAACAAAACAAAACAAAGTTTTAACACAAACGAATTATGTAATGTATAACATTCTTCTAAAGTTTTAAAAT
The DNA here is from genome assembly GCA_004024745.2 of Catagonus wagneri. Taxonomy (NCBI): domain Eukaryota; kingdom Metazoa; phylum Chordata; class Mammalia; order Artiodactyla; family Tayassuidae; genus Catagonus; species Catagonus wagneri. The sequence continues at coordinate 3,493,319 of PVHT020000012.1, read as the reverse complement.
AGTCCAAAAACAAAGAAGCACAAAACAAAAATAACCGCCTTTTCCCTCCTCACTGGCAATCTGCTGAGGATGTTATCTTGAAACAGGACTTTTCATTCTACTTTTAAAATATCAAAATATGGTAAACAAAACTTCGGTGGCTTGGAAGAGGTTACCCAGTAAGTCAGTGATAGTAAAAGAATCAGAACTTAGAACCCCCAAATCTCAAGGGCGTCATTTTCTCTTAGATTCATCTTATTCACAGCTTATCTTAAAAGATAGCCTATTAAGCACAGAAATCTTAGCCATTTCGATGACTAAAAATAGAAATAAAAATATATGTCCATGAGCCAAAGGGCACTCTGTTTTGTTACAACTTTTCAGACAGAAGGCAATGATGACACGAAGCTTCACTACTGAGTCATTTATTACTTAAACAGCTCAATAAACCAGACAGACCAAATATGATCACATAAAGCACACCGGGCTGGGAGACAGGCCTCTTGTGTTCCAACTACAGCTCTAGCACCAGGCAGTTATGGGAATGTGCTCTGGACTTGAACTCTCCAGGCCTCTTTCACATCTATAAAATGAAGGGACCTGGTTTCAGCCATTTCCATGGGGAAGTTATCAGCCTTCTGGGCAAGACAGTTATTTGCTGTACAAGACTGTCCCACATGGGAGTTCCCGTTGTGGCACAGTGGAAACGAATTCAACTAGGAAATACGAGGTTGCGGGTTCCATCCCTGGCCTTGCTCAGTGGGTTAAGGAATCAAGATTGCCGTGAGCTGTGATGTAGGTCACAGACACAGCTCGGATCCTGCACTGCTGTGGCTGTGGCACAGGCTGGCAGCCGTAGCTCCAATTCGACCCTTGGACTGGGACCCTCCGTATGCCACGGGTGCGGTCCTAAAAAAAAGCAAACAAAAGAAAGAGACTGTCCCATGCACTGAGGACATTAGGCTCTCTGATCCTTGTTCCCTGAATTCTGATAATTCTTCCCTGTGGTTGTGATAACCAAAAAGTCTTGGCCCCACACACATTTCCAGATGGAAAGGGCAGGGGGGTGGGTAGGGTGTGAGGTTAGATTCAGTTCATTTTCCTAGTAGGTAGCACTCTCGGGTTCCTTCAAGTGCTAAAATTCTATAAATTAGTAATCCCTCAGTTATACTAAAGTGAGAAGTCCATGATTTAAAAAGAAGAAGGAAAGAAGGAAGTCATGGATGATTTAGAAAAAACATGAGATAATTTTAGCACCAGTAATCCTATCTCTTTTCTTTTCTTCTCTTTGCTTTTTAGGGCCACACCCATGGCATATGGAAGGTACCAGGCTATGGGTCGAATCCGAGCTGAAGCTTCCGGCCTACACCACAGCCACAGCAACATGGGATCTGAGCCTCATCTGTGACCTATACCACAGCTCATGGCAACTCCGGATCCTTAACCCACTGAGCAAGGCCAGGGATTGAATCTGTGTCTTCACGGATGCTAGTCAGATTCGTGTCCACTCAGCCACAACAGGAACTCCCCAGTAATCCAATTTCTAGGACAGAGCCCATGGAAATCAACAACGCAAAGCCTTATGGGCAAAGGTTTATTCATCACACTCCTAGGTGCTGAATGACTTGAAATAACCCAAATAAGTAACACTTACTGAGCACTTACTAGGTCCAGGCATCATTTTAAGTACTTCACTTCCTTGTTCCTCAAAGCGTAGCAAATCACATAGGAGCTTAATAGAAATAGACCCACAAACCCCACCCCAGACCTAGTGAATGAGAGACTGTATTTTAATAAGCTTCCCGAGTGGACATCAGAGTTTAAGAAGAGTTTAAGTATTAATTCATTTGCTCTTCATAACATGCAGAATTCAGTCCTCGTGCTTAAACTCTATAATGTAAATATTATCATATTCCATTTTATAGATTAGTAAACTGAAAACAAAGAGTTAGGTAACTTGCATAGCAATGGTCAGAGCCAGGATTTGAACCCATACACTCTCAATGCAGACTCCAAGCTCTAAACCATTACTGCATAGTATTTCTCAAATTTTAAACAAGTTATAGTATATGCGTACAACAGAATATCCTGTAGCTCTTAAAACTGCTATCAGGAATTTTTAATGACACAAGGAGATTAATTGAAGTAGGCAGTAAATAAAATTGAATACATAGTGTGGTTTCAAATATGTAATTTAAAAAAAATTACGCACACACACACACTCATTTCAAAAAACATCTGGAAAAAAGAAGTTACTATGGTGGGGGAGGGGGAGGCAATATATGGAATCTGGGGTCAGAATGCCAGAGTTCAAATTCCAGCTTACACTTTCCAGCTGAGTGATTCTAGGTGCGATGATTAACCTTTTTAAGACTCATTTTCCTCATCTATAAAATGGGGAAAGAATTTACCTCTCAAGATTGTTATGCGGATTACCTGAGATAAACTACACTAAGCATAAGCACTGGAAACTGTTCTTTTCCTTCATCCTTGTTCATTTTTCAAAAATTTCTACACTGAACATAAATTACACATCAGTGAGCAACAACAACAAAAAGTTATTTAAAAAGATATTGCCTTAGCCTGTCAACTATCTTTTGAAGGACTGTTACGAAGATAGTACCTATTCCTCTGATGAGATAAATGTTAAGACAACTCAAGCAACTAACAGCTGAGTAAGAGATCTGAAAAAGATCTTTAAGCAAGAGTGATTAAATAATGACCCCGAGAAATGGATGCGGTGCCAGTCTCCCTCGAGGAGGACCTTTACTCAGAAGGAAGTCCACCATCTATCACAGATGGTTTCAGTATTCCGGCTGTTTGGCAGGGCCTGCTGGCCTTGAACAGGTTACTGGACCTCTAGGAGAGCCTCAGTTTTCCTCATCGGAAAGGAACGATCCAACCTCTCCCAGAGTTACTGTGAGGATTGAGTGAGAAAACGTGCATAAAGCAGGAAGCCTGCTCACTAGCGAAAGAAAGCGTTAATGTTGGCTAACTCTACCACCATCATCATCACTTCCTTGGATGGCTGAGATTTCTTGAGCTCCCACTGCATCAATGAAAATACATTCGCATTTCATATATTATACGGTATCATTTATGTGGAATCTAAAAAACACAACAAACTAGTAAATATCAAAAAAAGAGGCAGACTCACAGACAGAACAAATTAGGAGTGGCGGGGGTGGGAGTGGGGAGGCGTGGGAGGTCCAAATTACTTGGTGTAAGGTAGGCTACAAGGGTGTACCGTACAACACAGGAAAAACACCAATATTTTGTAATAACTGTAAATGGTTTAACTTTTTTTTATCTTGAAAAAAAAAAGGACAACATATCCATATCTTCAAGCCATAGTTCAACAGTGCTTTTCAATAGCGTTTTTTTAAACATTTTGTTTTTTTGTTTTTTAAAATTTTTATTAATGATTGATTTACAATGTTCTGTCAACTTCTGCTGTAGAGCAAAGTGACCCGTCATATGTATATATACATTCTTTTGCTCACATTATCCTCCATCATGTTCCATCACAAGTGATTAGATATGTAACTCCCTCTGCTATACAGCAGAATCTCACTGCTTATCCACTCCAAATGCAAGAGTTTTCACCTATTAACACCAAACTCCCAATCCATCCCACTTCCCCACCCATGCAAACGTGAATCTGTCCTGTATGTCCATGATCTTTTCTGTTTTGTAGATAGATCATTTTCAATAGTGTTCTCATTATTTTGTAACTAATTATCTTTTCAAAAAGCTATTTCAATACAAATTTATCAAGGCCACAGGGCTAAAAAGAGACAAACTCCACTCCTGAGCTACAGTTTAGATTCACAAAAGTAAATTACACTACATTTGGATTCTTAACTAACTACACAACTAGTAGCAGCAAGCCAATTCAATAGGGTTTTCTCCACTTTTCTAATTTTCATACATACAGATATACAAATGAGTATGTCTTAGGTTTAAATACTTGAACTCCATCAATTACTACCAGCTATAATGTAGGTCAAGGCTTTCCACCTGATAAAATTAGATCGGAATCAGTGTTAAGATTTAGAAAAGCCTAAGGATCACCCAGTCTGATCCTTTCATTTTACAAATGGATTTAGGAAATGTAGTTAACTGGTGAACAAGGAAAACATTCAAGTGCTAATCTACTTTTTCAGGCATTAGTTCAAATCCTAAAAGGAACATATAGTAAACCTCAGTTTAGACTTCTAAAATAATACCAATTTTTTAGCTCAGCTGAAGGTGTTACTATTATTACCACATTTTTAGGTGAGAGCCTCCTTTCTCACTTTCAACAGTATTAAATCCAAAGTCTTGAACTCTATTTCAAAATATTTATTACTGGTGAAGGGGAGGAGAGAAAGTCTACAGTCAAGCAATTAAGGAGCTCTTATTTGAGGTCTAACTCAAATAGCGGTTTTTGGGGTTTTGCTTTTTTTTTTTTTTTTTTTT